>CAWUFW010000835.1:2265000-2312500 GCA_963921515.1 Calotriton arnoldi
TTAAAAGTTGACACTTAGAAACTTTTTCAAATAGAATCACCAATGTTATCCTATGGGATGAAATTCACTTAGCAGGTAAGTAGTGTTATCGTTACTTTTTTCTTACTCCGTGTTGGATCCTGGATCCAGCACTGGTGCATCTCCTGTAAACAGTTGAAAGAATGCGTTTAAGTCATACAGGCGATTTTTAAGGAATATTTGTAGTTTGTGAAAATCGACACTTTGAAACTTTTCTGCTGAAAACCAGACAATGGATTCCTATGGAAGGAAATTCAAGTTACTGGTAAGTACGGTTAGTTTTACTTTTCAGGATCTGTATTGGGCTCAAAGATGCAGCACTGAGGTCTCTCCTGATAACAGGTGAGTAAATCGGAATTCGTAGTTCGGCTGATTTTGGAGGAATATTATAAAGTTCCAAAACTCCACACTTAAAAGAATTTCCAAGTGAAACCAGTCAATGTTAGCCTATGGAAGGAAATTCAAGTTACTGGTAAGTACGGTTAAAATTACCTTTCAGGATCAGTACTGGGCTCAAAGATGCAGCACTGAGGTCTCTCCTGATAACAGGTGAGTAAATCGGAATTTGTAGTTCGGCTGATTTTAGAGGAATATTTGCACAATGGTGAAGGAAGGGGGTGGGGCCTGAGGTGACACGTCTGCAAACACACCCTGTGGCGCGTTTTAAGTTGGAGAATTAATTCCGCCTCAATCCCGAGGGTCCCTAGGGGCCAACTAGCCCACCAGGTACCTCCAGTATGCGCCAGAGAGCTGCGTTGCAGAGAGGTGTTCAGAGGCCACGCCCCTTTTACAACACTCTGCAACGCAGCTCCGTGGCGCTTACTGGAGGTACCTGGTGGGCTAGTTGGCCCCCAGGGACCCTCAGGATTGAAGGGGATTTAAATCCCCATCTTAAAACGCGCCACGGGGCCTGTTTGCACACATGTCACCTGAAGCCCCGCCCCCTCCCTTCACCACTGTGCAAACGCGCCACAGCGCGCGTTTGCAGAGTGGTTAAGGGAGGGGGCGGGGCCTGACGCTCGATCGCGTCTTTTTCTTTTTTGTTTTTCTGAAGGGGGGCTGTGTGGCCCCCCTTTTTTAGTTTTTGGGTCCCTGGGGACCCCATCCCCAAGGGCCTGATGCCTTTTCCCTTTGAAAAAAAATAAATAAATAAATACTGTAGGGGAAGGGGGCCGCGTGGCCCCCCTCCCGTGGCCTATTCTGGCCCCGGGGACCCTATCCCCCGGGGCATGGCCACTTTTTAAAAAATAATTTTGGAGGGGGGCTGCGTGGCCCCTCTCCTAAGGCCTCTCTTGGCCCCGGGAACCCCATCCCCCGGGGCCGGCCTTTTTTTTAATTTTTAATTATTTTTGCGGAGGGGGGCCACGTGGCCCCCCTCCCGGGCCACTACTTGCCCCGGGGACCACATCCCCCGGGGCTGGCCCAATCCTTTTTAGTCCATGTGGGGACCCCAACTCCCCCACGGACCCTGCCGGCTCCCCGCGTCCTGCGGGAGCCGGCATTGCTTTTCCACATGGGGAGCTGCTAACATGCAGCTCCCCGTGTGGAAAAGCAATGTGCTTTGGATATTGGAAGAGAGAGCAGGTTTCCTGCTCTCTCTTCCAATATCCAAAGCAGTTTGATCCCGTCCTGTCATAGCAAACTACAGTGTCCCGGGGGTAGGCACCCCGGGACACTGCAGGAGCCGGCCCTGGGGGGTGGTGGTCCCCAGGGCCATCAAGGGCTCCAGGAGGGGGGCCGCGCGGCCCCCCTCCCAACTTATTCAAAGCCCCGGGGAGGTGGTGGTCCCCGGGGCTCTGGGGGTCCGTAACGGACCCCCATATTTAAATCTTTAGTGCCCTGGGGAGGTGGCGGTCCCTGGGGCGTGTGGGGGGGCTGGAGCCCCCCCCCCACACAGGCGATTAAAATTTTAAAATCGAAGCCCTCCCGCACCATTTTTATTAGAAAGCCCCGGGGGGTGGCTGTCCCCGGGGCTTGGGGGGGTCTTAGAGGCCCCCCCATTAACTATAAACCCACCCCCCGCATGCCCCCGGGACTTGGCTCACCCGGGGGCAAAATAGCATCGAAGCGCAAGAGACCGCGCTTCTATTTTTTTTTTTTTTTACGGCGGGTGTTTCTACCCTGCCCCCTTTGTGCGTTTTGCGCACTTGTTTCTCTGCCTCGGTTCTACCGAGGGACAAAATGGCTGCCAACACTTCCTGATTTGGAGTGTTGACAGCCAATTAGCATGCAGCTCGTGATCGGGAGGGTACGCGGACCCTAAGCGGCCATAGATATATATGTGATTTTACTTTTGATTTTCTCAGCAACTACTGAACGGATTTACACCATTTAACAAAAAGGGTTCTTTCTGAACCAAGAACTACCTCTGCCAAATTTGGTGTAATTCCGTTCAGCAGTTCGGGCTGTAGCCGTGGCTAAAGTTTCCTATGGGAAAATGAATGAGGAAAACACGTTTTGGGACCCCCCTTTTTTCTCGGCCCCCGCTTGACGAATCACCCCGAGACTTTCAGGATAGGAGCGGACCGGAGCGGGCAATAAAGTTTGAAAATTTCGCGAAGATTCGTCAACGACGCAAGAGTTTTTTCAAATGGAATGTTGCGGATTTCCTATGGAAAATAGGTCCTAACTATCTACTGGCGACCGCCAGTAGTTATATATATATATATATATATATATATATATATATATATATATATATATATATATATATATATATATATATATTTTTCAACAAACACGGTCCTTTTCGGGGGAGCACCCTCCAGCTGGTGCTCGTGGCGAGACAGGACCACCTCTCGCATTAAGTATTTTCCAACAACAGCTTACACGGCACTCTCCTTGGTACAAAAATATATCTTTATTGAGACCTCCTTCTCCGCCACCTACGCGTTTCGAACACAATGTAATATATGTAAAACTACCTGTCCCACAATGCCTCATTATGGGCTACGTGGAGACCATGTATAAAAGGTTGGAAATCGAAGTAGGACTTCGTATACTACCGTGAACAAGAACTTTGTGTTCGAAACGCGTAGGTGGCGGAGAAGGAGGTCTCAATAAAGATATATTTTTGTACCAAGGAGAGTGCCGTGTAAGCTGTTGTTGGAAAATATATATATATATATTGCCTCTAGGTTGGATGTACTCCCCAGGTGGAAATTACGCCTAAGCAAGGGCACACGTCATGAACAAAGTCCTTTTCTGGTTTCCTGCCAGACATGTTTCGGGCCAACGCCCTCTTCAGTGGCAGACCATGTGACGTGCCGGCGTACGGCAGCCACCAGTAAATCCCCATAATAATTATGCTCTCAGGTGGACCACCTGAAGCAATACTTCCTGGGATTGGTGGTTCAGTAAAACCCAAGTGTGTCGCCGCCGGCACTCACATTCAAAAATGTCTTTAAAAGGATTGCCGATGTTCACGCCGACACCCCTGCATAAAACGGGCACCTCCTGTTCCACAGTTAGCTGCCCCAATACAGCAGCCGCGGACCCACCTAGAGGCAACTCTTTTTGTATTATATATATATATATATTTTTTTTATGCTTATATATCTATATTTCTTTTCATGACACTACCTCTGTGTCACCTTCTCGAGATAATTCTGTATGAATTGCTTTTCTTCTCCACCTCTCTGTGGGTACTCCCTGTTGGGTGTTTCTAGCGGTAATCCTCTGACTGGAATTCTCCCAGTATGGGGACTTGTTTTTGTCCTCGCAGATTAGTAGTGGAAGCATACCTCATGCTGCCTCTATTGTGCTTGTGTGTGATTTCTTCTCAGTTATTTCACCACAGATAGTATCAATTGCTGTTGGTTTGCGGAGCTTTGCTCTGTAATGGTTCCTGTGGCCCTGATCTTCTGGGCTTCAGCTAATCATGGTTCCAGTTCCCACCTTGGGTCTGTGTAATGTCGGATCATATTGATTAGTGTCTTTCGACACATTGTTTTTCCATTGCCATGGGTTCTGCTTACCCATACCTCCCCATTTTCCTTTGCCATGGGTTCTGCTTACCCATACCTCCCCATTTCTCTTTTTTGCTGTTATGGTCTGTGGTTCTTCCACGTTCCTTATGGTGAGGGGTATTTTCCATCTCATCTAATTTTCTCATTCCTCTGGTCTGGTTTTCATTAGACCGGTTGGTTCTATGTATGGACTATTTGGTAAGGTCAGTTCGCAGACCCATCTCCAGGAATGGTGTTGCTATGGTATCTAATTCTAGGATAAGGAATCTGCGGCTAGATGTCTCTATCAGATGGATAAGTTACTTACCTTCGGTAACGCTTTATCTGGTAGACAGTCTAGCTGCAGGTTCTTTACTGACCCACCCATCCCCCCGTTCTGCGAACTGTTGTCTTCTTATCTACAAGATCCTTTCTTGAAATTATTATATAGTACGTTAACATTTTAGTGGTTAATTCAAAGATGTATCTTTTGGCACTGTTAACATAGCCAATTTCTTTGGTGGCTCTGTGTTTTGGTGTGGAAATTGGATAAGAAACTGACGTCAGCGTGTCGGGGGAAGGGCTTATATGGACTGTCTATCACATCCGGTGGACGATATTGCTACAGAGTCACGCGACGCCCTCAACGGATGCACAGAGGTTCTGTTGGAAAGTTTTCCGGGTCCAGTCTGGTGCTTGGAGAGACTTCTAAGGTAAGGAATCTGTGGCTAGACTGTTTCTATCAGATACGGCTTTACTGAAGGTAAGTAAATTGTCCTTCTGCACCATTTCTTTAAGCTCTTACTCTGTAAAATTAACGAACTGCTGCCAGTTATGAAATCATGCAATAGAGGGAATGCTTGGTGAATTCAAATTTTTAGCATTATCACACCGAAGACATATAATCAGTTGTACTATTTTGTTTGAAAAGATCATTTGCAGAGGGATATAACATGTTCTAAATAAGGCATCAGTGCCCTGGGCCTGCCAATAGCATATGCCCCAAACAGGCTTGAGCTCAATATTTTCTTAATCAATACTATACTCATAACCCTGTAGTGAGTTGTGAAATAAATGTGAAAGAGACACGTTAGTGATGGATTCCTTACCTTAGAATATCCCCAGGCGTCAGACTGGATCCGGAAAGTTTTTCGTCAGCAGTACCCCTGCGCGTCGGTAGGTGGCATCGTGCGGCTCCGTGTCCGTCGCTGGCGTCGTAAGCGCCGAGATGACGCCACGGAGACTACTTAGGCGCCACCCATGTGCGCTGACGTCAGTTCTTTCTTTTTCCGCGCCAGTAAGCGCAGATCCGGTTAGAGCACGTACCTTATTCACTTTTTGACTATCTTTTTGAGACGTTTGTCTCCTGTAAGTTTGAGTCTACTCTGGTACACGTAGGGATGCCTGGTTTTAAGTCTTGTGGGGCCTGCCGTCGCAATATGCCGGTGGCGGACCCCCACGACGTCTGTCTCTACTGCCTGGAGCGCGACCACGACTCCCGGTCCTGCATGGACTGTCTGGCCATGGCCCCGAAGGCCTTGAGAGAGCGGCGCTGGAAGCTGCTTGAGGTCCGGCACTCGTCCCAGTGCCGTTCTCGGTCTAGGGGCTGCTCCTGAGAACGCTTGCGGGGCCACCATCATCGCTCCTCGGGCTCCAAGTCTTCACCCTCGGATTCCGGTAAGAGACGACACAAAAAGAAGTCGAAGAAGCGTCGTCGCTCTCCGACGTCCCTCCGTCGGTCCCCGGATGCGGACGAGGGGGACAGGGGTTCTGCCCCAGCGGCTCCTTCGGAGCCCGGGAGTCCCGCGGCCTACCCACCTTACCCGGGTCCGTCGGCGACTCCCGCACAGGTGCAAGAATTTCTTGCTACTATGGACCACCTGTTTAGGCCTCGGGCTCCCGCCGGTGCGCCCTTGGGCCCCGTGTCAGGATCCTGCCGGGCCGGCGGCGGCTCCGGCCCTGGCGCCGCAGGAACCTGCGCCCCTGGCTCCGGCCACGGCGCCAAAAGGTCCCACGCTGCCGGCTCCGGCCCCAGCGCCACCCTCGGCTCCGCCGCCGCTGTGGATGCCATTTGTTCCGCCCCTACCCAGGTTCCAGGACAATTTTATCACTACCTGGGATCCGCATTGGGACACGGCGCCGGTTCGGCCCCGTCCGGCGCCGTTCCCGGCGCAGTTTGTTCCTTCACCGGTCCCTGCCGCCGCAGTCTGTTCCACAAACGGCAGAGGTGGAGGACGACTGGGAGGGGTCCGAGGACCCTCTTGCTCGTCAGTGTGACTCTGAGCAGGACTGGGCGGACAAGTTAGAAGAGGCCGGCAGCCTTGATATCGCCTCTGACCCAGGGTTTGCCTCTCCTCTGCCTACCATGGAGGAGGGCGCTTCTTACACGATGGTGCTCCGTCGGGCCGCTGAGGTCCTCAAACTTGATCTCCCTATGGTGGCCCTGAAGACTAATCTCCTCACTGAGGTGCTCCAGACTGCGTCCACTTCGTCTGAGCCCCTGCTACCATTTAATGACGCCCTCGCTGACGTCTTACTGGGCACTTGGTCGCGGCCAGCCACAGGGGCCCCTGTGGATAACTACGTCGCCAGGCATCATCGCCCGGCGCAGGGTGACCCTGCCTTTCTGACAACTCATCCTACGCCCAAGAGCCTGGTCATCCAAGCTTCGACGTCCCAGAGTGCCTTTCCCACGGCTCCGCCGGAGAAGGACTCTAAGAAGCTGGAGCAGTTCGGCAAGCGATTGTTCTCTTCGGCCAGCTTGGGGCTGCGGTCGGTGAACACCACATGCCTATTGGGCCGCTATTCCCACGCGGTGTGGGATACAGTTGCACAGGTGTTGCCTCAGTGTCCTGAGGAGACCCAAGCTGTGCTGTCCCAAGCTGTTGCCGAGGGTAAAGATGCGGCTAAGTTCGCCATTCGGTTTGGTTTGGACACCGCGGACTCACTAGGTAGAGCAATTTCTACAACTGGCGTTTCGTCGTCACGCCTGGTTGAGATCTACCGGGTTCTCGCCAGATGTCCAAAGCTCACTCATGGACATGCCCTTTGATGGCACTCGCCTGTTTGGCAATAAAGCCGACAGTGCGCTGAAGCGTTTTAAGGACTCGCGGGCCACGGCCAAGTCCTTAGGTCTTTCCACGAAAAGCCCAGCCACTCCTAGTTTTCGTTCCTTTCTTGGCCACGGAAGGGGCGCCCAAGCACGTTCCTTCAGCAAGCCTGTGCAGAACCAGCCTCAGCGCAGCCGCGGACGCGGTTTCCGCAGGGGCGAGTCTGGAAATCAGCGTGGGGGTCAGTCCACCTCCGCCCCCGCTGCTTCTACCTCCAAACGTTCCTAATCCGAGCTTTGTGGGGCACCCCACGCCAGTGGGTGGCAGGATCCGCCATCATCTCCCCCACTGGCACGATATCACATCGGACGAGTGGGTGTTGCAGTTCATCCGCAAGGGTTACTCCCTTCCCTTTCAGTCCACTCCTCCAGCCATGCCGCCTCAGTACTACCGCATGTCGGGGGAACACTTGGCGCTTCTCCAGCAGGAGGTCACGGCCCTCTTGGCCAAGGGGGCCGTCGAGTGTGTTCCTGGGCCAGTAGTAGGGAGTGGTTGTTATTCCCACTACTTTCTGGTCCCCAAGAAGGACAAGAGGGGCTTGCGCCCCATCTTGGACCTCAGGAACGTCCATCGCTTCCTCCGGAAGGAGAAGTTCAAGATGTTGACTCTGGCTCAGGTCTTGGCTGCCCTCGACCCTGGAGACTGGATGGTGGCATTGGACTTGCAGGATGCATATTTTCACATCCCCGTCCTGCCGGCCCACTGGCGTTACCTGCGGTTCACGGTAGGCCAGGAGCATTTTCAGTTTGCTGTGCTCCCCTTCGGCCTTACCATAGCCCCTCGGGTGTTCACGAAAGTGATGGCGGTGGTCGCTGCTCACCTGCGCAGGTCAGGGGTGTCAGTCTTCCCTTATCTCGACGACTGGTTGTTGAAGGCGGGTTCGCCCCAGGCAGTTGTCACCCACCTTCAGACTACGGCCGACCTCCTGCATTTGCTGGGGTTTTCCATCAACGTGCCGAAGTCGCACCGGAGTCCCTCTCAGAAGCTCCCCTTCATCGGAGCGGTTCTGAATTAGACACGGTTTCGGGTTTATCCTCCCGAGCAGCGAGTCCGGGATATTCAGGCTATGATTCCGATCGTTCAGCCTCTATCCCGGGTTTCGGTCAGGTTGACCCTCCGGCTCCTGCGCCTGATGGCCTCCTGCATCATGCTGGTGCAACATGCCAGATGGCATATGCGGGCTCTGCAGTGGGACCTGAAGTTCCAGTGGGCACAGCATCAGGGCAACCTGTCCGATCATGTCCAGATCTCGGAGGGCACTGCACGACAATTGCAGTGGTGGCTCACGAATTGCGATTGGGTCAATGGCAGATCCCTCTCCCTTCCCCAACCGGAGCACACAGTCGTGACGGATGCGTCCCTCCTGGGATGGGGAGGCCACTTGGAGAGGCGGAGATCAGAGGCTTCTGGTCTCCGGCGGAGTCCCGGCTCCATATCAACCTTTTGGAGCTTCGGGCGATCCGACTTGCACTGAAGGCATTCCTTCCCTCTGTCTGGGGAAGTGTAGTGCAGGTGTTCATGGACAACACCACCGCCATGTGGTATTGCAACAAACAGGGCGGGGTGGGGTCCTGGACCCTATGTCAGGAGGCTCTGCGCCTCTGGACATGGCTGGAACATCAAGGCATTACCTTGGTGGTTCAACACCTGGCGGGTTCTCTGAAAGCCATGGCGGACGAACTCAGCTGCCGGTGCTTGATGGATCACGAATGGCGTCTGAACTCGGACGTGGCGCAAGGTCTCTTTCAGCTGTGGGGAGAGCCTTGGTTAGATCTATTCGCCACAGAAGAGAACGCGCAATGTCATCAGTTCTGCGCGTTGGAATTTCCAAAGCGGCACTCGCTCGGCGACGCTTTTCGTCGCGAGTGGAGTTGCGGTCTATTGTACGCCTTTCCGCCTATACCACTTCTGCCCAGAGTGCTGAAGAAGATTCGGTGCGATTGGGCCCATGTCATCCTTGTGGCTCCGGATTGGGCACGAAGATACTGGTATCCCTAGCTACTCGGCATGGCGATCGATCCCCCGATCCGACTGCCTCTTCGGGAGGATCTTCTGTCGCAGCAGCAGGGGACCGTCCTCCACCCGAACCTGTCCAGCCTCCACCTCCATGCGTGGAGATTGAGCGGCGACAGTTGACAGCTTTCGATCTTCCTCCCGATGTCTGTGATGTCATTCTGGCAGCCAGGCGCCCCTCCACTAAGACAGTATACGCCTGCAGGTGGAACAAATTTGTGGCATGGTGCACAGCAAAGGCTGTGGATCCCCTCTCTGCCCCTCTTTCTGAGGTTCTTCTGTTCCTTCTTTCTCTGGCCCAACAGGGTTCTGCCCTGGGTACCATCAAGGGCTATCTTTGTGCCATTTCGGCCTTCCTCAGGCTTCCTGATCAGCCCTCCCTTTTCAAGTCCCCTGTTGTTAACAGGTTCCTAAAAGGCATTACACACACACCTTCCCTCCTGTTCAGTTTGTGATGCCTCAGTGGGACTTGAACTTGGTTCTTACCTTTCTCATGTGCGCTCCCTTTGAGCCTCTACATAACTGTCCTCTTCGTCTTCTGACTCTGAAGACAGCCTTTCTGGTGGCCATCACCTCCGCTCGGCGGGTGAGTGAGCTCCAGGCTCTATCACGCAAACCTCCCTTTCTGTCTGTCCATCCAGACAAGGTTGTTCTTAGGACGCGTCCGTCCTTCTTGCCAAAGGTGGTTACTGCCTTCCACATTGGGCAGACCATCACTTTGCCCACCTTCTTTCCGCCTCCGCATCCTTCCAGAGAGGAAGAGAGGCTCCTCCGTCTGGACCCAAAACGTGCGCTTTCCTTTTATATCAACCGCACACAACACTTCTGGGTGGATGACCAGCTCTTTGTTGGCTACGTGGGCGCCAAAAAAGGTCGGGCGGTGCACAAGAGAACCATCTCCCGCTGGGTAACTGTAAGAAAGTGGCTCTGTATATACTGCACCAAAGTAAGGTTCAGTGTGCACAGAGTCCACAGTCCCCAGAGGTTTGGCAGAGGCTAAAGTTAGATATAACCTTACTCTCTAAAGTGGTAGCTTGGTCGAGCAGTAAGGCAGTATCAGAGGACAGTGTAAAGCATTTGTTGTACACACTCAGTCAGCAAATGAAGCCACACACTCAAGAACTGAACTCTAGGCCAATGGTTTGTATATAAAAATATAGTTGTTTTATTTTAGAACCAACAATGGGTGTCAAAATATACTTTCTCAGAATGAGATGCTTTAGTTAACTACTGTTCAATTGGCAATAGACTTTTGAATGCAATAGTTACAGTTGTTGCAATATGCAACACAATTTTAAACACAATTATACATTGAGCTCAATGGAAATTTCTGGTTAAATGCAATAGATTACTTTTTGGATTACTTTTCTAACCACGGGACTGGATCTTGGATTCAGTCCCGGGACACTTCCTGTAAACAGGTGAGAAAAAGCGTTTTGGTTATGGTAGTGATTTTTGAGGAATATTACTGTATTTCAAAAGTTGACACTTAGAAACTTTTCTGGGTAAAATTACCAATGTTATCCTAGGGAAGGAAATACAGTTTGCAAGCAAAGTATGTTTACGTTACTTTTGTAATCCAGTGCTGGACTCCTAGGTTCAGCACTGGGACATTTACTTAAAACAGGTAAGTAATTACGTTTTTGTAGTTTGTACGATTTTTAAAGAATATTTGTATGATTCAGAAATCGACACTTAGAAACTTTTTCAACAAAAAGCAGGCAATGATATCCTATGAGAGGAATTTCCAGTTACTGGTAAGTACGGTAAAAATTACTTTTCATGGTCGGTACTGGACTAAAAGATGCAGTACTGAGGTCTCTCCTGATAGTAGGTGAGTAATTCGGAATTCGTTACTGTTGTGATTTTTAAGCAATATTTTGGTATTTCAAAAGTGGACACTTAGAAGAAATTTCACAGAAAACCAGTCAATGGATCCCTATGTAAGAAAATTCAATTCGCCGGTAAGTTACTTTTAACGTTACTTTTGTAATCCAGTGCTGGACTCCTAGGTTCAGCCCTGGGACATTTACTTAAAACAGGTAAGTAATTACGTTTTGGTAGTCTGTACGATTTTTAAAGAATATTCTTGTTTTCAAAAGTCGACACTTAGAAACTTTTTGGAAGAAAAAGTGTCCATGTTATCCTATGAGGAAAAATGAGTTATCGGTCTCGAGGTAAGTAATCGGTCTTTTGAGTTAGGGTTCTGGGGTTAGACTCAGGGGTCTCCCAGGGTCAGTGATGCACTGTTGTTGCACCCTCAGCGGCACTAGGGCGGCCGGGTGCAGAGTGTTGAGGCCCAATGTTATCCTATGGAGGATAGGGGGACTCCGGTTGGTGGCGGCTGGCAAGCAGGCCACGGGGTTGTGGGAGCAAAGCTCCTAGGGTTAAGCTCAGGGCACGTTGGGGACCAAGTTAGCACCAAAGAGGCACCCTCAGCGGCACTAGGGCGGCCGGGTGCAGAGTGCTGTTTTGAGGTCGGGTGCCCTGTTGATTTCAATGGAAATTTTCGGTTTTGGTTTTCAGCTGCAGGCTCGGTCCAGGAAGACTTCCAGGAGGAACCAACAGCTGGGCAGGTAAGTTGGAGGGCTCGGGGACGTAGGTGCACCTCGGGTTCCTTTCTCCAGGGCGCAGGGCGTCTGGATGCAGGGGTGTCTTTTGAGGTCGGATTTCACCTTACCGGGCCACTCGCGGTTGGGGGGTTCTCCGTGCAGAGGCTGCAGGCGACGTCGGGGAGTCCTGGAGGGGTCAACCCACGGTGGACTCGGACTCTGGAGAGCTGGGGGACCTCGCTGGGACCGGTGGGCCACTTGAACTCGGGCTGTAGGCGACGGGTGCAGTGGTGGTTCCAGGCGTCGGGTTTCTTTCTCCTCAGCAGGCTCGGAGTCTTTGTTTGGTGTTTCTTTTGAACAGAGCTGCTGTTCACAGGAGATCCGGTCTTTGTTGAAGGCAGTCAGTCCTCCCTGGGGTTCTGGAGGTCGCTGGCTGCAGGACAAGACTATTTTTGGCGCAGGATCTCTGGAAACTGCAGACGGGCCGGTAGGGCTGGGGCCAAGTCAGTTGTTCTCTGCAGTCTCCTCTGCTGGGCGTCTTCTTTCGTCCTTTTTCTTCTTA
Organism: Calotriton arnoldi; assembly: GCA_963921515.1. NCBI lineage: Eukaryota > Metazoa > Chordata > Amphibia > Caudata > Salamandridae > Calotriton > Calotriton arnoldi. Next base: position 2,277,203 of record CAWUFW010000835.1, read on the forward strand.
GGTTGCGGGAATCTAAGGAAGGAAGGTTCAGGGTGCCCCTAAATACTAGATTTAGGGGCGTTACAGGTAGGTAAAGGGCAGGGACCAATGGGTCCCTGCCCTGGGGTGGGTACACCCCTATCCTGCCACTCTCCTGTGGGAGGGGGCAGGAGCCTAGTCCTGATTGGGCAGGGCTCCCCATCTTCAAGATGGCGAGAGCCCGGAGATGTGCTTCACCTCGCCTCCCCCACCTGAGGGGTGGGGTTGGCAGAGGGTGGCACACCCCTTTCCTCCCTTGGTGTTTCCCTCCAGTCTTCCCACCAGGATGGGGGAGGAACCGGTGGGGACCAGTTGCTGAGTACAGCAAGTGGTCTGGGGAAGCTCACAAAGGCGGAATGCCTTTGAAGCTTCCCCCTGCCCATCCTGGGGGAGGGGGCCTAGCACCTCACCCAGGACGTGCATTGTTGCAGGCCCGGGAGAGCGGATGGCTCTCTACCCAGGGGTCCAGCAACATGTCTGCTGTGTGGCAGCCTAGGCAGCCCCTCAGACAAGACGTGGATTGTAGGTTAGGTTTAGGGGGTAACTCTAAGTTGCCCTCTGACGTGCATTTTACAGTAAATCCCACACTGGCATCAGTGTGGGTGTACTGTGCTGAGGAGTTTGATACCAAACTTCTCAGTCTTCAGTGCAGCCATCATGGTGCTGTGGAGTACGTGCTGACGACCTCCCAGCACCATATACTCGGAATGGCAGCCCTGCACTTACAGTGCCCAGGAATGGGCCTGGGTACTGTAGGGGCACAGGGCTCATGCACCTGTGCCCTCACCACTGGCATAGGGCACCCAGCTAGAGGGGTGACTGAGGTATGCCAGGGCAGTGTGTTTGTGGGCATGGCACACAGGGATGTGTGCCATGTCGACTCTCTGTTTTGTTCTGCACCAAGACACTCAGCCTGCAAGGGCAGTGTGTGTGTGTCAGGGTACAGGGCCTCTAAGGGTGGCACAATAAGTGCTGCAGCCCTTAGGGGTCTTCTCTGGTCACAGTGCCCTGGGTACCTAGGGTACCATTTACCAGGGGCTTACCTGTGGCCAGAGATGCCAATTGGGTTTAGGCTGAGTACAGTTTTTAGGGAAGGAACACAGGCCCTGGGTACCTGATTGGCAGGGATCCAGGGCACACCAAGGAAAAGTGCATCAGTTATCAGGCAAAAAGTGGGGGGTTACTGCAACAGAAACCCACTTTCCTACACAAGCCCCCCCAGCCCAAAGGCCAGGAGACTCAGCCAACGCTGGGAGAGCCTGTCTAGTCTTTCAGGCGAGGAAGAGTTGGGGAAGTGGTTTGAAAGTTGCAGGGCCTACTCCGCCTTATATCCTTCTGTCCAGGTCAGTCCCTTTGGGGAGCTGGCCTACCTCATCAGTTTCAGGACCTAATTCCCAAAGCTCCTCTCCTTGCTCTTTAGTGTCTTCACCCCATCTTTTAAGTTTGGGTTCAGAGGTGCCCACCTCTGCAAAGTCTAACTTAGCCAGGGCAAAGCCCAGCTTACCCACAGAGGTCACCCACAGTTTGAGCAACCCCACCATGACCAATAGGGTCAGGGGGCCTAGCTTGTTATTTGGCAGGGGGTTAGGCCACCATGCCAAGGATAGGGCTGCCATGAAGGCTAACACCCAGCAGAGGCTGCTGACAGCTGTCAGTGCCCAGAACCACACCTTTAGCTCCTGTCTGGCAAGTGAAGGGGCTATCTTACAGGTTTCTTTGGGTCCTGGCTGTCTGCCTGTTGCTTTAGGGTGGGGGGTCACTAAACTTTGTAGTGAGCACCCTTCCTCCACCCTTTGTTCTGCCAGCTGAGGAGCCACCAACTCAGGCTGGACAGTTGCCTGACTAGTCAGGTCTTCTTGTTGGCTAGGGGGCTTTACCAGGGCCACTTCTGGAGTTTTCCCTCACTGGGATAGAATCTCCCTGGCCCTCTGGGACTGTGGCTAACAGTTGCCCACCTTTCCTACCCTGTTCCTTTTTACTCTTTTGGGGCTCAGCTGCACTGACTGCAGGTTGAGCCCCCCAGGTTTCTTGGGTGAGGCCTGGCATTGGGCCAGTGCCTCTCTTTGGCTCAGGTCCACCTCTAAGTGGTCATTCCCCAGGAGACAATCAAGGGGGAGGTCTTTACTGACTACCACCTTTCTCCATCTAAGGGACCCAGCTATGACTAGGGGCACTACAGCCACAGGCCTAACAGTGACTCCCCCTGGGACAGCCCTTACTCTCCTTGATTCCCCTGGGACATACTGGTGTGGGAGTACCAACCTGTCATGCACCACAGTGTGACTGGCACAGGTATCTCTCAGGGCAGTGGCTGGGATTCCATTCACCAGTAGGCGGTGGAAGTGTCTACTCCCCTCTGGGATCTCCAGCTTACCTCTTGGGCCCATTTTCCAGTTGAAAGCTAGGAGGACTTCCTCATCTGAGGACCCTTCCTCCAGAGCTACACTGGCAACTCCTGGGGCTACACTAGTCACCCCTGGGGCTGTACTAGGGATCTTGTTTTTAGGACAGCTAGGGTCCTTGGTGTGGTGTCCTGACTTCTGACAGTTGTGACACCATATTCTGTTGGGATCCCAATTCTTACCTTGGTACCCTGGTTTAGTTTGTGAGGTGTCTTTGGGCCCACCCTCCTGGACAGGTTTTTGGGGGGCTGCCTGGGACTCCTTACTTTTATCCTTAAGGGGTTCACTATCTTTCTTCTGGGGAGGCTTTGTGACCCCTTTCTTTTGGTCACCCCCAGTGGATGTCCTAGTTACCCTTGTTCTGACCCAGTGGTCTGCCTTCTTTCCCAATTCTTGGGGAGAAATTAGACCTAGGTCTACCAAATGCTGATGCAACTTTTCGTTTGTGCAATTACTTAGTATGTGTTCCTTCATAAACAAATTGTAAAGTCCAGGAAAATCCTGCACATTATGTCCAGCTAACCAACCATCCAGTGTCTTTACTGAGTAGTCTACGAAGTCAATCCAGGACTGGGTCTGGGTTTTGTGAGCCCCCTGAATCTAATTCTATACTCCTCAGTAGTGAGCCCAAATCCCTCAATCAGAGTATTCTTCATGAGGTCATAGGACCCTGCATCTGGCCCAGAGAGGGTCAGAAGCCTGTCTCTGCAGTTACCAGAGAACAGTTCCCACAGGAGTGCCCCCAGAGAGGTTTCTTTACTTTTCTTATTTCACAAGCCCTCTCAAAGGCTGTGAACCATTTGGTGATGTCATCGCCTTCCTCAAATTTAGGGACAATCCCTTTGGGGATTTTAGGATCAGAAGTTTCCTCCCTATCCTTAGTTTTAGTATTGCTGCCACCATTGATGGGTGCTAAACCCATCTCCTGTCTTTCCTTCTCTAGAGCCAGGAGTCTGGTCTCTAGGTCCAGTCTTTTGGCCAACCTTGCTAAAAGGTGGTCCTCCTCACTAAGGCTATCCTCAGTGTCCTCTCTGGGACCTGAACCACCTAGGTGGCCCCTAGGTCCCCAGAGGTTTACTCTTGGAAATAAGGGTGCAGTGACCCTGTCTTCCCTAGGAAGTGGTGGAGGTGGGTTACCATCCCCATCCTCCTCACTCCTTTCCTCCTCTGCGTGGTCATCACCATGCTCAGAGGGGTGGGCCTTAGCATACTCAGCCAGGAGCTCCTGGAGCCCTTGTTTGGTTGGATGCTGGCCCATTGGTATATTTTTAAGTTTACATAAGGACCTTATCTCTTTGAAAGACAAATGAAGATAAGGGGTGAGGTCGAGCTCCTCAACCATGTCCTGTATGTCATTATTATTTTCACTAATAGCTGGGTTGTTTTCTTGAGACATTCTAACAAAAAGTTCTAACCCCTCTACCCTTGACTATAGTGACTTTTTATTTTCTACAATTTTAAAGGGACTTAAGCAAGGCCCTAACAAGACTTTTAGTAATTTGGTAAAAAATGCCAATTTGAAAAAATCAGAATTCTAAAGGCAATTTAAGAGTTCTGTCGTGTGATCAGATGGTAACCAAGTAGTCCAACAATGCAAGTTTGTATCCCACCGCTGATCCACCAATGTAAGAAAGTGGCTCTGTATATACTGCACCAAAGTAAGGTTCAGTGTGCACAGAGTCCACAGTCCCCAGAGGTTTGGCAGAGGCTAAAGTTAGATATAACCTTACTCTCTAAAGTGGTAGCTTGGTCGAGCAGTAAGGCAGTATCAGAGGACAGTGTAAAGCATTTGTTGTACACACTCAGTCAGCAAATGAAGCCACACACTCAAGAACTGAACTCTAGGCCAATGGTTTGTATATAAAAATATAGTTGTTTTATTTTAGAACCAACAATGGGTGTCAAAATATACTTTCTCAGAATGAGATGCTTTAGTTAACTACTGTTCAATTGGCAATAGACTTTTGAATGCAATAGTTACAGTTGTTGCAATATGCAACACAATTTTAAACACAATTATACATTGAGCTCAATGGAAATTTCTGGCTAAATGCAATAGATTACTTTTTGGATTACTTTTCTAACCACGGGACTGGATCTTGGATTCAGTCCCGGGACACTTCCTGTAAACAGGTGAGAAAAAGCGTTTTGGTTATGGTAGTGATTTTTGAGGAATATTACTGTATTTCAAAAGTTGACACTTAGAAACTTTTCTGGGTAAAATTACCAATGTTATCCTAGGGAAGGAAATACAGTTTGCAAGCAAAGTATGTTTACGTTACTTTTGTAATCCAGTGCTGGACTCCTAGGTTCAGCACTGGGACATTTACTTAAAACAGGTAAGTAATTACGTTTTTGTAGTTTGTACGATTTTTAAAGAATATTTGTATGATTCAGAAATCGACACTTAGAAACTTTTTCAACAAAAAGCAGGCAATGATATCCTATGAGAGGAATTTCCAGTTACTGGTAAGTACGGTAAAAATTACTTTTCATGGTCGGTACTGGACTAAAAGATGCAGTACTGAGGTCTCTCCTGATAGTAGGTGAGTAATTCGGAATTCGTTACTGTTGTGATTTTTAAGCAATATTTTGGTATTTCAAAAGTGGACACTTAGAAGAAATTTCACAGAAAACCAGTCAATGGATCCCTATGTAAGAAAATTCAATTCGCCGGTAAGTTACTTTTAACGTTACTTTTGTAATCCAGTGCTGGACTCCTAGGTTCAGCCCTGGGACATTTACTTAAAACAGGTAAGTAATTACGTTTTGGTAGTCTGTACGATTTTTAAAGAATATTCTTGTTTTCAAAAGTCGACACTTAGAAACTTTTTGGAAGAAAAAGTGTCCATGTTATCCTATGAGGAAAAATGAGTTATCGGTCTCGAGGTAAGTAATCGGTCTTTTGAGTTAGGGTTCTGGGGTTAGACTCAGGGGTCTCCCAGGGTCAGTGATGCACTGTTGTTGCACCCTCAGCGGCACTAGGGCGGCCGGGTGCAGAGTGTTGAGGCCCAATGTTATCCTATGGAGGATAGGGGGACTCCGGTTGGTGGCGGCTGGCAAGCAGGCCACGGGGTTGTGGGAGCAAAGCTCCTAGGGTTAAGCTCAGGGCACGTTGGGGACCAAGTTAGCACCAAAGAGGCACCCTCAGCGGCACTAGGGCGGCCGGGTGCAGAGTGCTGTTTTGAGGTCGGGTGCCCTGTTGATTTCAATGGAAATTTTCGGTTTTGGTTTTCAGCTGCAGGCTCGGTCCAGGAAGACTTCCAGGAGGAACCAACAGCTGGGCAGGTAAGTTGGAGGGCTCGGGGACGTAGGTGCACCTCGGGTTCCTTTCTCCAGGGCGCAGGGCGTCTGGATGCAGGGGTGTCTTTTGAGGTCGGATTTCACCTTACCGGGCCACTCGCGGTTGGGGGTTCTCCGTGCAGAGGCTGCAGGCGACGTCGGGGAGTCCTGGAGGGGTCAACCCACGGTGGACTCGGACTCTGGAGAGCTGGGGGACCTCGCTGGGACCGGTGGGCCACTTGAACTCGGGCTGTAGGCGACGGGTGCAGTGGTGGTTCCAGGCGTCGGGTTTCTTTCTCCTCAGCAGGCTCGGAGTCTTTGTTTGGTGTTTCTTTTGAACAGAGCTGCTGTTCACAGGAGATCCGGTCTTTGTTGAAGGCAGTCAGTCCTCCCTGGGGTTCTGGAGGTCGCTGGCTGCAGGACAAGACTATTTTTGGCGCAGGATCTCTGGAAACTGCAGACGGGCCGGTAGGGCTGGGGCCAAGTCAGTTGTTCTCTGCAGTCTCCTCTGCTGGGCGTCTTCTTTCGTCCTTTTTCTTCTTAGGTTGCGGGAATCTAAGGAAGGAAGGTTCAGGGTGCCCCTAAATACTAGATTTAGGGGCGTTACAGGTAGGTAAAGGGCAGGGACCAATGGGTCCCTGCCCTGGGGTGGGTACACCCCCTATCCTGCCACTCTCCTGTGGGAGGGGGCAGGAGCCTAGTCCTGATTGGGCAGGGCTCCCCATCTTCAAGATGGCGAGAGCCCGGAGATGTGCTTCACCTCGCCTCCCCCACCTGAGGGGTGGGGTTGGCAGAGGGTGGCACACCCCTTTCCTCCCTTGGTGTTTCCCTCCAGTCTTCCCACCAGGATGGGGGAGGAACCGGTGGGGACCAGTTGCTGAGTACAGCAAGTGGTCTGGGGAAGCTCACAAAGGCGGAATGCCTTTGAAGCTTCCCCTGCCCATCCTGGGGGAGGGGCCTAGCACCTCACCCAGGACGTGCATTGTTGCAGGCCCGGGAGAGCGGATGGCTCTCTACCCAGGGGTCCAGCAACATGTCTGCTGTGTGGCAGCCTAGGCAGCCCCTCAGACAAGACGTGGATTGTAGGTTAGGTTTAGGGGGTAACTCTAAGTTGCCCTCTGACGTGCATTTTACAGTAAATCCCACACTGGCATCAGTGTGGGTGTACTGTGCTGAGGAGTTTGATACCAAACTTCTCAGTCTTCAGTGCAGCCATCATGGTGCTGTGGAGTACGTGCTGACGACCTCCCAGCACCATATACTCGGAATGGCAGCCCTGCACTTACAGTGCCCAGGAATGGGCCTGGGTACTGTAGGGGCACAGGGCTCATGCACCTGTGCCCTCACCACTGGCATAGGGCACCCAGCTAGAGGGGTGACTGAGGTATGCCAGGGCAGTGTGTTTGTGGGCATGGCACACAGGGATGTGTGCCATGTCGACTCTCTGTTTTGTTCTGCACCAAGACACTCAGCCTGCAAGGGCAGTGTGTGTGTGTCAGGGTACAGGGCCTCTAAGGGTGGCACAATAAGTGCTGCAGCCCTTAGGGGTCTTCTCTGGTCACAGTGCCCTGGGTACCTAGGGTACCATTTACCAGGGGCTTACCTGTGGCCAGAGATGCCAATTGGGTTTAGGCTGAGTACAGTTTTTAGGGAAGGAACACAGGCCCTGGGTACCTGATTGGCAGGGATCCAGGGCACACCAAGGAAAAGTGCATCAGTTATCAGGCAAAAAGTGGGGGGGTTACTGCAACAGAAACCCACTTTCCTACAGTAACCTTGTGTATCAAAGCCTGCTATTCTTTGGCTAAGAAGGAGCCTCCTGTTGGGCTGCGTGCCCATTCCACCAGGGCAACGGCTGCTACCACGGCTTTAGGCCGCGGTGTTCCGCTGCAGGATATCTGTCAGGCAGCTACGTGGGCCTCGCTGCACGCGTTTACCAAGCATTACTGCCTTGACAGTCCGGTCCGGAGGGACGGCTTCTTTGGCCGTTCTGTCCTCCGGGACTTCCTTGTCTGATCTTTGTTCGCAGACCCACCACCGGGGTTGGTATTGCTGGGGTATCTATTCTAAGGTAAGGAATCTGTCACGTGTCTCTTTCAGATGCACAAGTTACTAACTTGTGTAACGATATATCTGTAAGAGACAGTAGTTAGTGACAGATTCCTTACCGCCCCACCCATCCTCCCCGTTCTGCGAACTGATTTCTAGGGTTAAGGACATCCCTTTCAGTGCCCTAGTATTTTTCAGGCACCTATGTCAGCTTCTTGCATGGCTCTGCGTTCCTGGCGCGGAAAGTCGTGTACAGAACTGACGTCAGCGCGCAGGGGCGGCGTCTAAGTCATGCCCGCGACGTCATCCCGGTGGTCCAGATGCCGACGACGGACGCGGAGCCGCACGACGCCGCCTACCGACGCGCAAGGGTACTGCTACGCAAAAACTTTCCGGATCCAGCCTGACGCCTGGGGATATATCGAAGGTAAGGAATCTGTCACTAACTACTGTCTCTTACAGATATATCGTTACACAAGTTAGTAACTTGTGCTACTCGTTGGCCAAGAGGGAGCCTCCTGTGGGGCTGCGTTCCCATTCGACCAGGGCCGCGGCAGCCACTACTGCCTTGGGACGTGGCGTTCCCTTGCAGGACATTTGTCAGGCAGCTACGTGGGCCTCGCTGCACACGTTTACCAAGCATTACTTCCTTGACAGTCCAGTCCGGAGAGACTGCTTCTTTGGCCGTTCTGTTTTCCGTGACTTTCTGGTGTAATCTTGTTCGCAGACCCACCACCTGGGTTGGTATTGCTGGGGTATCTATTCTAAGGTAAGGAATCTATCACTAACGTGTCTCTTTCAGATGCACAAGTTACTACTTGTGTAACGATATATCTGTAAGAGACATTAGTTAGTGATAGATTCCTTACCGCCCCACCCATCCTCCTCGTTCTGCGAACTGCTTTCTAGGGTTAAGGTCATCCCTTTCAGGGCCCTAGTTTCATGGCACCAGTGGTCAGTTTCTTGCATGGCTCTGCGTTCCTGGCGCGGAAAGTAGTGTACAGAACTGACGTCAGCGCACATGGGTGGCGCCTAAGTAGTCTCCGTGACGTCATCTCGGCGCTTACTACGCCAGCGACGGACGCGGAGCCGCACGACGCCACCTACCGACGCTCAGGGGGACTGCTGACAACTTACCGGATCCAGTCTGACGCCTGGGGATATTCTAAGGTAAGGAATCTATCACTAACTAATGTCTCTTACAGATATATCGTTACACAAGTAGTAACGTGCATTAATCTGAATAAATTAACTAATGTGCGTGAGCATGTTTTTCTTATGTAGGGAAGGTATATGCTGATAAAAATATGAAACCAGATCTGAACTAACTTGACTGGAAAAATTAGGAACATTTTCTATATATTCCAACTACCCACAGGTGGTATCAGACAGTGCTCTCACTGTGTATAATTAAAAATGGCACGTGGAGTACTAGCTCTGAGTAAAGAATGCTGGGCATATTAATTACAATCACAACATCCAATTCTCATGAAATGGAACTTGCGGTAATGTCATCCATAGCAAGTTTAACTCCATACGGAATTTGCAATGTTTTTGTGGGACAAATAATTTCATAGGGAACTTTATCCCATACAATACCATCATGGATTGGGAATGCAGTAATGTTCACAAGGGATAAGTCTCTCCAGACCGTATGTGAAGAAGAATGGGGCTTAAGCACCTCATCTATCAGTTCTGGAGCAATACGATTAGGGAGATGGTGTCCATTCAACAGTAGAAAGAAAACCATAACACATCCAGTCCAAAGGAGGAGAAGTAGTGAAAGAAAAATCCAACAATAGGATCAAGGAGGATTCTAATATCTTGTTCAGCCAAAGAAATAGTCCACGCACACCATGCAAGGAGGTATGCGAAGAGTCTGAAGAAAAATCATCAATGTTGATTTAATAACTGGGGGTAGTCTGAGTAAAAGCTGGGACCCCATCATGCGAAGGAGAGCAAGTAGACTCCTCCAAAGGCAGTTGATAGAATTCAACTTCATTGCAAGGAGCAGCAGTAGAAAACGACAAAACCACATTAGAATTAAATGTGTTTCCATCATCAGTTTGTATGATCGAAAGTTCAACATATACAAACCCCAGACGGGGAGTAGCAAGATTGACTACTTATTGCATGTAGAGGGATTAACTGAAGGGTAGGAAGAGGTTATGAGGAACTTCCTAGAAACCCTTGTGGTCTACTATGGAGAATTGTCCCCATGATGTAACTTGCTCAAATCAATCAAAACTTGTTTTTGTTTACAACCAGCTAGCAGTGGCAAAATCACAGTTAGAATACCTTGGGCAACAAGGATGGGCCAAACTCTTGTTTATAAAAAAAAAGATATATATTTTTATCAGCAATCTTCTCCTTGACCAGATCCCCAGGGAATCCAGCCAGAAACCACTGGTTGCACCTTCACTTTGTCAGTGGCAGATTGTTTAGAATTTAAATTTGAGTGTTCATCTCCGAAGTCTTGTAATTCTTGTAAGACAGTGAAACGTTCAGTGATGCCACAGGACGCAGCTGCTGACACTACGCCAGAGTTGTCAGGATCTGGTACAAACATTGGAACCCCTAACAAAGCTTCATATGGAGTACGACCACCCAACATTCGTCTAGGCAGAATATTTAAAGCGCTCTGTACACCAAACCGGTGATTAAACCAACTACAACCTGACCCTAATACTCTAGCTGTTAAAGACTGCTTTCAGTCACGGTTCTTCCGTTTCACTATCTAATTTCCCTCAGGATGATAGGGTGCAGAATAATGCACAGCAATAATCATGGTGCCCATAGGTGTGCCGGTTTGCCTTCGAGACGAATTCCGGTCCTTGGTCCGAGTGGAATATTGCCACTGCATGTGTACTGAAAGACTTGCGATTCTTTGATAAGTGCGTCAGCCGATAGCTGCGGCCACACCCATAGAAATTGAGAACCAGAATCAACTGCCACTAAGATATATTTGTAGGTACTATTCGTATGGAGTGGTCCGCAATGATCTCAATAGACACATTATAATGGCTTATTTAAATCGTTAAGCGGCGTCTGCAGTGGACATGCAACAGTAGAAACTTTAATTTGTTGACAAATGTTAGAGCAAAGTACACATTTTCTGGTCCGCTTATAAATACCCTGCCACCTATACCATTTCTGTAACAGAGAAACTGTAGCTGCTACACCAGCATGGGCAGACGCCGAACCCTCATGAGCTGCTATTATTAACTCTAACCTGTGGTCCCGGTTGGGTATCACCTGATCACCCACCTCAGGAATGTGGGCAAAGGGAACATTTTGAAGACTCGATAGATAAGTTTTTAGCTGAATAGCCTTTAGGTAAGAACTCGCCACTAGCTGAGGCAGTGACCGTAGCCATAATATCTATTCTCGTATGTGAAAGAGTAATCGCAGCCACAAATAGTCTGAACAGCCACCTAAACAACTTAATCAGTCAAATTAACAAAATGGGCACTGTTTAAATAATAAAACACTGACCGTATCTCATTCTGCAAGAGACGCCGAAAAATAGCTTTACTTAGTCTAGGGAAAAGAGTCGTCCCTTACGAGCCCAAAACAAAGCAATTACATCACATTCTAGTATCTGTCCCTGAACCTAACCGTGCAGATTACAGGACAACACTGTCTGACTATAATGAATGCTTATGTGGCATCTTGTTGAGTTAGTGAAAAATATGTTCAAACCACTATCTTTGAAAGATGCTAAGTTTAAAAAGGAAACCTAAAATGGAAACAAAATGTATTCCCTATAACAATAGGCTGGCCTGAATGGACAGAGATGACTTCTCTGAATGCTACATAATATGCAGGGTGAGGTTGTGAGCATCCTTTTTGACATTAGTGTAATCCTGCTTAAATGTCAAATCTTTCTTGACGGGTCTATGTTTACATATAGCACTCGGGGTGCACTTGAAGAGAAACAGAACGCCAAAGCGATTCTTGTGTATCCACGGTCTGGTTGCTGGAAAATTCAACTTTTATTCTACCAGACTCGTCTCTGGTTTTTTGTGGGTACAGTGACTGTCCCATACTGGATTTTAGTGTTCGATGTGTAAGGACACCTGGATTACCATTGCCATAACCATAGTATGCTTCCCAGTAACAACCCCAGCACACAATTTTAGTGCAGCCAAAAGACTTGCACCATTTTGAAAATGCCAAAAGTGGGTATGGTTGGCCCCCAGAACAGGGGCGTAACACAGCCCCCCCAAGCTCCAGGTGGGCCCCTCAGCACAGCACTCTGGCTGCAAAGCTCCTGATTGAGCCCGGAGGGGGCCCCTCCACGTGCCTTGCAGGGATGCCCCCTCAAGTTTCCTTACGCCCAGTGCCCCAGAACTTTTACCCCATTTGTTAGGGCATGCCCTGGAGTTATTCCCACCCACTTGCTCGTGCCAGGCGTAAATGTAGCACCTTTATGCACCCATTTCAGAACACTAGTGGACCTCGAGGAGTGAACCTATTATCTGCAATCTTAGAACGGCCCTGAAGGACTGGACCTGCACCCTCTTGTATCCAGGACAAAGAGATGGACTCCAAGGTTTGTAAGGCTTACCTTCCGTTAAAGCTACAGAGACAAAACACGCTACAAGAGGCCTTTTCCTGCAACTGTCCAGTGACAACACGCCCTGGTCAGGACCCTGATGATTGACCTCTTCCTGATACCCTGAGAGTCTCGAAGGGCCTCCCCTGGGGTCCTGTGAGGCTTTAGAAGTCTGCTTCCGAAATGAAGTTTATTTTTATGAAGCTCTTGAATGCCCAGAGGCATCTTGGCGCTACTGCTACATAAGGATATGAAGGGAAGGTTTTACGATGACACAGCAGGAATAGGTAATGAAGATGGATAGTCTATTGGCCGAACCGCCACATTTTTAATGCTTTTCTGAAAGGATGAAGACCTGTGATTTCTCTCAGACTAAGAGGGAGTGTGTTCCAGAGTTTGGCAGTGCAAATGACAAAGCTTCTTCCACCCCAATGGGATTGTCTAAACTTGGGAACGACCGCTTTTGTGGCCGAAGAACACAATGACCTGGATGGGTGTATACCTTGAAAAATTGTGTTTTAGATAGTCTGTGCCAATATCATGAAGTGCTTTAAAAGCGATACACAGGATTTGAAATCAATGTTATCTTATAGGCAACTAGTGTACCTTAATTAGGGCCTGTGAGGTTGACTGATGCCTATGAATCCCTAGTAACTGACCAGCTGCAATGTTCTGCAGAAACTGCATATTGATGTAAAGGGCATTACAATAATCCAGTTTGGATAGCACAAGAGCAGTGACCTACAGTCTTCTGCAGCTCATGGAAAATGAAAGGGAGCACTTTCCCGAGAATCTTCAGGGTGTAAAAGGATGACGAGGCCACAGCATTGATATGACTTTCAAAGGGCAATTTGTCAACAAAAAGAATCCCTAAGCTCCTTACTTTCCTGACCAGGTTTTGCAAGGTGCCCAATTCTTGAGGGCACCACCTAGGGAACCAAAAAGATGTTTCAGAACAGGTGCCCCCCATTGTTTCCTGAGTTCAATTTAAGGCAGTTATTCATCCATTTGCCTATATGCAGCCAGCAGATGTGGAATCTGGCTGCAGTGTCATCAGGATTACTGGACACTGAGACCACAATTTGGGTGTCATCAATGTAGGATATTGGAGAAAAGCCATAAGCCTGTCCAAAGGAGTGACTTAAATTAAAAAGGGTGGGGCTTGGGGAAGACCCCTGCAACACACCACATGGTAGAGAAAAAGGGCTAGAAACAAATATGTTCAAGGCAGCACATTCTTCCCATTCATGCAAAAAAGATTTTAAAAGGGCGGGCGCAGCTCCCCTGATTTCAATAGTGTGGAGACTCAGTCAACAAGGTATAATTAACGGTGTCGAACACCACTGAGCGATTTTAAGAGAATCAAGGCTGCATTTTCTCTTTTATCCAGAGTGGATCTTTTGTCTTTGGAAGCGACAATCTGGGCTCTTTCAGTGCTGTGCTCACTCATAAACCCGAACTGAATAGGATGGAGTAGTTTGTTAGTATTTATAAAGGAGACAAGCTCCCGATTTATAGCCTTTTGAACTATTTTGGTTTGGAATGGGAGGCGTTAAACGGGTCGATAGATATTAGTTTCCTGAGGGCTAAGGTTGAACCTTTTCAGTAAAGGAAGAATAGATGCTTTTTTTCATGTCTTGGGAAAGTAGCTAGAGCTGAACATTTTGTTGAAGTTCATGGCCAGATGCACACACATAATCTTAGGGGCCAATTGTATTGTTTTTGGAGGGCATGTATCCATTGGGGAGCCCGACTTGATGGAATTGAAAAGTCCAAGAACTTAGTCGGCTGTAGGCACTGAGAAAGAAGACAGTGTTTCTGCACTGGTAAGGGAAGAGACATCTTGAGACAAAGGGATCAAGTGACAGTTTGTGGCGAAGATGTTTTAGACATCCTCTACTTTGTCCTTTAAAAAAGGAGCCAAAATGTTACAAAAAGATTGGTTACAGTTGGTATTCTTGTCCGGGATGTTAGCATATTTTTTTTAACTTAAGAATAATTCTTTATTAGAGTTTTTCGAAGTCTCTATCTTATGGATGAAATAAGAGGATTTTTCCTTTAGAATCAAGGTTTTGTACTCGCCGATTGTGTGTTTATAGATATCTCCTTCAAGACTGTAATAATTATTTCTCCATCTGCGCTCCTGTCTGCGACAGAGTTGCTTTTGGGCTCGAAGTTTATCAGAAAACCATGGTTCTGAGGGATAGTTCTGCGGTTAGAATGTACTTTTTCCTGTGGCTAGCTGATTACTACTGTCTATCCAGTGGTGGTAATCTTAAGTGGCTGAATCTAAGTTCTTAAAGCGAGAGGGCTTTGACCGAGTAAGAGCTGAGTTCTCTTCTGTTGAGTCTGTGCGGACTCGCTGTGAAGATTTCTTTGTAGCCCGCCATCCAAGGGGTCGTGGTGATTACTTCTGTGGTCCACTGGGACTTAAAGGACTAAAGTAAAAATGTGAAATCTTTGAACAGGATGAACCTGTTTAGAGTTACCGACCTGTGCTCCATCGCAGTCAGTGTCTAATTGCACCTATGCCCCAGTCTACCATGACCATTGACTATCATTGACACTTTTATGCGTCCTGGCGCTATTTCTACTTAAAAGTTTACAAACTAACATCTCTGGTTTCAGTTATTGGATTTGTTATTTTGGTGTCATCTTGTTTATTAAATGTAACTCTCTTAATTTAGTGACTTTGAGGGTTCACTCTGACTCAAGGGTTGTGATTGTTCCTTGAGGTGGGTAATCACCCACCCCAAATAATCCTATTTTTAATAGCGGTTGGAAGCTGCTACGCTTCTTCATTTCTGAGCGTAACTAAGTCAGCTTGGAGCTGCACGATGTCAAGTGCTTTTATGTGGAAATACTGCTATAAAAACTTGTGGATGCATTCAGGTGTCTGGGGAATATTCTAAAAGTGAAGAATCTGCTGTTTGATCGGATATCCTCCAAAAGGAGTGTTAAAAAGGTAAGCAACTTGTTCAACAAGCCAGTCAGTCATCGACTTGGAGCCAGGCGACAAACTGTCCATGGGTGACCCTGAGTTTGTGACAGAACATCCTATGCCTGAAAACCTTGCAGTGCTGACATCGAGTAAGATTAATCCAAACGCCTTCCCCTGAAACTCCCTTGACAGGGAATAAAATCTTATTGATTCACCTGACATAAAGAGGTTTTCATTGGCTAGCCTGACCCTACGCTGCTTCAATGCAGTATGCCTTCTGTGTAGTGCACCCATGCTGTGTGGGACAGGGCTAGTGAGATCTTGTTAGCTGTCCTTGATCCTCAGGGCAACACTTGCTTAAACAATTCTGCATGGACAAGATGCACCAAAATATGTACTGTGCTGGTCTGGACACCACCAATTGTATAGGTCATGCTGTCAGCACCAGTGTAGTGCTTAGACCACATGCTTGAATGCAGGCAGCTGGAATTTCTGGGGACATCAGGAATCCCTCAAGAACACATCCTTTGATAGATCTAGACTTTTTGTTGTAAAGGCTGACTGCACTAAAGTGATTTACAGATGGTTATGCCACAGCATGGCTCTTGGGGGTTACTGTGACCAGCCTGCCTATTCCACCAGCAGTACGTGAAATTTTGGTGTTACTCCAGAGGCCTAGCTTACTAACTATGTCAACTGTCCCAGCTGGGGCAGCAAGCAGCCTAGCCATTTCGAGGCTAAGGAGTTGGAGGTAATCTAATATGTTCAGACCAGTAGAGGCAGCATTCATTTACTTGATTGTCCCCTGCCATAGCTGCACTCAAGCCACTTTGATTGGCCCTCACAAACCCACAGTCAGACCGGGAAGTGTCAGTCTGACTTTCAGTTCCCGATTGGAAGTCTTCACATCAGACTGATGGATTTTTCAAATTGTTCAAACGAGTTGCACCCTACATTTCTTTCATTCAACACTTCATATCTCTCTCAGGTCAAATTTTGGTAGACCCCACCTCACTATTAATTTAGAAGTCTTGCATTGGCGAGCTGCAGGCCTTGCATGTCAGCTTTAGTATTCTACCTTTTTTTTCCAGACAAGCTGGTGCTTATGACCTCTAAACCCTTTCTTGTGAAAGTGGTGCAACCCCTCAATGTGGGACCGTGTCGCACTCCCTGCATTCTTCTCTCCACCACACCTATCTAAAGAGGAGTAGAGGCTACACTGGTTACACCTGTAACATGCTCTTGGTTTTTGTTCAGATAGAACCAAGAACTACTGTCACGATCAACTGTTTGTTGTCTTCACCAGTGAGAAAAAAGCAAGTCGGTCAAAAAAAGGGATTGTATAATGAGAACTTGATCTTTGCATTAAACTCTGGTATGCCTTGTCAAAGAAGGATCCTCCTGATCTTTTTCTACCAGAGTGAAGGCTGCTGCCCTGGCCTTAAATCAGGGTGTTACAGTTTTGGACATATGCCGGGCAGCCACGTGCGCTTCTGTTCATCCTTTCATCAGCCACCCGCTTCCGCAAGGAGAAAACTTACAACCAAGCGTTCTCTGGGGCTGCACCAAGAATCTGGAACTCGCTACCTTCCTCTATCAGGAAAATACTGTCTGTCATTCTTCAAAAAGGAAGCCAAAACCTTCCTAATGAGCAAATTCCTCCATTAACTCTGTTGTTGCACACTCCCCCTCTTTCACGGCTTTGGTTTCTGTGCATAATCTCCTGTAATGCTTGGCCCTCTCTGTGTACCAATTCCCACTCCTTCTAATGTTCTGCCAGCTCTCTCCGCCATTTGATTTCTTTTGGTTCGCTCGATTACAATTGCTGGTTTTCTCCTATCGCTGACATGTCGCAATTTTGATACTGTACCGATTATTGTATATAACTCTAGCCTTTGTCCTATTGTAGTCAATTCCTTTACGCCGATTTTGGTACTGTACTGATCATTGTATATAACTCTGGCCTTGTCCTATTGTAATCAATTCCCTCACCCCCATCCTTGTATTTTGCCTATGCCTAACCTGTACGTAACGTGTTTATCCCTGTAAAGCGCTCGGATACCCTAACGGGTCATGTTCGCGCTATATAAAACCTCAAATAAATAAAATCAAATCAGACATTACTGCATCGATTCCCAAGTCCTCGGGACGGTCATTTTGACCACTTGGTTCTGCAGTACTATCTGACAGACTTCTATCCACAGACCTCTTACCTTTGAATAATCTCCAGGCATCAGATTGGATCTGGAAAATGTTCATGATCTGTACCCTTACATGCCGGTATGTGGCATCATTCAGCTCTGCGTGGTGTCGTCTGTGCTGGAAATGGCATGTGCGGTGCCTACATAGGTGCCACCCCAGCGCGCTGACGTCTGTTCCTTTCTTTCCGCGCCAGCCAACGCAGTTCTGGAGGCAACTACCATCAGTCACTTTTTTACTGTCATTTGTCTACTTTTTTCAAAGACACTTGTCTCCTGGTGTGGCAGCACCCTTCACCAACTAATGCCCGTGACTGACCCACACCTCATCTGTCCTTGTTTTGAGGGTGGGTACGACCACAACGCCAAGACCTGTGGCGATTGTTGCGCTGTGCAACCCAAGGCCTTGAGGGAGCGATCCCTCAAGTTCCTTGTTGCTTGACATGCAACGCCACGACTGTTTCAATCTTGGTTGAGAGGAAGACCCTGTGATCTGTTGCGGAGCCATCCATCTTCGTCGCAGTCTAAGTTGTTCGATTCCTGTAAGTCCCACACGAAAAAGGAGCAAGAAGTCGAAGAATTCTTAGACTTCACCCTGTTCCGGCAAAGTCGTCTGAGACGGCGTCAGCACTTGAGGCCTGGCTCCACTGTTGAGTCTGCGGCTGGGCTGTCTCCGCACCTACCTTAGTTTCCTGTAAGCCATAGCGACCCCTGCACAACTTGGAGAATTTTATGAGGCCATGCTGTGGCTATGGAGGAGGGAGCCTCATTTTCTTTGGTGGTGAGGATGGTGGCTGAGGTCCTGCACCACTGGAGGTCGATAACATCTGACTGCTGGGTTCTCTAAACTGTCTGAAGGGGCTACTCCCTGCCCTTCGTAACAACCCCTCCACCCATGCCACTCACTTGCAACAGGCTGACTGAGGACTATCTGTCCTTGCTCCGCCAGAAGCAGAAGTAGGTTGTGGTTGCTATTCCTGCTATTTTTTGGTGCCCAAGAAGGTAATATTTACCCTTCTATTTTAATCTCACTGTGCAGAAAACTTCCAATGGGATGACATGCTCGTCAATCTGGGGAGGACACCCTGGCCAGGTAATTCTTATTAGTTATGTAAAATTTCACTCGCCAGCAAGGGATCATTCATAGATGCATGACCCTTAGAAAAGATAACATTGAAATATCAAGGAAACCTGTGGGTGATGGGTAATTGGAGATTACTCTTGAAGTAGATGAAAAAGGGGGGAGGGGGAAACTTGACACAATACAAGTCTTAAATGTAAATATAAAACCTTAATCAGGCAGCCATGTTGATATCGGATCAAACAAGCATCCGAACTGCCAACACATCTGGATGGCATTGTAATGTATGCCTGTAATACAAGTGTGAACATGTTTGTCACTTTCCAATATACACACAAAATTTAAATCGCGAAGTAGAAAATTATGGTTGCAATTACCGGGGGTTGGTGCGGGGTGGATGTAATAATCCTCAATATGCCATGCCTCATAGTATTAAAAGCATCAGTATAGCACTTACTACAACAATGTGGGACACTGCGCCCTCTCAATTCCTTCCTGAAAACTGAGAAATTCCAAATGCTTATTCTTGCTCAAGCTCTGGACTCAGGAGACTGGATGGTAGCGTTGGACTTTCAGGATGCAAATCTCCACATTCTCCTCCTGCCTGCCCACAGACGTTACCACCGGTTCATGGAAGGTCCCAAGCACTTTAAGTTCACTGTGCTCCCCTTTGACCTTACCAGCGCCCCTCTGGTGTTCACCATTGTGATGGCGGTAGTTTCAGCTGAGCAGGGGTGTCAGTCTTCATCTATTTCGACGACTGGCTGTTGAAGGTGAGCTCATCCCAGGCGTGGTCTCCCACCTCCTGATTACAGCAGACCTCTTGCACTCAGGGTTCACTTGCTGAAGTCACACCTGGCACCTTCTCAGATGTTACTTTTCATCGGTGCTGTTCTAGACACAGTGCACTTTCTGGGTTATCCTCCCGAATGCCGAGTCTAGGATATTCAGGCTATGATACTAATGTTTCAGCCTCTATTCTGGGTTCCGGTGAGACTGACTGACTGTGAGGCTGCTGGGCCTCATGTCCTCCGGCATTCTGGTTGTCACACATGCCAGCTGGTATTTGTTGGCTCTGCAGTGGGACCTAAAGTTCCAGTGAGCTCAGCATCAGTGGAGTCTCTCCAACATGATCCAGATCTCGGTGGGCACTGCAAAAGATCTGCAGTGGTGGTTAACGAACCACATCTGAAAGAGACACGTTGGTGACAGATTCCTTACCTTAGAATATCCCCAGGCGTCAGGCTGGATCCGGAAAGTTTTTTGCGTAGCAGTACCCTTGCGCGTCGGTAGGCGGCGTCGTGCGGCTCCTGGTCCGTCGTCGGCGTCGTGATCGCCGGGATGACGTCGCGGGCAGTACTTAGGCGCCGCCCCTGCGCGCTGACGTCAGTTCTTTTTCCGCGCCAGCAAGCGCAGATCCGGGAAGAGCAGTGCCCTGGTCATTTTTTGACCATACTTTTTGGTGAATTTTTTCACTGTTTTTCTATCAAGGTGTCGTAGGGATGCCCGGTTTCAAACGTTGCGGCGCCTGTGCTCGGATGATGTCCGTCACCGACCCGCATTGGGAGTGTCTCTTCTGCCTCGGCCGAGGCCACGACACGGAGTCTTGTACCGACTGCCAGGCCCTCAACCCGAAAGCTTTGCGAGAGCGGTCTCGAAAGCTCCTCGAGGCCCGGCATTCGGCTCCGCGGAAGCCCCGGTCGCGTGAGAGGTCCAGGGGTCGATCGCGGAGTCGTCCAGGGGTCGATCGCGGAGTCCACACCGGTCGTCGGCATCGAAGTCTTCTTCGTCCGGTAAGTCAAAACACAAGAAGTCCAAAAAGCATCATCGCTCTAGGACTTCGCCTCGCCGGTCTCGCGACTCGGCTGAGGCCCCTCCCGGCACCGTCCCCGCCCCCGCGGCCCCGGACATGCCTGTGGAGTCGCCCCCACCATACCCGCCCTTCCCGGGTTCGGGGGCGGATCCGGCCAAAGTGCAGGAATTCCTGTCGGCCATGGCCCGCCTCTTCGGGCCTCCAGGCCCCTCCGGTGCGCCTTCGGGCCCCGCGGGCCACTGATGGGGTTGCTCCGGCGTCGCCGACTGCTCCGGCCCCGGCGTCGCACGTGCCTCCAGCCTCGATCCCGGCTCCGGCTTCGGCCCCGGCCTCGATCCCGGCTCCACAACCCCCATCGACGCCGGTCGACCTAACGACACCTCCGCCGGCGCCGATGTCTCCGGTGCCGTTCTCGACGCCGCCTGGGGCTCCGAGGCGGCGTCGTTCCCCAGTTCCTTCCGGTTCCGGACATGGACCCGGACCGACGTCGCTCGACGCCGGTTCCGGCGCCGATGAGACCTTGGGTCCCAAATGTCCCTCCTCCCCCTTATTTTGAACCTGAGGAGGACCAGGAGGACTGGGAGGGGTCTGATGACCCTCTGACACAACAGTGTCAGTACGATGAGGACTGGACAGAGGGTCTAGGGGATGCTAGTGGTCTAGATACTTCCCCTGACACTGGCATGCTGTCTCCTCCCGTGGCTACGGAGGAGGGAGCCAATTTTGCAAAGGTGTTGCGTAGGGCAGCTGGAACCTTACATCTCCAACTCCCTGCTGTGGCGGTCAAGGTTAATCTCTTGACAGAGGTGCTTCAGCCGGCAGCCTCCTCTTCGGAGACTGTGCTGCCGTTTAACGACGCCCTCACTGACGTTCTTTTGGGCGCCTGGTCCAAGCCCAACACAGGGGCTCCTGTGGATAGGAACGTGTCCCGACGCCATCGCCCAGCTCCGGGCGACCCCCTGTTTCTCTCTGTCCACCCCACCCCTGAGAGCTTGGTTGTCCAAGCCTCCGCTTCCCAAACCGCCTTCCCTACCGCCCCTCCGGATAGGGAATCCAAACGCCTGGATCAATTTGGGAAGAAGGGTTTTTCTTCCTCCAGTGCTGGCTTGCGGTCCGTCAACACCGCTTGCCTTTTGGGCCGATATACCCACTCCTTGTGGGATTCGGTGGCGGATGTTTTGCCCCAGTGTTCTGAGGAGGTCCAGACACTGCTTTCCCGCGCCATTGCGGAAGGAAGGGATGCGGCCAAATATACAATTCGATGTGGCCTTGATACCGCCGACTCGCTGGGCAGGTCTATTGCAACGACGGTGGCGCTACGACGCCACGCCTGGCTGAGAACCACTGGTTTTTCAGGGGATGTCCAGAATACGCTCATGGACATGCCCTTTGATGGAGTCGGTCTTTTGGGTCCAAAGCAGACCATGCGTTGGAGCGCTTTAAGGACTCACGGGCTACTGCAAAGTCCCTGGGCCTTTCTGCTACACGCCCTCCGCTGACTTCTGCTTTTCGCCCCTATCGTGGCCACGGTAGGGGCGCCCCTTCACGTCAGCAGCCCAGCCACCGGCCCGCGCAGCAGGCGTCTTCGCGTGGCCGAGGGCGTGGATTCCACCGTGGCGGATCGGGCAACCAGCGTGCGGGTCAGGCCACCACCTCCAACCCGTCCGCGGCCTCCAAACCCTCCTAGTCCCTCCTTTCAGGTGCACAGCACGCCAGTAGAGGGCAGGGTCCGCCATCACCTTCTCCACTGGCGTACCATCACCTCGGACAGGTGGGTCTTGGACATTGTCCGAAGGGGCTACTCCCTCCCCTTCGAGTCCACCCCCAGCCATGCCACCTCAATTACACCGCATGTCAGGGGATCACTTGGTGCTTCTGCAGAAGGAAGTCACGGCCCTCTTGGCCAAGAGGGCCATCGAGCATGTTCCGACCCCAGAAGTAGGGCGTGGTTGCTACTCCCACTACTTCCTGGTGCCCAAAAAGGACAAGGAGGACATGCGTCCTATCTTGGACCTCCGGAACGTCAATCGCTTCCTCCGGAAGGAGAAGTTCAAGATGCTCACCCTAGCTCAGGTCTTGACTGCCCTCGACCCTGGAGACTGGTTGGTAGCGTTGGACTTGCAGGACGCATATTTCCACATCACCGTCCTGCCGGCCCACCGGCTTTACCTTCGGTTCACGGTAGGCCCCGAGCATTTTCAGTTCACCGTGCTCCCCTTTGGCCTTACCAGTGCCCCTCGGGTGTTCACGAAAGTGTTGGCGGTGGTCGCAGCTCATCTGCGCCGGGCAGGGGTTTGTCTTCCCCTACCTCGACGACTGGCTGCTGAAGGCGGGCTCGTCCCAGGCAGTCGTCTCCCACCTCCAGACTACGGCCGAACTCCTGCACTCGCTGGGTTTCTCCATCAATGTGCCGAAGTCGCATCTGATTCCTTCTCCACAGCTCCTTTTCATCGGAGCAGTTCTGGACACGACGCAGTTTCGGGCCTATCCTCCCGAACGGCGAGTCCGGGATATTCAGGCTATGATTCCGATCTTTCAGCCTTTATCCTGGGTTTCGGTACGGATGACCCTGAGGCTGCTGGGCCTCATGGCCTCCTGCATCCTGCTGGTCAATCATGCCAGATGGCATATGCGGGCTCTGCAGTGGGACCTGAAGTTCCAGTGGGCGCAGCACCAGGGCAACCTGTCCGATCACGTCCAGATCTCGGAGGGGACTGCTAAACAGTTGCAGTGGTGGCTCTCGAACCGGCAATGGGTCATGGGCAGATCCCTCTCCCTTCCCCAGCCAGAGCACACAGTTGTGACGGACGCGTCCCTTCTGGGATGGGGCGGTCACATGGGAGAGGCGGAGATCAGAGGCCTCTGGTCTCCGGGCGGAGTCCCGGCTCCATATCAACATTCTGGAGCTCCGGGCGATCCGACTTGCACTCAAGGCATTCCTTCCCTCTGTCAAAGGGAAGGTAGTGCAAGTGTTCACAGACAACACCACCGCCATGTGGTACTGCAACAAACAAGGCGGGGTGGGGTCGTGGACCCTTTGTCAGGAGGCTCTGCGCCTCTGGACATGGCTGGAACATCAGGGCATGTTCCTGATGGTTCAACACCTGGCAGGTTCGCTGAACGCCAGGGCGGACGAACTCAGCCGCAGGTGCATGATGGATCACGAATGGCGTCTTCACTCGGAATTGGCGCAAGGACTCTTTCTACAGTGGGGAGAGCCTTGGTTAGATCTATTCGCCACCGAAGAGAACGCGCAATGTCATCAGTTCTGCGCGTTGGAATTTCCAAGGCGGCACTCGCTCGGCGACGCTTTTCGTCACGAGTGGAGTTGCGGTCTGTTGTACGCCTTTCCGCCTATACCACTTCTACCCAGAGTGTAGAAGAAGATTCGGCACGACCGGGCCCAAGTCATTCTTGTGGCTCCGGACTGGGCTCGAAGAGTTTGGTATCCCGAGCTACTCAATATGAGCGTAGATCCCCGATCCGTCTGCCTCTTCGGGAGGATCTTCTGTCGCAGCAGCAGGGGACGGTCCTCCACCGAACCTGTCCAGTCTACACCTGCTTGCGTGGAGATTGAGCGGCGGCAGTTGATTCCTTCGACTTGCCTCCCGAAGTTTGTGATGTGATTCTGGCAGCCAGGCGTCCCTCCACTAAGGTGGTATACGCCTGCAGGTGGAACAAATTTGTGGCATGGTGCACAGCAAAGGCTGTGAATCCCCTTTCTGCCCCTCTTTCTGAGGTCCTTCTGTTCCTTCTCTCTCTGGCCCAACAGGGTTCTGCCCTGGGTACCATCAAGGGTTATCTTTGTGCTATCTCGGCCTTCCTCAGGCTCCCTGATCAGCCCTCCCTTTTCAAGTCCCCTGTTGTTAACAGGTTCTTAAAAGGCATTACACACCTCTTCCCTCCTGTTCCGTTTGTGATGCCTCAGTGGGACTTGAACTTGGTTCTTACCTTTTTAATGTGCGCTCCCTTTGAGCCTCTACATAACTGTCCTATTCGTCTTCTGACTCTGAAGACAGCCTTTCTGGTGGCCATCACCTCCGCTCGGCGGGTGAGTGAGCTCCAGGCTCTATCTTGCAAACCTCCCTTTCTGTCTGTTCATCCAGACAAGGTTGTTCTTCGGACGCGTCCGTCCTTCTTGCCAAAGGTGGTTACTGCTTTCCACATTGGGCAGACCATCACTTTGCCCACCTTCTTTCCGCCTCCGCATCCTTCCAGAGAGGAAGAGAGGCTCCACCGTCTGGACCCAAAACGTGCGCTCTCCTTCTATATTGACCGCACAACACACTTCCGGGTGGATGACCAGCTCTTTGTTGGCTACGTGGGCGCCAAAAAGGTCGGGCGGTGCACAAGAGGACCATCTCCCGCTGGGTTACCTTGTGCATCAAGACCTGCTATTCTTTGGCTAAGAAGGAGCCTCCTGTTGGGCTGCGTGCCCATTCCACCAGGGCAACGGCTGCTACCACGGCCTTGGGCCGCGGTGTTCCGCTGCCGGTTATCTGTCAGGCAGCTACGTGGGCCTCGCTGCACACGTTTACAAAGCATTACTGCCTTGACAGTCAGGTCCGGAGGGACGGCTTCTTTGGCCGTTCTGTCCTCCAGGACTTCCTTGTCTGATCTTTGTTCGCAGACCCACCACCGGGGTTGGTATTGCTGGGGTATCTATTCTAAGGTAAGGAATCTGTCACTAACGTGTCTCTTTCAGATGCACAAGTTACTAACTTGTGTAACGATATATCTGTAAGAGACAGTAGTTAGTGACAGATTCCTACCGCCCACCCATCCTCCCCGTTCTGCGAACTGATTTCTAGGGTTAAGGACATCCCTTTCAGGGCCCTAGTATTTTTCAGACACCTGTGTCAGCTTCTTGCATGGCTCTGCGTTCCTGGCGCGGAAAGTCGTGTACAGAACTGACGTCAGCGCGCAGGGCGGCGCCTAAGTACTGCCCGCGACGTCATCCCGGCGATCACGACGCCGACGACGGACGCGGAGCCGCACGGCGCCGCCTACCGGCGCGCAAAGGGTACTGCTACGCAAAAAACTTTCCGGATCCAGCCTGACGCCTGGGGATATTCTAAGGTAAGGAATCTGTCACTAACTACTGTCTCTTACAGATATATCGTTACACAAGTTAGTAACTTGTGCAATTGGGTCAGCGGCAGACCTCCACAGCCTTCCCCCAGCCAGATCTGACAGTAGTGACAGATGTTTTACTCATGGGATAGGGCGGCCATTTGGGAGAGGTGGAAATCGGAGGCTTCTGTTCTCCACATCAACCTATTGACGCTCCAAGTGATCTGGCTGGCATTGAAAGCCTTTCTATCCTCCAAGGTAAGTCTAGGGCAGGTGTTCATGGACAACAATGTGAGAAAGTGCCCTCTTTCTTCTGAATTGCTGATGTACTTTGACTGAGTGTGCCCTGGGCTCCTGCTAATCAGGTACCCAGGGCCTATGTTCTTTCCCTAAAACGGCATTGAAGCCTAAACCCAATTGGCATCTCTGGCCACAGGTCAGTCCCTGGTAAATGGTACCACAGGTACCCAGGGCACTGTGACCAGAGAAGGCCTCTAAGGGCTGCAGCACTTATTGTGCCACCCTTAGAGGTCCTGTACCACTACACTCACACACTGCCTTCGCAGGCTACGTGTTTGGGTGCAGAACAAAGTGAAGAGTCGACATGGCGCACATCTGTGTGCCATGCCTACAACCCACTGCCCTGGGTGCACTATACCAGTGGTGAGGGTACAGGTGCATGAGCCCTGTACCCCTACAGTGTCTAAGCCCATTCTTAGACATTGTAAGTGCACTGCTGCCATTATGAGTATATGGTGCTGGGAGTTTGTCATTACGAACTCCACAGCACCATAATGGCTACACTGAAAACTGAGTAGTTTGGTATCAAACTTCTTAGCGCATTAAACCCACACTGATGCCAGTGTGGGATTTAATGAAAAATGCACACAGAGGGCATCTTAGAGATGCCCCCTGAAAACTGACCCACCTCTAGTGTCCAGGCTGAGTGGCTGCTTTCAGCTGCCACCACCAGACATGTTTCTGGACCCCTGGGTCGAGAGCCTGCTGCTCTCTGGGGCCTGAAACAATGCACATCCTGGGACGAGGTGCCAAGCCTCCTCCTCCAGGATGGGCAGAGTTCACGAAGGGGATGCTTCAAAGGCTTGCAGCCTTTGTGAGCTTCCCCAGGCCACTTGCTGCTTTCAGCAACTGGCCCCCACTGGTTCTGACCCCCACTTTGGGCAGGAGAACCGGCGGGAAAAACAAGTGAGGAAGAGAGGTGTGCCCACCTCTGCCAACTCCACCCCTCAGGTGGGGGAGGCGAGGTGAATCACAACTCTCAGTCCACTGCCATCTTGAAGATGGGGGACTCAGCCAACCAGGGACAGGCACATGCCCCCTCCCACTGGAGGGTGGCATAATAGGGGGTGTTCCCGCCCCAGGGAAGGGACCCATTGGTCCCAGCCTTTTACCTACTTGTAACGTCCCTAAATCTAGTATTTAGGGGCACCCCTGAACCTTGCTTCCTCAGATCCAGACAAGAAACAAGAAGAAAAGAAGGACCGAACAGCCGTGCAGCAGCTAACAAGAGGAAGACGCCCACTGACTTGGCCCCAGCCCTACCGGCCTGTCTCTCCCTCGAACCTGCTCCTGCGAAATCCCGGTGTGTCCTGCAGCCAGCAACCTCAAAAACCCCGGAGGACCTGCCTGCCTTCACTTCCAAAGACTGCTTCTCCCGTGAACACCAGATTTGTTCAACTGCAACCTCTGGCAGCAGCCGGAGACCGCGAATCCGCCCCTCTGCACCCGCCGTCCACGGCCCGAGCTCGAGTGGGCAAACACCACGAGGAGGTCACCCCTGCGATCCTGAACAGAGATCCGGCGACCCCTGACCTGCCTCAAGCCGACGCTTGCAGTCTAAATCCAGAAGGGCCCCCTAACCGCGACCAGGAGCTGGTAAGAAGATCCGACCCCAAAGGCACCCCTGCACCCGACGCCCCACGGCCTTGTGTGCCCAAACCAACGGTGCCTAACCAACCCCTAACTTCCCAACTTACCTCTCGAAGTGGTGGTCGCACCCAGAAGTCCTTCGTCTCCCTGCCTGCAGTGCTTTTGCAAATTGGAGGCTCTCCATTGGAAAAAACCGGGCATCCGACGTCGAAACAGCACCCTGCACCCGGCCGCCCTAGTGCCGCTGAGGGTGCACCTGTGGTGCTAATTTGTTTCCCCATTTGCCCCGAGCTAAAGTCCAGGAGCTTTGCTCCCACAACCCAGTGGCCTGCTTGCCAGCAGCCACCAACTGGAGTCCCTCTATCCCCCATTGGATAACATTGGGCCTCAACACCCTGCACCCGGCCATCCTAGTGCCGCTGAGGGTGTAA
Source organism: Calotriton arnoldi (assembly GCA_963921515.1). Lineage (NCBI taxonomy): Eukaryota > Metazoa > Chordata > Amphibia > Caudata > Salamandridae > Calotriton > Calotriton arnoldi. The sequence goes on from CAWUFW010000835.1 coordinate 2,304,939, forward strand.
CAAGAGTGCATCACTGACCCTGGGGGACCCCTGAGTCTACCCCCAAAACCTCAACTCCCACTACCGAATACTTACCTAAAACAGATAACCATATTTTCCTCCATAGGATAACATTGACACTTGTTCCTGAAAAAGTTTTTAAGTGTGGAGTTTTGAAACCTAAAGAAATTCTTTAAAATTGTACGATTTAACAAAAACGCTTTTACTCACCTGTTTACAGGAAATGTCCCAGTGCTGCATCCAGGCATACAGCACTGAGTAAGAAAAGTAATCCAAAAGTAACTTACCTGCTATTTTACTGAAAATCCCATTCAAGTCTATGTACTGTATTTACAAGTGATTGCATTTCTCTGAAACAATACTGTAAGTCAAACCATAAGTACATTTACAATTGCAATTGAACTGTTTTACAATCAGCATTTACTACTGTAAAGTATTTATTGCTTACCTGTGCCAGGCTTGCTTGGTTCTAGAAATAAAATAACTAAAAGAATATTTTTATACAAAAACAATTGGTCTGAAGTTCAGTCTTTGAGTGTGTGAATTCATTTGCTGACTGAGTGTGAACAAATGCTTAACACTGTCCTCTGATACTGCCTTACTTCTCGACCACACTACCACAAATCGAGAGTAAGGTTCTATCTAACTTTGCCTCTGCCTACCTTTGGGGTTCCACTGGACTCTGTGCACACTATACCTCACTTTGGTATAGTATATACAGAGCCAGCTTCCTACATTGGTGGATCAGCGGTGGGATACACAACTTTGCATTTGTTGGACTACTTGGTTACCACCTGATCACACAACAGAACTCTTAAATTGTCTTTAGAATTCTGATTTTTTCAAATTGGCAATTTTTGCAAAATTACTAAAAGTCTTGTTAGGGCCTTGGTCAAGTCCCTTTAGAATTTTAGAAAATAAAGTGTCACTTTAGCCAGGGTTAGAGGGGTTAGAAGTTTTTTTAACAATGTCTCAAAATAAGAACCCAGCTATTAGTGAAGATAACCACAATGACATAGAGGACAGGGTTGAGGAGCTTGACCTCACCCCTTACCTTCACTTGTCTTTCAAGGAGGTAAGGTCCCTATGTAAAATTAAAAACATAAAAATGGGTCCCCATCCCGCCAAACAAAAGCTCCAAGAGCTGTTGGCTGGGTATGCTAAGGACCACCCATCTGAAAATGGTGAAGACCAATCAGATGAGGAAGTAGAGGAAGGGAATGACCTGGTAGATCAACCCCTCCACTTCCTAGGGAGAGAAGGGTTCAAGTACCCTTGACTCCAAGAGTAAACCTCTCAGTGCCTAGATCTCACACAGGTGGATCAGGTATCAGTGAGGACATTGAGGACAGCCTCAATGAGGAGGACAGCCTTTTAGTAAGGCTGACCAAAAGACTGGATCTAGAGACCAGGTTGCTGGCTCTAGAAAGAGAGAGAGCAGAGATGGGCCTAGCACCCATCAATGGTGGCAGCAATTTACTAAATAAGGATAAAGAGCAATCTTATGATCCTGAAATCCCCAAAGGGATTGTCCCTAAATATGAAGAGAGTGATGATATCACAAAATGGTTCACAGCCTTTGAGAGGGCTTGTGAAATGAGAAAAGTGAAGAAGTCACACTGGGCGGTACTCTTTTGGGAACTGTTCTCTGGTAACTGCAGAGACAGACTCCTGACCCTTTCTGGGGCAGATGCTGGGTCTTATGACCTCATGAAGAGAACTCTGATTGAGGGATTTGGACTCACAACTGAGGAATATAGAATTAGATTCAGGGGGCTCACAAGACCCAAAACCAATCCTGGATTGACTTTGTAGACTACTCAGTTAAAACACTAGATGGTTGGTTAACTGGACACAATGTGCATGATTTCAATGGACTTTACAATCTGTTTATGAAAGAACATATTTTAAGTAATTGCACTAATGAAAAGTTACATCAGCATTTGGTAGACCTAGGTCTAATTTCTCCCCAAGAATTGGGAAAGAAGGCAGACCACTGGGTCAAGACAAGGGTGACAAAAACAACCACTGGGGGTGACCAAAAGAAAGGGGTTACAAAACCTCCCCAGGGGAAAGGTGGTGAGAATCCCCAAGATAAAAAGCCTGAGTCTTCAAAAGGGCCCCAAAAACCTGCACGGGGGTGGGTCCCAAAACTCTTCCCAGTCCATTAATAGGTACAGGGGAAAGAACTTTGATCCTTTAAAGGCCTGGTGTAACAACTGTAAGAAGTTGGGACACTTAACTGGAGATGCTGCTTGCCCAAACAAGAAGGCCCCTAGTCCTACTACAGCTACTCCTGGGGTAGCAAGTCTCCAGATGGGATCAACAGTGTGCCAAGAGCAAATTGCGTTGCACACTGAAGCAATTCTAGTTTCAGAAGGGGAAGTTGAGTTTGCCACTGTAGCTGTGTGGCCACCCAACTTAAAAAGTACTTACAATACCCTTGGATTAATGGAACTAGGATAGAAGCTCTGAGGGATACAGGTGCCAGTGTCACTATGGTGAGAGACACACTGGTTTCCCCTGAGCAATACTTGATTGGGAGAACTTACCCAGTCACCAATGCTGACAGTGTTACCACTAACCATGCAATGGCTATGGTGACATTAGACTGGGGGAGGGGGTTACTGGCCTGAAACAGGTAGTGGTCTCTCCAAAGCTACCAGCTGCATGTCTGCTTGGCAATGACCTGGAAACCTCAGCATGGGCTGAGGTTGAACTGAAAACCCATGCAGCAATGCTGGATATCCCTGAATTGGTGTGTGTAAAAACAAGAGCACAGAGCAAGAGACAGGGTGAAAAAGAAGTGTTGGAGCCTGAAAGTATGGCCCAACCTTCCAAGAGAAAAGGTAAGAAGACTGGGGAACCAGCTTCTGTACAGCAAAAGGATCAGGACCCCTCTCCTCAGGGAGAGGACTTGGACACCCCAGAGGGAACTGAGCCCATGGAGCTTGACCCTTACCAGGTTGAACTCTTAGGCCCAGGGGGACCCTCTAGGGAAGAGCTGTGCCTTGGACAGCAGGACTGTCCAACTCTTGAAAGCCTGAGGCAGCAAGCTGCTACCCAGGAAAAAGGAGATGTCAGTGGTACCCACAGAGTTTATTGGGAAGAGGGACTACTGTACACTGAGGCCAGAGACCCCAAACCTGGAGCCACTAGGAGAGTGGTAGTGCCTCAGAAGTACAGGGAGTTTCTCCTAACTTTAGCTCATGACATTCCCTTAGCTGGACATCTGGGCCAAACCAAGACTTGGGAAAGGCTAGTTAGCCACTTTTACTGGCCCCAGATGCACCAAAAAGTAAAGGAGTTTGTCAGCTCCTGTGTCACCTGTCAGGCCAGTGGCAAGACAGGTGGCCCCTCAAAGGCCCCCTGATACCACTGCCTGTGGTGGGGGTTCCCTTTGAAAGGGTAGGTGTGGACATAGTGGGTCCACTTGAACCTCCCACAGCATCAGGGAACAAATTCATTCTAGTGGTAGTGGATCATGCCACTAGGTACCCTGAAGCAATTCCCCTTAGGACTACTACAGCTCCTGCAGTAGCCAAGGCCCTCATTGGTGTCTTCACCAGAGTAGGGTTTCCTAAGGAGGTGGTTTCAGACAGAGGTTCCAACTTCATGTCTGCTTACCTAAAACACATGTGGAAAGAGTGTGGAGTGCAGTACAAGTTTACTACACCCTATCACCCACAAACCAATGGCCTTGTTGAGAGATTCAACAAGACATTGAAAGGCATGATTATGGGGCTCCCTGAAAAACTCAAAAGGAGATGGGATGTCCTCTTACCATGCCTGCTTTTCGCTTACAGAGAGGTGCCACAGAAGGGAGTAGGGTTTTCCCCTTTGAACTTCTGTTTGGCCATCCTGTGAGGGGACCACTCTGTCTTGTAAAAGAGGGTTGGGAGAAGCCTCTCCAAGAACCCAAACAAGATATTGTGGACTATGTGCTTGGCCTAAGGTCCAGAATGGCTGAGTACATGGAAAAGGCATCCAAAAATCTTGAGGCCAGCCAGGAGCTTCAGAAGCACTGGTATGACCAAAAAGCTGCACTGGTTGAATTTCAACCTGGGCAAAAGGTGTGGGTTTTGGAGCCAGTGGCACCAAGGGCACTCCAGGACAGATGGAGTGGCCCTTACCCTATCCTAGAAAAAAGAGTGAGGTCACCTACTTGGTTGACCTGGGCACAAGCAGGACACCCAAAAGGGTTATCCATGTGAACCACCTGAAGCTCTATCATGACAGGGCTGACATCACCATGCTGATGGTGACTGATGAGGATCAGGAGACAGAGAGTGAACCTCTCCCTGACCTCCTCTCATACAGCCCAAAAGATGGGTCAGTGGATGGAGTTGTCTTTTCAGACACCCTCTCTGCCCAACAGCAGACTGATTGCAAGCAAGTCTTGCAGCAGTATGCTAAGCTCTTTCCTTGACCCCTGGTCAGACAAACTGGTGTACCCATGATGTGGACACTGGTGACAGTTCACCTGTCAAAAACAAAATCTATCGACAGTCTGATCAAGTCAAGGAAAGCATCAGAGCTGAAGTCAGCAAGATGCTGGAGTTAGGGTTATTGAACCCTCTGAGAGCCCCTGGGCCAGCCCAGTGGTTCTAGTCCCCAAACCTCATCCACAGGGTGGAAAGAGAGAAATGAGGTTCTGTGTGGACTATAGAGGGCTCAACTCTGTCACCAAGACAGATGCTCACCCTATCCCAAGAGCAGATGAGTTGATAGACAAATTGGGTGCAGCCAAATTTCTAAGTACCTTTGACTTAACTGCAGGGTACTGGCAAATTGGCATGGCCCCAGGAGCAAAAGAAAAGACAGCATTCTCCACACCTGATGGGCATTATCAGTTTACTGTTATGCCCTTTGGTTTAAAGAATGCCCCTGCCACCTTCCAGAGGTTGGTGAACCAAGTCCTTGCTGGATTGGAGTCCTTTAGTGCAGCTTATCTAGATGATATTGCTGTCTTTAGCTCCACCTGGCAGGATCACCTGATCCACCTTGGGAAGGTTTTAAATGCCCTGCAAACTGCAGGCCTAACTATCAAGGCATCCAAATGCCAGATAGGGCAGGGAACTGTGGTGTACTTGGGCCACCTTGTTGGTGGAGGCCAGGTACAACCCTTACAGCCCAAGATCCAGGCCATCCTGGACTGGGCAGCTCCAACAACCCAAACCCAAGTCAGGGCATTCCTTGGCTTGACTGGGTACTACAGGAGGTTTGTGAAGGGATATGGGTCCATTGTGGCTCCCCTCACAGAACTCACCTCCAAGAAGATGCCCAAGAAGGTAAACTGGACAGTTAGTTGTCAAAAGGCTTTTGACACCCTGAAAGAGGCTATGTGCTCAGCACCAATTCTCAAAGCTCCAGACTATGCCAAGCAGTTCATTGTGCAGACTGATGCCTCTGAGCTAGGGATAGGAGCGGTCCTATCCCAGACCAATGATGAAGGCCAAGACCAACCTGTTGCTTTTATAAGCAGAAGGCTTCTCCCCAGGGAGCAGCGTTGGAGTGCCATTGAGAGGGAGGCCTTTGCTGTGGTTTGGTCCCTGAAGAAGCTGAGACCATACTTGTTTGGTACTCACTTCCTAGTTCAAACTGATCACAGACCTCTCAGATGGCTAATGCAGATGAAAGGTGAAAATCCTAAACTGTTGAGGTGGTCCATCTCCCTACAGGGAATGGACTTTGTAGTGGAACACAGACCTGGGACTGCCCATGCCAATGCAGATGGACTTTCCAGGTTCTTCCACTTAGAAAATGAAGACTCTCTAGGGAAAGGTTAGTCTCATCCTCTTTCGTTTGGGAGGGGGGGTTGTGTGAGAAAGTGCCCTCTTTCTGCATGGTTGCCCCCACTTTTTGCTGAATTGCTGATGTACTTTGACTGAGTGTGCCCTGGGCTCCTGCTAATCAGGTACCCAGGGCCTATGTTCTTTCCCTAAAACTGCATTGAAGCCTAAACCCAATTGGCATCTCTGGCCACAGGTCAGTCCCTGGTAAATGGTACCACAGGTACCCAGGGCACTGTGACCAGAGAAGGCCTCTAAGGGCTGCAGCACTTATTGTGCCACCCTTAGAGGTCCTGTACCACTACACTCACACACTGCCTTTGCAGGCTGCGTGTTTTGGTGCAGAACAAAGTGAAGAGTCGACATGGCACACATCTCTGTGTGCCATGCCTCACAACCCACTGCCCTGGCATAGGTCAGTCACCCCTCTAGCTGGGTGCACTATACCAGTGGTGAGGGTACAGGTGCATGAGCCCTGTACCCCTACAGTGTCTAAGTCCATTCTTAGACATTGTAAGTGCAGTGCTGCCATTAAGAGTATATGGTGCTGGGAGTTTGTCATTACGAACTCCACAGCACCATAATGGCTACACTGAAAACTGAGAAGTTTGGTATCAAACTTCTCAGCACATTAAACCCACACTGATGCCAGTGTGGGATTTAATGAAAAATGCACACAGAGGGCATCTTAGAGATGCCCCCTGAAAACTAACCCACCTCTAGTGTCCAGGCTGAGTGGCTGCTTTCAGCTGCCACCACCAGACATGTTTCTGGACCCCTGGGTCGAGAGCCTGCTGCTCTCGGGGGCCTGAAACAATGCACATCCTGGGACGAGGTGCCAAGCCTCCTCCCCCAGGATGGGCAGGGTTCACGAAGGGGAAGCTTCAAAGGCTTGCCGCCTTTGTGAGCTTCCCCAGGCCACTTGCTGCTTTCAGCAACTGGTCCCCACTGGTTCTGACCCCCACTTTGGGCGGATGAACCGGCGGGAAAAACAAGTGAAGAGAGGTGTGCCCACCTCTGCCAACTCCACCCCTCAGGTGGGGGAGGCGAGGTGAAGCACAGCTCAGTCCACGCTATCTTGAAGATGGGGGGACTCAGCCAATCAGGGACAGGCACATGCCCCCACCCACTGGAGGCTGGCATAATAGGGGGTGTACCCACCCCAGGGAAGGGACCCATTGGTCCCTGCCTTTTACCTACCTGTAACGCCCCTAGTATTTAGGGGCACCCCTGAACCTTGCTTCCTCAGATCCAGACAAGAAACAAGCAGAAAAGGACTGAACAGCCGTGCAGCAGCTAACAAGAGGAAGACGCCCACTGACTTGGCCCCAGCCCTACCGGCCTGTCTCCCCCTCAAACCTGCTCCTGCGAAATCCCGGTGTGTCCTGCAGCCATCAACGTCAAAAATCCCGGAGGACCTGCCTGCCTTCACTTCCAAAGACTGCTTCTCCCGTGAAAACCGGATTTGTTCAACTGCAACCTCTGGCAGCAGCCGGAGACCGCGGATCCGCCCCACTCTGCACCCGCCGTCCAAGGGCCGCGCTCGAGTGGGCAAACACCACGAGGAGGTCCCCCCGGCGATCCTGGCCCGAGATCCGGCGACCCTTGACCTGCCTCAAGCATCCAGCCGACGCCTGCAGCCTAAATCCAGAAGGCCCCTCTAACCGCGACCACGAGCTGGTAAGAAGATCTGACCCCAAAAGGCACCTGACGCCCCATGGCCTTGTGTGCCAAACCGACGGTGCCTAACCAACACCTAACTTCCCAATT
>CAWUFW010000835.1:2320000-2327500 GCA_963921515.1 Calotriton arnoldi
ATGGATCTATATATTTATCACTTTCTTCTAATTTAGCATTTCCAATGCACTACCCTATTTCTCAGCCTATACTTCCCTCAATATATCTTCTAGCCCAACTTTTTGACTCATCTCAAACTTTTCTACTACTTTTTCCAATTCACTACCCTATCTCACCCTATACATCTATCACTATATCCTCTACACCCACTCTCTCATTTATCGCAAACGCCATACCACTACTATGTTCCCCAAAATAACCCTTTCTTGACTCTCTCCTAGTCTACCCCTCCTTGTATCTTCTGACACCTCCTTTACTGTACCAATGCCCAAGACAAACCTTTCTAAACTCTTCCCTCTGACTCTTCCCCTCCAAAACCCTTTTACTCATCAAAAAGCCTCCTCCTACTGCTATGACCTACAAAAAGAAATCATTCACTCTTCTATCCCACAACTATCCTTTTCAATCAAAATAACAGACTAGCATGTTCACTTCACTAATTCCATATTCCACTATACTAATTCACCACTAATCCTTTATGGGTTCCAGAGTAGCGTGCTACTCGCCAACAAAGCGCTTCAACACCCACCAGGGGTAACAGGCGCTATATGAATGCAAACCTTTCTTTCCCTTCTATCCCTCCACTATCCTTCTCACTCCAAATAACTGACTAATATCCACCACTCAAATTACTTTCATATTTCACCATACTAATTCACCACTAATCCTTTATGGGTTTCCGGAGTAGCGTGCTACTCGCCCCAAAAAAAAAAAAAAAAGCAATTCAACACCCCATCAGGGGTTAGAAGCGCTATATATATGCAAACCTTTTTTCCCTCTTCTATCCCTCCGCTATCCTTCTGAATCCAAATAACTGACTAACATATCCACCACTTAAAATTTACTTGCATGTTTCACTATACTAATTTAACACTAATCCTCTATGGGTCCCGGAGTAGCGTGCTACTCGCCGAAAAAGCGCTTCGACGCCTCGTCAGGGGTAGTAAGCGCTATACAAATGCAATTACAATACAATACAATACAATGTGTGTGTATATATATATATGTGTGTGTATATATATATATATATGTGTGTATATATATATATGTGTGTGTATATATATATGTGTGTGTGTATATATATATATATGTGTGTGTATATATATATATATATATATATGTGTGTGTATATATATGTGTGTGTATATATATGTGTGTATATATATGTGTGTGTGTATATATATATATGTGTGTGTATATATATATATGTGTGTGTATATATATGTGTGTGTGTGTATATATATATATATGTGTGTGTATATATATATATATATATATGTGTGTGTATATATGTGTGTGTATATATATATATATATATATATGTGTGTGTGTATATATATATATATATGTGTGTGTGTATATATATATATATGTGTGTGTGTATATATATATATATATATGTGTGTGTATATATATATATATATATTCACTGAAAAAACCATAGGTTTTAGGGACAGTTATAGTTAGTTGGACGTTGCACTCGTACAAAACCCGTGAAATTCCCCTGTTATAGTTAGTTCAGCTAACTATAACTCGCGCCCCGCAATGCACTGCTGATGACGTCACATATTACATCACTCATGACATGGTCAGTGACATCACTGATGACATCACTGATGACATCTCAAATGACATCACTGATGACATCACTGATGACATCATCCAGTGACTGTGTGTTTCTGTAAAGTTTAAATATGTTTAATATATATAGGGAAAGGCGTATTGAAGAATGAGTGGGTGTATAAGTGTCTGAATGGATGATTTAGTACGTGAGTGACTGACTCTACAAGTGAGTGATTAAACGTATCTTACTGAATGCATGGGTTAGTGACTAAACTGTGTGAATGTCTGTATCCGTCTGTTTGTTGGTGTGTAAGTGGATGCATGGATTTGCGAATAGCTACATGAGTGTCTATATGGGTTATTGATTGGTTCTCTGAGTATCTGTATGGCTGCCTGAGTGTTTGTGTGGGTGGGGTGTGTGTGACTCTATACATAGATGTGTGAGTGGGTAATTCACTGGGTGCATGATTTCAAGACTGTATCTGTGATGGACTGCTTGGGTGGGTGAGTGTGTGTATGGGTGTGTTAGTGAGTGAATGTATATCTCAGTGGTACATGTGCGAGTAACTACATATGTAAAAGGCAGTATATATGTGTGTTAGAGTATTTAAATGGCTATAAGTGAGAGTGTGTTATTGTGAGAGTGGCTGTATGGATGCGTGTGTGCTTGTATCAGTTATTGTATAAGAGCGTAAGAATGTGCTAGTATTTGTATGAGTAAGTGAGCTGGTGTGTGTATAACTGTATAGGTGAGTAAATGGGTGTGTGATTAATTTTTTGCATGACTGACTACGTGTGTGAGTACCTCTATGGATGAGTGGCGGTGTGTGAGTGTTTATATAGGTGTATGAGTGCATATGATAGTCCTGTACTGAGTGACTGTAAGTATGAGTGACTGTACAGGTGAGTGAGTGGATGTGTGTGTAGACCTAAGAATCAGTGAGTGGGTATGTAGTTTTTGGTGTTGGAGTGTCTATGGTTTTGAGAATGGCAGTCTGTAATTTAGAGTGGGTGTATCAAAAGTTATATTAGGGTGTGAGAAGATGCATGAAATTATCACATGGATGATGTCATCAGTGATGTCATTTGAGATGTCATCAGTGATGTCATCAGTGATGTCACTGACCATGTCATGAGTGATGTAATATGTGACGTCATCAGCAGTGCATTGCGGGGCGCGAGTTATAGTTAGCTGAACTAACTATAACAGGGGAATTTCACGGGTTTTGTACGAGTGCAACGTCCAACTAACTATAACTGTCCCTAAAACCTATGGTTTTTTCAGTGAATTTCAAAGGTTTTTTAAATGCTAATTTCTAACTATAACGTGTCTGAAACCTATGGTTTTTTCAGTGAATTTCAAAGGTTTTTTAAATGCTAATTTCTAACTATAACGTGCCTGAAACCTATGATTTTTTAAGTGAATTTCAAAGGTTTTTTAAATGCTAGTTTCTAACTATGCCAACAGAGGTAGGACATGTGAAGAAAGAAGAAAAAACGCACAGAAAGAAGCAAAAGATGTGCAGAAAGAACCAACAGAGGAGCAGAAAGAGGCCTTGTTGCAAAATCATCCTGTGCCCACAACTTTTTCAGACGGGTACTGGTGGTAACTGACTCTGACTAACCAGAGCCAGTGCGCGTTTGCACAGTGGTGAAGGGAGGGGGGCCTGAGGTGACATGTGTGCAAACGCGCCCCGTGGCGCGTTTTAAGTTGCGGGATTAAGTCCCCTTGAATCCTGAGGGTCCCTGGGGCCCAACTAGCCCCCAGGTACCTACAGTTAGGACCACAGAGCTGAGTTGCAGAGAGGCGTTCCGAGGCCACGCACCTTTTTCACCTCTCTGCAACGCAACTCTGTTGTGCTTACTGAAGGTACCTGGTGGGCTAGTTGGCCCCCAGGATTCAAAGGAATTAACTCCCCAACTTAAAACGCACCACAGGGCGTGTTTGCGCACATGTCACCTGAGGCCCCGCTCCCTCCCTTCACCACTGTGCAAACGCGCCCCGTGGCGCGTTTTAAGTTGGGGGATTAGGTCACCTTGAATCCTGAGAGTCCCTGGGGCCCAACTAGCCCACCAGGTACTTCCAGTAAGCACCACAGGCCTGCGTTGCAACGCCTGTAACAAATTGTGCAGTTGTGTTTAGGTAGTGAAGAGGGTCGTGCTGGGGGTAGTGTTTTAGGGTTTAGGGTAGTGCAGTGGTGTTTGTGTAGTGTAGGGGGTCATGCTGGGGGTAGATTTAGGGTTTAGGGTAGTGCAGTGGTGTTTGGGTAGTGTAGGGAGTCGTGCTGGGGGAGTGTTTTAGGGTTTAGGGTAGTACAGTGGTGTTTGGGTAGTGTAGGGGGTCGTGCTGGGGTTAGTGTTTTAGGGTTTTAGGGTTTAGGGTAGTGCAGTGGTGTTTGGGTAGTGTAGGGGATACTGCTGGGGGTAGTGTTTTAGGGTTTAGGGTAGTGCAATGGTGTTTGGGTAGTGTAGGGGGTACTGCTGGGGGTAGTGTTTTAGGGTTTAGGGTAGTGCAGTGGTGTTTGGGTAGCGTAGGGGGTACTGATGGGGGTAGTGTTTTATGGTTTAGGGTAGTGCAGTGGTGTTTGGGTAGTGTAGGGGTTCGTGCTGGGGGTAGTTTTTCGGGTTTAGGGTAGTGCAGTGGTGTTTGTGTAGTGTAGGAGGTCATGTTTTAGGGTTTAGGGTAGTGCAGTGGTCTTTGGGTAGTGTAGGGGTTCGTGCTGGGGGTAGTGTTTTAGGGATTAGGGTAGTGCATTGGTATTTGGGTAGTGTAGGGGGTCATGCGGGGGTAGTGTTTTAGGGTTTAGGGCAGTGCAGTGGTGTTTAGGTAGTGTAGGGGGTCGTGCTGGGGGAGTGTTTTAGGGTTTAGGGCAGTGCAGTGGTGTTCGGGTAGTGTAGGGGGTCGTGCTGGGGGAGTGTTTTAGGGTTTAGGGCAGTGCAGTCGTGTTCGGGTAGTGTAGGGGGTCGTGCTGGGGGAGTATTTTAGGGTTTAGGGTAGTGCAGTGGTGTTCGGGTAGTGTAGGGGGTCATGCTGGGGGTAGTGTTCTAGGGTTTAGGGCAGTGCAGTGGTGTTCGGGCAGTGTAGGGGGTCGTGCTGGGGGTGGTGTTTTAGGGTTTAGGGCAGTGCAGTGGTGTTCGGGCAGTGTAGGGGGTCGTGCTGGGGGTGGTGTTTCAGGGTTTAGGGCAGTGCAGTGGTGTTCGGGCAGTGTAGGGGGTCGTGCAGGGGGTGGTGTTTCAGGGTTTAGGGCAGTGCAGTGGTGTTCGGGCAGTGTAGGGGGTCGTGCAGGGGTGGTGTTTCAGGGTTTAGGGCAGTGGTGTTCGGGCAGTGTAGGGGGTCATGCTGGTGGTGGTGTTTCAGGGTTTGGGGCAGTGCAGTGGTGTTCGAGCAGTAAAGGGGGTCATGCTGGGGGTGGTGTTTCAGGGTTTAGGGCAGTGCAGTGGTGTTCGGGCAGTGTAGGGGGCGGTGCAGGGGATGGTGTTTCAGGGTTTAGGGCAGTGCAGTGGTGTTCGGGCAGTGTAGGGGGTGCGGGTGGTGCAGGGGGTGGTGTTTCAGGGTTTAGGGCAGTGCAGTGGTGTTCGGGCAGTGTAGGGGGTCGTGCAGGGGGTGGTGTTTCAGGGTTTAGGGCAGTGCAGTGGTGTTCGGGCAGTGTAGGGGGCGGTGCAGGGGTGGTGTTTCAGGGTTTAGGGCAGTACAGTGGTGTTCGGGCATTGTAGGGGGTGGTGCTGGGGATGGTGTTTCAGGGTTTAGGGCAGTGCAGTGGTGTTCGGGCAGTGTAGGGGGTCGTGCTGGGGCTGGTGTTTCAGGGTTTAGGGCAGTGGTGTTCGGGCAGTGTAGGGGGTCGTGCTGGGGCTGGTGTTTCAGGGTTTAGGGCAGTGCAGTGGTGTTCGGGCAGTGTAGGGGGTCATGCTGGGGCTGGTGTTTCAGGGTTTAGGGCAGTGCAGTGGTGTTCGGGCAGTGTAGGGGGTCTTGCTGGGGCTGGTGTTTCAGAGTCTAGGGCAATGCAGTGGTGTTCGGGCAGTGTAGGGGGTCTTGCTGGGGCTGGTGTTTCAGGGTTTAGGGCAGTGCAGTGGTGTTCGGGCAGTGTAGTGGGTCGTGCTGGGGTGGTGTTTCAGGGTTTAGGGCAGTGCAGTGGTGTTCGGGCAGTGTAGGGGGTCGTGCAGGGGCTAGTGTTTCAGGGTTTAGGGCAGAGCAATGGTGCTCAGGCAGTGTAGGGGGTTGTGCTGGGGGTGATGTTTCAGGGTTTAGGGCAGTGCAGTGGTGTTAGGGCAGTGTAGGGGGTCGTGCTGGGGGTGGTGTTTCAGGGTTTAGGGCAGTGCAGTGGTGTTCCGGCAGTGTAGGGGGTCGTGCAGGGGGTGGTGTTTCAGGGTTTAGTGCAGTGGTGTTCGGGCAGTGTAGGGGGTCATGCTGGGGTGGTGTTTCAGGGTTTAGGGCAGTGCAGTGGTGTTCGGGCAGTGTAGGGTGTCGTGCTGAGGGGTGGTGTTTCAGGGTTTAGGGCAGTGCAGTAGTGTTTGGGCAGTGTAGGGGGTGGTGTTTCAGGGTTTAGGGCAGTGCAGTGGTGTTCGGCCAGTGTAGGTAGTCTTGCTGGGGGTGGTGTTTCAGGGTTTAGGGCAGTGCAGTAGTTTTCGGGCAGTGTAGGCGGTCGTGCTGGGGCTGGTGTTTCAGGGTTTAGGGCAGTGCAGTGGTGTTCGGGCAGTGTACGGGGTTGTGCTGGGGCTAGTGTTTCAGGGTTTAGGGCAGTGTAGTGGTGTGCGGGCAGTGTAGTGGGTCGTGCTGGGGCTGGTGTTTCAGGGTTTAGGGCAGTGCAGTGGTGTTCGGGCAGTGTAGGGGGTCGTGCTGGGGCTAGTGTTTCAGGGTTTAGGGCAGAGCAATGGTGCTCAGGCAGTGTAGGGGGTTGTGCTGGGGGTGATGTTTCAGGGTTTAGGGCAGTGCAGTGGTGTTAGGGCAGTGTAGGGGGTTGTGCTGGGGGTGGTGTTTCAGGGTTTAGGGCAGTGCAGTGGTGTTCCGGCAGTGTAGGGGGTCGTGCAGGGGGTGGTGTTTCAGGGTTTAGTGCAGTGGTGTTCGGGCAGTGTAGGGGGTCGTGCTGGGGTGGTGTTTCAGGGTTTAGGGCAGTGCAGTGGTGTTCGGGCAGTGTAGGGTGTCGTGCTGAGGGGTGGTGTTTCAGGGTTTAGGGCAGTGCAGTAGTGTTTGGGCAGTGTAGGGGGTCGTGCAGGGGGTGGTGTTTCAGGGTTTAGGGCAGTGCAGTGGTGTTCGGCCAGTGTAGGTAGTCTTGCTGGGGGTGGTGTTTCAGGGTTTAGGCAGTGCAGTAGTTTTCGGGCAGTGTAGGCGGTCGTGCTGGGGCTGGTGTTTCAGGGTTTAGGGCAGTGCAGTGGTGTTCGGGCAGTGTACGGGGTTGTGCTGGGGCTAGTGTTTCAGGGTTTAGGGCAGTGCAGTGGTGTGCGGGCAGTGTACGGGGTTGTGCTGGGGCTGGTGTTTCAGGGTTTAGGGCAGTGCAGTGGTGTTCGGGCAGTGTAGGGGGTTGTGCTGGGGGTGGTGTTTCAGGGTTTAGGGCAGTGCAGTGGTGTTCGGGCAGTGTAGGGGGTCGTGCTGGGGCTGGTGTTTCAGGGTTTAGGGCAGTGCAGTGGTGTTCGGGCAGTGTAGGGGGTCGTGCTGGGGCTGGTGGTTCAGGGTTTTGGGCAGAGCAGTGGTGTTTGGGCAGTGTAGGGGGTCGTGCTGGGGTGGTGTTTCAGGGTTTAGGGCAGTGTAGTGGTGTTCGGGCAGTGTATGGGGTCTTGCTGGGGGTGGTGTTTCAGGGTTTAGGGCAGTGCAGTGGTGTTCGGGCAGTGTAGGGGGTCTTGCTGGGGGTGGTGTTTCAGGGTTTAGGGCAGTGGTGTTCGGGCAGTGTAGGGGTCTTGCTGGG
>CAWUFW010000835.1:2340000-2342500 GCA_963921515.1 Calotriton arnoldi
CCAACTCCCTGCTGTGGCGGTCAAGGTTAATCTCTTGACAGAGGTGCTTCCAGCCGGCAGCCTCCTCTTCAGAGACTGTGCTGCCGTTTAACGACGCCCTCACTGACGTTCTTTTGGGCGCCTGGTCCAAGCCCAACACAGGGGCTCCTGTGGATAGGAACGTGTCCCGACGCCATCGCCCAGCTCCGGGCGACCCCCTGTTTCTCTCTGTCCACCCCACCCCTGAGAGCATGGTTGTCCATGCCTCCGCTTCCCAAACCGCCTTCCCTACCGCCCCTCCGGATAGGGAATCCAAACGCCTGGATCAATTTGGGAAGAAGGGTTTTTCTTCCTGCAGTGCTGGCTTGCGGTCCGTCAACACCGCTTGCCTTTTGGGCCGATATACCCACTCCTTGTGGGATTCGGTGGCGGATGTTTTGCCCCAGTGTTCTGAGGAGGTCCAGACACTGCTTTCCCGCGCCATTGCGGAAGGAAGGGATGCGGCCAAATATACAATCCGATGTGGCCTTGATACCGCCGACTCGCTGGGCAGGTCTATTGCATCGACGGTGGCGCTCACGACGCCACGCCTGGCCTGAGAACCACTGGTTTTTCAGGGGATGTCCAGAATACTCTCATGGACATGCCCTTTGATGGAGTCGGTCTTTTTGGGTCCAAAGCAGACCATGCGTTGGAGCGCTTTAAGGACTCACGGGCTACTGCAAAGTCCCTGGGCCTTTCTGCTACACGCCCTCCGCTGACTTCTGCTTTTCGCCCCTATCGTGGCCACGGTAGGGGCGCCCCTTCACGTCAGCAGCCCAGCCACCGGCCCGCGCAGCAGCGTCTTCGCGTGGCCCAGGACGTGGATTCCGCTGTGGCGGATCGGGCAACCAGCGTGCGGGTCAGGCCACCACCTCCAACCCGTCCGCGGCCTCCAAACCCTCCTAGTCCCTCCTTTCAGGTGCACAGCACGCCGGTAGAGGGCAGGGTCCGCCATCACCTTCCCCACTGGCGTACCATCACCTCTGACAGGTGGGTCTTGGACATTGTCCGAAGGGGCTACTCCCTCCCCTTCGAGTCCACCCCCCAGCCATGCCACCTCAATTCCACCGCATGTCAGGGGATCACTTGGTACTTCTGCAGAAGGAAGTCACGGCCCTCTTGGCCAAGAGGGCCATCGAGCATGTTCCGACCCCAGAAGTAGGGCGTGGTTGCTACTCCCACTACTTCCTGGTGCCCAAAAAGGACAAGGAGGACATGCGTCCTATCTTGGACCTCCGGAACGTCAATCGCTTCCTCCGGAAGGAGAAGTTCAAGATGCTCACCCTAGCTCAGGTCTTGACTGCCCTCGACCCTGGAGACTGGTTGGTAGCGTTGGACTTGCAGGACGCATATTTCCACATCCCCGTCCTGCCGGCCCACCGGCGTTACCTTCGGTTCACGGTAGGCCCCGAGCATTTTCAGTTCACTGTGCTCCCCTTTGGCCTTACCAGTGCCCCTCGGGTGTTCACGAAAGTGTTGGCGGTGGTCGCAGCTCATCTGCGCCGGGCAGGGGTTTCAGTCTTCCCCTACCTCGACGACTGGCTGCTGAAGGCGGGCTCGTCCCAGGCAGTCGTCTCCCACCTCCAGACTACGGCCGAACTCCTGCACTCGCTGGGGTTCTCCATCAATGTGCCGAAGTCGCATCTGATTCCTTCTCCACAGCTCCTTTTCATTGGAGCAGTTCTGGACACGACGCAGTTTCGGGCCTATCCTCCCGAACGGCGAGTCCGGGATATTCAGGCTCTGATTCCGATCTTTCAGCCTTTATCCTGGGTTTCGGTACGGATGACCCTGAGGCTGCTGGGCCTCATGGCCTCCTGCATCCTGCTGGTCAATCATGCCAGATGGCATATGCGGGCTCTGCAGTGGGACCTGAAGTTCCAGTGGGCGCAGCACCAGGGCAACCTGTCCGATCACGTCCAGATCTCGGAGGGGACTGCAAAACAGTTGCAGTGGTGGCTCTCGAACCGGCAATGGGTCATGGGCAGATCCCTCTCCCTTCCCCAGCCAGAGCACACAGTTGTGACGGACGCGTCCCTTCTGGGATGGGGCGGTCACATGGGAGAGGCGGAGATCAGAGGCCTCTGGTCTCCGGTGGAGTCCCGGCTCCATATCAACATTCTGGAGCTCCGGGCGATCCGACTTGCACTCAAAGCATTCCTTCCCTCTGTCAAAGGGAAGGTAGTGCAGGTGTTCACAGACAACACCACCGCCATGTGGTACTGCAACAAACAAGGCGGGGTGGGGTCGTGCACCCTTTGTCAGGAGGCTCTGCGCCTCTGGACATGGCTGGAACATCAGGGCATGTTCCTGATGGTTCAACACCTGGCAGGTTCGCTGAACGCCAGGGCGGACGAACTCAGCCGCAGGTGCATGATGGATCACGAATGGCGTCTTCACTCGGAAGTGGCGCAAGGACTCTTTCTACAGTGGGGAGAGCCTTGGTTAGATCTATTCGCCACCGAAGAGAACGCGCAAT
>CAWUFW010000835.1:2352500-2610000 GCA_963921515.1 Calotriton arnoldi
GTTTGTTTGCTATTGTATAGCTGCCTTCCTCCTACAGTAGCCTTTGTTCGCTTCTGTGAGGTCCCTTTCACTAGGTCCTCCTGCATCTGTGCTTGTATGTTTTGCACACTGCTGCTGCGGGCCCTTCTGGGGCCTTCTTGCGAGCCATTTGTTGGGTGTCGGCTGCTGGCCTGCATTTTCCCGATACCTTTCTTCAGGACGGAAGGGCTTTCTGATCCCTCCCGTCCCCTCATGGTTCTTCGCTGCGGCTGTTCCATCTGTGGCCGCCCTACGGGAAGGCCCTGTCGTTGTCCCAGAGCACTCCTACTTAGCTCGGCTCTGTGTTCTATCGGCGTACCATGCCTGCTCCCTAGTGTCACATGGCTGGTGCGTTTTTTCCGGCGACTTTGTTGCCTCGTTCTACTCTGCTATATCCATGCTGCGTAGCCCTTTCATGGTGGACTTCGCTCTCCATGTTGGCGTTCTGACTCCAGACGTGGATGATCTTCCTTGTCTTGTGCCTTGCTTTTGGCACTTCCTCTGCCACCGTTTCTCATGCCCCTGTTGCGTTCCGCTCAGGTGTTGTCGTGCTTTCCTTCGGGCTGCGGTTGCTGCTCTCAGCGGGGGCGTTCTCCTCAGAGCATTGTTGTCTGATGGGGTGTCTTCGGGGAGCGGATGTGGTCTCCCGGCTGGATGCCGATTTTCGAGCTGGAAAACGAGGTTCCGGTCTCGGTCGACTCCACATCCTGTGATTCTGGGCAAATCACGACTGGCTTTGCCTCTATGCCTCTCTCGCGATAGCCAGTGGGTCTGCTCCACTGCCGGTGGCTGTTGCGTCTAGCTCTGGGCATTGTTCTGTCCAGTGCCGCTGCTGCGTGGCTGTTGGGGCTCTGGTGTTTGTTCTTTTTCACCAGTGTGCTACACACACACACACGCCTCCCACAGGCTTACTACTCCGGGTGGTCGCCGAGGTCTGGTCCCTCACTTTTCGTGAGCGCCGTTCACACAATGCGCCTGGTCATGCGCCTCTTGTCTCAGCTTTTGCTCGTGGTGCTTCATGGGACCTTCTCCTTCCATGGTGTGGTTCTGGCGGTACATACGGTTTCTTTGGTGTATTTCTGTTACCCACGTGCGTGGCACTGGTTGTTACCGTTCTTTTCTGCCTTGGGCTGTCCGCCCTTTTGCGTAGCGGGTGCATTGGCAGGTCTTGTGTTTCTTGTAACACTGACTCATCTTGGGCGTCGTCCGCATCTTCCCGCTGCTGTTCCCACTCTGTGTTTCTTTCACTGTCATGCATGGCCTTCCTGCTCTCTGACTCGGTACGTCCTTGTACCCTAGTTAGACCTTCCTCTTTCAACGGTCCATCGGATCCTGTGAATCCCTCACATCCTGCATTGGTTCCTCTCCGGCTTCAGCAGGTGTCCACTTTTATTCCACACTCCCCTTTTGGGTTTGTGCTCATTTTCTCCGCTTTTGACCAACAGGGATTTCCTGCCGCCCTCGGCAGCCTTTGATGCCTTTGCCTCTCATTGTTGGCCACTTCCTCCGGAGTATCCTGGTACGGTGTTGGCCATTATGGCAGCGCTGTCCCCACTGTGTTTAGTCAGCTGGTTGACACTTCTGTTCCCTTGGGAACTTAGTGGGGTTCTGTTGCAGACCAGCCTCCAGTGGGGTATGGCTTTGGTATCTATTCTAAGTTAAGGAATCTGCGGCTAGATGTCTCTATCAGATGTATGAGTTACTTACCTTCGGTAACGATGTATCTGGTAGAGACGTTGTCTAGCCGCAGATTCCTTAACGCCCACCCATCCTCCCCGATCTGCGAGGACCTTTTCAGGTGGGGTTTTCGGCTTTCGCCTCCTTTGGGGTAGCTTGTCCTTCTACGGGGCGGCGTTTTTCGCCTTGCTCCCCGTTGGACTCTTCCTTTGGTCTCTTCCTTTGGTTTACTTGTTCTGTTCCCCCCCCCCATTCTCATACTGGGGCGGTGGGTTCAGGTGTCCTTATGCGTTTTTCCGCATCAGTTTCTTCCAGTATGGTGCCTACTGGTGTTCTCTACCCTCCCACCCGCCTTCTCCGTTGACGCTCCTGCAGTCAATTGGTTTTCACGTCTTTTTTGGCCTGTTCCTCAGTCCGATAATTCTCTCACAGGGGACACGGTCTCTATTTCTTTCTTTCTTTTCTTAATCCTATGGGTTGGAGCTTTTGCCTGTCGCTCTCGGCTCATTTATTGCCGTCTTGCCTCAGGAGTGAGGCACTCTCCTCGCTTTGCGGGGTTGCTTCTCAGTATACTGTTCTGCCCTCTTCATTTCCTTTCATCCGGGTCAGACTTTCTGTCGTCTGCCTCGGTCTTCTTTTTATAGATCGATTTCCGTCAGGGGTGACATTCACTTCGCTTTTGCGAATTAGCTTCTCAGAGTATTGCTCTGCTCTTTCCTTTTCAACACCTTTCCGTCGACAGTGCTTCTCACTGTCGTTCATGGTGCTTTCTCACCCTTTGGTTCTTTCTCTCTCACCAATTTTTTTTTATTCGCACTCTGTTCCCATACTCTCACAGTTTTGCTGGGGGCTCCGCGTTGTGGCGCGGAAAAGTTCCTCCGAAGAAAACTGAGCTATATGGCTCCACTGACGTCATGTCCGGGGACGACGTCGGGGCGGAGCCGCCCCCCGGCGCGCAGAGGTACTGCTGCGCAAAATTATCCGGATCCAGTCTGACGCCTGGGGATATTCCAAGTTAAGGAATCTGCGGCTAGACAACATCTCTACCAGATACATCGTTACTGAAGGTAAGTAACTCGTACATCAAGGAGTATTACACCCTCCCAGTAGTTGCAACCGTAATTTTCTACTTCGCAATTTACATTTTGTGTGCATGGGATAATGACGTACACCTGTTCCCACTTGTGAATATTACAGGTATACATTACAGTGCAATCCAGAGGTGTTGGCTGTGCTGATGCTTGTTTGATCCGATATCAACATGGCTGCCTGATTAAGGTTTTTTTATTTGCATTGAAGACTTGTATTGTGTCAAGTTTTTTTCATCCTCTTTTCATCTACTTCAGGAGTAATCTTCAATTACCTATTACCCACAAGTTTTCTTTATTTCAATGTAATCTTTTCTAGGAGTCCAGCATCTAGGAAGGGTCCCTTGCTGGCGAGTGACATGTTACATAACTGTAGGAATAAGAATTCCTTAATCAGGATGTCCTTCCCAGATTGATGACCATGTGTCATTCCCTCATTGGAGGTTTTCTGCATAGTGAGATTAAAATGGAAGGTTAAATGTTACCGTTCATTTTGAGCTTCCTGTACAGAAATGGGCTCAGGTGGCCTTAGCAAAGAAGGATGAAGGGGACCATCAGCATTTCTCTTTGTGCAGCAATTTTGAACCATTTTTCCATTCTCATTTACTGGAACTGACTTGAGAAGCAGTATCAAAACAATTTTAATTTAAGTATTCTTTATGGAAAAAGTAAAATGAGAATGTTTCTAATACTTGATGTGGTGACTAAAAAAAACTGTATGGTTATGAATATTTTATCAGCAAGTACCCTTTTGATTTTGATTCAAACCCATCAATGTTCAGTGTTCGTGATTTTATAAATACATGCATGATAAAGTAATTGCATTACTGGCAAATCATTTTATCCAGGTCAACCCAATCTGCAAGAACTGAGAGAATGTACGTTGGCATTGTATATAACTGTGATTGTGCATGTTTGTTAGTCTGACCACACTGGAGGAATTTTTATGCTTTTTTGTTTTTGCAGACTTTCTGAATCCTCGTTTAAAGTACATGTGGAGAAATTAAGCCTAATGGAAAGGAAAACAGACGAACTTCAGTGTTATCAGATGCCTTTGGAAATTGTGCTGAGGCACAGTACATTTGACACCACTCAACCATGTCCACTCATAGCTCCCAATCTGGGAGTAGCTGCAATTCATGATTATGCTGAGTGGGTGAGAGACCAATGTACTTCAAATGAAGTGGAAAGTAAGTAACCTAATCTATGATTCAAGTGATCAGGTTTACGTTTGAAAAGTACAGTCCATTATATTTTATGATAGCTTTGCAATAAATGAATTCATATATTTGCATGCTTGCATTTTTCAGCTACCTTGTGGCTGTGGGCAGCAAGTCTTTAAAAATAGCCTCAAAGTGATTTTTTCCACATTAAGACCTTGATGAAGCCAGTGGAAATCATATCAGTCTTTATAAATCAATGCAGTGGATATTTCTGATGGATAATTCTACGTGCAGAATATGGCACCAGATTGGATTTGGAAACTTTGTAATAGCTCTCCTGTGGCACTGGCTCCATCTCGTCATCCATTGCGGTGTGGATGTGAGGTCACTGTAGCCATTTAGAGCTACCCGAGTGCCCTGACTTTAGTTCCTTTTTTTCTGCACCCTTTGCGGATCTTGAGGTGCTCCTCGTAAATGTTTTCACAAACCGTCTTAGTTTTGCAGTGCTTATGGTTCTCTCTCCAAAAAATCAAGTTTTAAGCCTTACCTATCCTGTCATAGATGTTCATTTCAGTTCCTAACAAAGTCGGTCTGTGGTTCTTGTGCTGGATCATGACTCCAAGTAGTGTGGCAAGGTGATAAAGGAGCTGGAGGCAAAACCTTTTATGGTGTGTACGATAAGCGGTGGGCTGTGCCTGCAACCATGCTCCATGTCAGTCTTCTTCCTTGAAATCTTAAGTAGGAGAGAAGGACATTTAATAGACTGCAGGATAATTCTTCTCCCAAGGATTGCTCCTGCTCAAGGTGTAGGTCTCCCCTATTCTCCACCTCGATTTGAGTTCTTCAAGCAGATTTCTTTGAGCAGGAGCTGGTGATTATCAATCGGGTGAAAGAGCCCCTGCCAACTCCGGCCTTGGCACAGCAGACTCTCAGTTCCGGCTTCTCTCCAGCACAGTTTCTATTTCTGATGCTTATACGGATTTTCCAACACTGCTCCGATTCATGCCACAACTTCTGATGTGCCTGCGGGCTTCATGGAACAGTTTAATCCCCCAGATTGGTAAACCTCCGGCAGGGTTTACCCTTATCACCAGTTAAATCCAATAGTGTCCCACGGTGTGCTTCTGGTGCCTGCTGAAGCCACCCTTTTCCCCCATTGCTCTGACTTGCCCCAGCAATAGCACCTTCTTCGCTCTGGCGTCTGACTCCAATTCCAACGCCATCACTGATTTCTGGCTTAGATCAAAGCTCTTCCTTGTAAACGAAGGCTGTACTTATGCTTTCCAGAAGTGAGGTGCAATAGCTAGCAGAAGAGGCCAGGTACAGGAAAGGCCCCTAGCCTGGGCCAAGGTAATATTAACGCCACTGTAGCGTAAACTATGGCTGTAGCGTAGCTCTACAAGGTTTGCTTACCCACCTACAAGTGACCTAGGTGAACTTGGTTCAATGCACCAGCACTGAATGTGAAAGACAGGTTATTTGAGTCCCACATTATTCAAGTGCCTTTGGGTTACTAACATTCCCTAAACCAGGATCTGGGGTACCATGGTACCAGAAACAAACCTATTTCCCTCTTTACAATATCTCACACACACACACAGATGGTTTTAAGAAGAAAAGACACTTAACTAAAAGTATTTATTGTGACACAGCGAACCTGTTTCTCCCCACATCTAAAACAACCACACAGAATATCATAAAAATAGCAAATAGGCATGTTGTGAACAACAAGAATAAAATGAACATTTCTGACATTAAACGCCATTTAAAAAATAACACCCTAAAAACCTACTTTTATGTGCTATTCTAGGAGAGCATGGAAAGTAGAACTTGCAGTATAGACTTTCTCGGGGAAAAGCAATGCACTGCATACCTTGTTGACAGCAAAAGCTGTGGTTATCACAGAGGCATAGAGGAAGTGCTTCCTGCAAAATGAAAACACACTGCTGCGTCCTTTCTCCTGGACTCAGCTTGTTAACTGCATCAAGTGCGATGTATCATCTTCTTGGTGTGCTGGCAGCAGTCAAGACCATCTCCGGCAGTAATTTGTGCGATTAATCTGGGCAAAGGACCTCTCCTGACAAGTGGTCAAATAACGGCCCTTTTAATACGATCTCTTATCAAGGATTGGAATGTCTGACATAGATTTGCATCATGGTGTATGTTCCAGACATATCCTGTTGATCGTATAAGATAAATGGACATCAGTTAAGACCACACTGTTTTGACTGTCCGTTTGCTCTTAGTTGAGCTTGACGTTGTGATAACTAGACACTCGTCTCAGACTGATGATGTTGCATCAGGTGTGATAACTGCCATTGTCTGAATGACTTGACACTTTCACGGTTCTTAGAATGATACGGTCAGACTACATCTGCATCAAGGGCAGACGTGACAATGATTCTGAGTAAATTGGGGGGAAAACGGCAACTCCCTTCACCTGAGATGAAGTCGGGCCTATTTAAAATGGAGTCTGACCTTAGGGGCTTTGTCACCAGACTGAGGGATTTTTTTTGGGTTCAGTTTCTGATCAAATTCAAATGACCCACATGATGAAGTTGGCAGTGATTCATCAAACTTGCTCCCTCCATAGACTGATATTGTGAACTGTTTGGCACTGCTGGATGACACTGCGCTTTATATCGTATCAGAGTTGAGATTCATGGCAAGCTCCCCCAGAGGCACGCTCTTTTATGGCAGTTTTTAGCAAGACACGCAGAGGTGCTAGAGATGGCACTTCACACAGTTGAGGATAGCTCTTAATATCTTGGCTGATCTACCTTAACTGTCTTCAGCATCCTCCAGAACACTACTCCCATTTAATGACACTCTTATGGAGCTTATCAAAGCAGCATGGGATAAGCTGATGTCTTTCCTGGCGGTGAGCAGACTTATCGGCTGCCATTATAGACCACACCAAGAGATCTTGACTTTATCTTTACCCATCCTCCTCCAGAGAGAGTAGTAGTGTAAGCCTAGTCATGCTCAAAGCAGAACCCGCAAACATTTCCCACGGCCCCTCTGGACAGAGGACTCAAGAAGATGGGACCATAGGTATAAAGGTGTTCTTCACTAGTAGTCTGCCGCCAAGGTCTGTTCACTTCTTGCAAGGTACAGCTATGCACTCTGAGAAATGGTGGGCGTGGTGGTGCCCAGTCTGCCTGACCAACTGAAATTCAGTTTTGCTGAAGTGGTTCAGGATGGTCTGGGAGCCTCCAGACAGGATCCTTGGAGCAGGCCTTGTGTTCTCTGTTGCTTTTAATCATGACTGCCTGCGTTCCACAGGGTTCTCAGTTGACATTCAATCCAGCCTGATACATATGCCATTTGATGACTCTTGCCTGTTCGGTGACAAAGCTGATTCATCCGTGGTATGGAAGATCGTCTGCTCAGTTTTTGGGCCTGGTGTCCCCAGCCTGTGATTTGCACATGCAATATAGGAATTTCCTAGGTTTTCCAAAGGAATTCCTTTTCACTAGCCCATCCAACAGCCTGACTAGTTTCTTACGCTGTACTGAGGCATGCCTAAAGGCAGACAGGCCCAGCAACTATCCTTTGTCCTCCGCCCACACCTCCTAGAAAGTTGCTGTAGTTTACCCCTGTAGGAAGCTGGCTCTTTATGATATATCAAAATGAGATGTATTGCGCAAAGAATCCAGGGGTTCCCTTATGAGTGGACAGAGACTTTCTTTAGCAATCCCATGGTGCTCTTTTAGAGGGTAGTGTGGTCAAGCAGCCTTAGGCTTACAGAGAGGAGTGTAGCACATTTACAAATATACACAATAGTCAAAAATTATGCACACAACTCAATAAGGAGATCCACACACTAATTTATAAAAATGACCCGTATCTTTATATAGGTTTAGGCACCATAATCAATACAATCAGGTAAGTAAGTTTTTCAAGAGAAATACTTTTGCATTTAAAAAGTTGACAGTCCAATTTTTTAAAGCTGCAATGTTATCCTATGGGAGGAAAAACCAGTATGGCTTCCAGGTACAGTAGAGCTACTTGCGAGACCAATCTCCTGGACTTAAGGTGAGTGTAGGGCAAGGTCCAAGGCAGCACCATCAAGACACCACATGTGGCACTAGGGCAGCCAGGTGCAGGGGTGCAAAGCGACGTCGGGTGCCTAATGGAAGTCAATGGGATAGGTCTTCCTAAAGAGAGGCTGCAGGTTTTGACAAGGGGACGAGTTGGGCTGAGACAACGGGCGGGGGGCGCTCAGGCCTTGCAATGCTTGGTGATGTGGGGACTCCATTGGTCATCTTCTCCACGGGCCAGTGACGATGGGGACAAAGGTGTCCTTAGGCATCTGGTTTTTGTCACAGGGAGCGGTCGCGGTAGAGGGTGGCCTGCAAAAAGGCTGCAGGTGGAGTCTAGGTCAACAGCGGGGAAACTCAAGGACGGCTTCAAGTCTGGAGGATCTGGGGACCACATTGACACAGTTAGCCTACTTCAGCTCGGGCTAGGTGGCTCTGGTGCACTGAATCTTTCTAGTGTTGGGCTCTCACGGTCTTGGAGCCTCACAGCAAAGTCTTTGGTACTTGCAAGGGGCATGGGAAGAGCCCGCTGCTCCATGGGAGTTCTTGCTTCCTGGGTGAAGTGCTAGCAGGTCTCCCAGGCTTTGGAGACACCGCAACTGCAGGACAAGTTGTCTTTTGGTGCAATTGTCGAAGTCAGCAGGCAGACCGGCAGGGTTGGCACGAAGTCAGTTGCTGGGTTTTCTGTTCTTGTTCTTTGCAACTCTTCACGTCCGCCGCCTTCTTTCAGGTCGGCAGAATCTGCTTTTCTGGTGCCAGGGGCTCCACTAAATCCTGAATGTAGGGGCGTTAGGGGAGTGTAGGGTAGTAGCCAATGGGCTACCTACCACTGGGGTCACTACGCCCCCTATATGACCACTTCCTGTAGGAAGTGGGCATAATCCTGTCCCAGAGTTCCTAAGTTTGCCATCACAAACATGGCCAACTCTGAAAAGTTGTGTTGTGTCCACTTCAGATTAGGCCACCTTAGAAGTGGTACTAGCATGCTTCATCATCGGGTTCTTCCCGTTTCGCTGCGGAACGAGGCGTGCTACGACCTGCATGTTTGGATGAAGTTTTAAAGGTGAGTGGGGGGGGGGAACGAGAATTAAAAAATACCTGGTTAGTAAGAAAAGATTCTTTACTATTACCTGTACCCGGTATGGTTAAAATATGGGGTAAAAATGGGACCTTAAAGGGGACAATGTGCGACTAACCAATACTAGTGAAGAATCTTCTCCTACTGACAAGGTATTTTTAAATTCTCCTCCCCCCATCTCACATCTTCTCTTAACAGAAGGGCTCTCTGTGATTATAACATATTTACTTGGAGTACAAGTCCTCTTGTCTCTTCCTTCCCTCTACCACCCCCTCCTTTTTTGAAGTAGCTAATTTTCCTGCCTGTCCAGGTGACAAACGGAGTCGGTTTCCTCTCCTGTAAGGGAAGCCAGATTCGCCTTTCAAATGCGGTGGCTTCTTTGAAGCTCCCCTGCCTTGGGATGCTAATCAGCAGTTCATCCTGTGGGAGGGGGTGTAAACATCATCTGCCCGAACAGTCTTTGTTTCTGACCTCCTGAGAGTGGAGGCCCTCACCCTTGGTGGTCAGAAACTAGTCTCTGGTAGCAGGCTGGCGTAAACCAGTCAGTCAGCACACCAGTGGCTGGTAGGCTTTCAGGGGTCACCTCTAAAGTGCCCTCTGTGTGCACATATTAATAAATCTAACAATGGCATCAGTGTGGGTACATTAATGTGAGATTTATGAAACCAGACATCCCTATTGTCAATGAAGCCATCATGTAGCTGGGGAACTAGTTTTCACCAGTGTCCAGTACATGTACTCAGAATAACTTCCCTGTTCGCTTGTACTGGCAGCAATAGGGCTGACAAGCAAAGGGCATATCTGCTCATGCAGTTATGCCCTCGGATGCAGTGTAGTGCACCCTGCCTTAGGGCTGTAAGGCCTGCAGTAGGAGTGACTTACCTATACTCCATGCAGTGTCTTTTCACTTTTGTCTGCACCAAGACACGCACCCTGCAGTGGCAGTCAGCATGTGTTTGGTGATGGGGTCCTTTAGGGTGGCACAATTCGTGCTGCAGCCCTTAAGGACCCTCTTTGGCCTCTTTGCCCTAGGTGCCAGGGGTACCATTTAATAGGGACTTACAGGGAGTACCAAAGGTATTGCCATTTGGGGTACAACTGCACAGTTTTGGTGAAAGATCTGGCACTGGGGTCCTGGTTAGCAGAGACCCAGTGCACTTCCGGTCGAAATCACATCAGATACCTGGCAAAAAGTGGGGGTGACCATGTCAAAAAGGAGCACTTTCCTACACCCCCCTTAAGGGAACACACTCAAATAATTGAATGGAGGGTTTCATCCACCCTGCAGGCCAGGAATACTATTATGATGTACCATTGGGCCCTACAGAAATATAAGGATATGCCCTTCCTTGTAACAGGCCCCTCAAATCACATCTCTGCCCCTTCATTTAGTGGATTACACTGCTATAACAAGTACATCTGCTAGAGAAATAGGCTAGCCGCAGATTCCTTAACTTGTGAGTTCTCCCCAGGCATCCGACTGAATCCGGAAAATGTTCTCAGCAGTTCCTCTGCGCGCCAGGGGGCGACGCCGCATGGCTCTGTATGATGTCGGCTCCGGATATGACGTCAGTGGAGCCAAATTAGTCCCCTCCGGCGCGCTGACGTCCGTTTATTCTTCCGCGCTGCACGTGGATCTGAAGTAGCGTATCTGGCCATTTTACGGCCTGCTGTGACGACCTTTTCTCATCTGAAACAGTGTGCTAAATATCCTATCCCCTCCGGGTTTAAGTCCTGTAGGTCCTGTGCTTGCCAGATGTCTGGTACAGACCCACATTCCATCTGTGGGTGGTGCTTGGGCGAGCATCACTACACCGAGTGACACCTGCCAGTGGTTGAAGCCAAAGGCGTTGCTGGAGTGGCACATTAAACTTGACCGCGCAGTTGTTGCAGGCCTCCTACTCCTTGCGGCATCGGTCATCCTCCTGGTCTAGGGGTCATTCCCCTGAGCTCTGCTCTTCACACTGTGGTAAACGGCAGCAATCCCAGTCTCTGGCTACATCTCACGGTAAGCGGCGTCGCAAGAAATTGAAGTCCCAGCCCTCTCTGGCTCCTTCGACTCACAATGTGTATTGTGAAGACTCTTCTACCGCTGCTCCGGCGTCGCTCCCGCACCTCCCAGCTTTTCCTGGAACCGGGGCTACCTGGAACCAGATGCAGGACTACTGCAAGGCTCTCCATCTTGTCTTTGGGCCCTCGTCTCCCTCTGGAGTGCCAGCGGGCCCCGAGGAGGTCGTAGGAGTGGTAAGTCATCGCTGGCGGGTTCGCCCTGGGTGGCAGTTCCAGTCTCGGACACGGAGTCATCGGTGCACAGTCCTTCGGGGCTTCGACTAGTGACGTCGGTTGACTCCGACACGACGTCAGTTGCCCCGCCAGTGCCTGTTTCTACGGCGCCGGAGGACTCCGATCCGAAGTCAGTGCATGACACGACTGTGCGTTTCATAGGGTCAGCTTTGCCACTGCTCCTTGCATCTGTGCTGTCGACTGCCTTTCCTCCGTCCCATACAGACGTCGACAAGGTGCCGTGTTGGCGCCGTTCGACGTCGTTCATGGAGCCGTTTTAGGCACCGATGGTTTCTTTGAATGTTTCACAAGACCAGTTGGGGGAAGGACATGAAGGGATAGCCCCCTTGGAACAGCCAATGCTTGTAGCTCCTACTATGATGGACTCCTTGGAAAGAAAAATGTGCAGAACTTATGCAACAATTATGAAGGCAGCAAGTGCAACAGCTCCCCTGGGAAGATATGATCATTCCCTGTGGGACTCTTTACAAAAATAGACTGACAAATTCCCCAATGAAGATAGACCAGACTTCAAAAAGATCCTTAATGAAGGAATGCTAGTCTAAAATCAAATCATTGTGGCCGCAACAGATTTGTCCGACTTGGCAGTGCATGGGTACAGCCATGACATCTGCACAAGATGCAACTTATTTGAGACTGACCGGCCTAAAACCTGAAGCACAACAGAGGATTGCTAATTTACCATTCTCAGGCTTTACATTCAGCTCTCGTGTGGATGATGAAATGTCACAAATGAAGTCTGAAATAAAAACTTTAAAAGCAGTAGGCCTGTAGAAGAGAAAAGAGTTCAGAAGACGATACAAGCCTTATGACTGACGTTATTTCCCTCAGAGGTTCCAAACCCCTCATTGGTTGCACCAACAGAAGCAGCAACCAAGGCAACTGTACCACCACAGGAAATCTTCTGGAGAAAAGGGTCTCTGCCAACCGCAAATTATATTCCACAGAAAAACCTCCAGCAAAAGAAAGAATGTGTCATTCTTGGTAGTCTACTGTAGTAGAAGGAAGCATAATCAATTATGTCCAAGAGTGGCGCTAAATAACCAAAGACACATGGTCTTGAATATTGAGCAGAGTGGATACTCTCTACGTTTCAGATCCCCTCCTCCTTCAATACCACTAACCAAACCATTGGACTGTTAGATAGCTTGGTTTCAGAAAGAGGTCAACAGACTGATGCTGAAAAATGCAATGGAGTAGGTTCCACACTATCATAAAGGATTGGGAGTTAACTCCCAGTACTTTCTGGTTCGGAAGAAGAGACCCAAACAAGAATTCAGACCCGTGCTAGTCTTACCCTCTAAACAAATTTATGAAAAATGAAAGTTCAGGATGCTCTCATGTAGGAAGCTGGCTCTGTATATACTATACCAAAGTGAGGTATAGTGTGCACAGTCTCCAGTGGAACCCCAGAGGTAGGCAGAGGTTAAGGTTAGATAGAACCTTACTCTCTATTTGTGGTAGAGTGGTCGAGCAGTAAGGCAGTATCTGGGGACCGTGTTAAGCATTTGATGTACACCCTCAGTCAGCAAATGAATTCACACACTCAAGAACTGAACTCTAGGCCAATTGTTTTTGTATAAAAAATATACTGTTTTATTTTTAGAACCAAGCAAGCCTGGCACAGGTAAGCATTAAATACTTTACAGTAATAAGTTGCTGAAAGTCGAACAGTTTGAAAATGCAATAGGAATTGTACTTTGTTTGATTTACAGGGGCTGCAGTAGGTTGCAATACTTAGCAAATACAGTACATTGGAATGAATAGGCTTTTTCAGTAAATTACAGTTAAGTTACTTTTTACGTTACTTTTCTTACTCAGTGCTGGATTCCTCGATTCAGCACTGGGACATTTCCTGCAAACAGGTAAGTATATACGTTTTGGTTAATAGTGCGATTTTTAAAGAATATTTTTAGATTTCAAAACTCCACACTTAGAAACTTTTTGGAAGAAAAATTGTCAATGTTATCCTATGGAGGAAAAGTAGGTTATCGGTTCAAAGGTAAGTTATCGACTGTGGGAGTTAAGGTTCTGGGGTAAGACTCGGGGGTCACCCAAGGTCAGTGATGCACTCTTGTTATACCCTCAGCGGCACTAGGGCGGCCGGGTGCAGAGTGTTGACGCCCAATGTTATCCTATGGAGGATAGGGGGTCTCCGGTTGGTGGCTGCTAGCAAGCAGATCACACAGCTGTGGGAGCAAAGCTCTTGGACTTTAGCTCAGGGCAAATGGGGAAACAGATTAGCACCAAAGGTGCACCCTCAGCGGCACTAGGGTGGCCGGGTGCAGGGTGCTGTTTGGAGGTCGGATGCCCTGTGGTTTCCAAAGGAGAACCTCCGGTTTGCAAAAGCACTGCAGGCAGGGAGACGAAGGACTTCTGGGTGCGACCACCACTTCGAGAGGTAAGTTGGGAAGTTAGGGGTTGGTTAGGCACCGTTGGTTTGGGCACACAAGGCCGTGGGGCGACGGGTGCAGGGGTGCCTTTTGGGGTCGGATCTTCTTACCAGCTCCTGATCGCGGTTAGGGGGTCCTTCTGGACTTAGGCTGCAGGCGTTGGCTGGAGGCTTGAGGCAGGTCAGGGGTCGTCGGATCTCGGTTCAGGATCGCCGGGGTGACCTCGTGGTGTTTGCCCACTCGATCTCGGGCCGTGGACGGCGGGTGCAGAGTGGGGCGAATTCGCTGTCTCCGGCTGCTGCCAGAGGTTGCACTTGAACAAATCCGGTGTTCACGGGAGAAGCAGTCTTTGGAAGTGAAGGCAGGCAGGTCTTCTGGGGTTTTTGAGGTTGCTGGCTGCAGGACACGCCAGGGTTTCGCAGGAGCAGGTTCGAGGGGGAGACAGGCCGGTAGTGCTGGGGCCAAGTCAGTGGGCGTCTTCCTCCTTGTTAGCTGCTGCACGGCTGTTCGGTCCTTCTTCTTTTCTTCTTGTTTCTTGGCTGGATCTGAGGAAGCAAGGTTCAGGGCGCCCCCTAAATACTAGATTTAGGGGCATTACAGGTAGGTAGAGGGCAGGGACCAATGGGTCCCTTCCCTGGGGTGGGAACACCCCCTATGGTCTCCTCCAGTGGGAGGGGGGCATGAGCCTGTCCCTGGTTGGTTGGGTCCCCCCATCCTCAAGATGGCGGGGACTCGGAGTTGTGCTTCACCTCGCCTCCCCCACCTGAGGGGTGGAGTTGGCAGAGGTGGGCAGACCTCTCTCCCTCACTTGTTTTTCCCGCTGGTTCTCCCGCCCAAAGTGGGGGGCAGAACCAGTGGGGAGCAGTTGCTGAAAGCAGTAAGTGGTCTGGGGAGGCTCACAAAGGCGGCATGCCTTTGAAGCTTCCCCTTCGTGAACCCTGCCCATCCTGGGGGAGGAGGCTTGGTACCTCGTCCCACGATGTGCATTGTTTCAGGCCCCCGAGAGCAGCAGGCTCTCGACCCAGGGGTCCAGAAACAAGTCTGTTGATGGCAGCCGAAGCAGCCACTCAGTCGGGACACTAGAAGTTGGTTGAGTATCAGGGGGTATCTCTAAGATGCCCTCTGTCGTGCATTTTACAGTAAATCCCACACTGGCATCAGTGTGGGTTTACTGTGCTGAGAAGTTTGATACCAAACTTCCCAGTTTTCAGTGTAGCCATTATGGTGTTGTGGAGTTCGTAATGACAACTTCCCAGCACCATATACTCTTAATGGCAGCACTGCACTTACAATCACTGTAGGGGTACAGGGCTCATGCACCTGTACCCTCACCACTGGCATAGTGCACCCAGCTGGAGGGGTGGCTGATCTAGGTCAGGGCAGTGGTTGTATGCATGACACACAGGGATGTGTGCCATGTCGACTCTTCACTTTGTTCTGCACCAAAACACGCAGCCTGCAAAGGCAGTGTGGGAGTGTAGTGGTACAGGACCGCTAAGGGTGGCACAATAAGTGCTGCAGCCCTTAGAGGCCTTCTCTGGTCACAGTGCCCTGGGTACCTGTGGTACCATTTACCAGGGGCTGACCTGTGGCCAGAGATGCCAATTGGGTTTAGGCTTCAATGCAATTTTATGGAAGGAACATATGCCCTGGGTACCTGATTAGCAGGAGCCTAGGGCACACTCAGTCAAAGAACATCAGCAATTCAGCAAAAAGTGGGGGCACACCATGCAGAAAGAGGGCACTTTCTCGCATCGCATTACACCAAATATGCCCCCAGCCACAACAAGGAGACTGGATGTTTGCTATAGACCTACAAGATGCCTATGTCCACATACTGATCGTACAGAAACACAGAAAATGTCTACGATTCGTTAATAGGCTCTAAACATTT
The DNA here is from genome assembly GCA_963921515.1 of Calotriton arnoldi. Lineage (NCBI taxonomy): Eukaryota > Metazoa > Chordata > Amphibia > Caudata > Salamandridae > Calotriton > Calotriton arnoldi. Next base: position 2,368,159 of record CAWUFW010000835.1, read on the forward strand.
TTAATTCACAGTTCTTCCATATGGGCTCAATTCTGCACCCAGGAGTTTTTCGAAATGCATGGCTGTCATAGCAGCACATCTAAGAAAGCAAAAGATGTCTTTCCCCATCTAGACGATTGGTTAATAAAGAGTCAATCTTCCAAAACAACTCTAAAGCATTTCTAGATATGTCTGGACACATTCTCATGACTAGGTCTTCAAGTCAACATAAATCAATAGTACAACCTGTCCAAAAGATACTGTCTGGGTGCTATTCTAGATAATGATATCACACCAAGGATCTAAGGGAGTGTACATCAAACAGATCTCTCCCTCTACCAAACTGATAACGCACTAAAGATATGTCCTATAAGAATTTGAAAATAGAGTGGTGAGAATGTGAGAAATATTTCTTATCTGAAAGAGACACGTTAGTGATAGATTCCTTACCTTAGAATATCCCCAGGCGTCAGGCTGGATCCGGAAAGTTTTGCGTAGCAGTACCCTTGCGCGTCGGTAGGCGGCGTCGTGCGGCTCCGCGTCCGTCGTCGGCGTCGTGATCGCCGGGATGACGTCGCGGGCAGTACTTAGGCGCCGCCCTGCGCGCTGACGTCAGTTCTTCTTTTTCCGCGCCAGTAAGCGCAGATCCGGGAAGAGCAGTGCCCTGGTCAATTTTTGACCATACTTTTTGGTGATTTTTCACTGTTTTTTTTTCCAGCCTTCAGGTGTCGTAGGGATGCCCGGCTTCAAGCGATGCGGCGCCTGTGCGCGGATGATGTCCGTCACCGACCCGCATTGGGAGTGTCTCTTCTGCCTCGGCCGAGGCCACGACACCGAGTCTTGTCCCGAATGCCAGGCCCTCAACCCGAAGGCTTTGCGAGAGCGGTCTCGAAAGCTCCTCGAGGCCCGGCATTCGGCTCCGCGGAAGCCCCGGTCGCGTGAGAGGTCCAGGGGTCGCCGCGGAGTGCACACCGGTCGTCGGCGTCGAAGTCTTCTTCGTCCGGTAAGTCTCGACACAAGAAGTCCAAGAAGCATCGTCGCTCTCGGACTTCGCCCGCCGGTCTCGCGACTCGGCTGAGGCCCCTCCCGGCACCGTCCCCGCCCCCGCGGCCCCGGACTTGCCTGTGGAGTCGCCCCCGTCATACCCGCCCTTCCCGGGTTCGGGGGCGGATCCGGCCAAGGTACAGGAGTTCCTGTCGGCCATGGCCCGCCTCTTCGGGCCTTCAGGCCCCTCCGGTGCGCCTTCGGGCCCCGCGGGCCCTGATGGGGTTGATCCGGCGCCGCCGGCGGCTCCGGCCCCGGCGTCGCCCGAGCCTCCAGCCTCGATCCCGGCTCCGGCTCCGGCCCCGGCCTCGATCCCGGCTCCACAACCCCCATCGACGCCGGTCGACCTCACGACACCTCCGCCGGCGCCGATGTCTCCGGTGCCGCTCTCGACGCCGCCCTGGGCTCCGGGCGGCGTCGTCCCCCAGTTCCTTCCGGCTCCGGACTTGGACCCGGAGCGACGCCGCTCGACGCCGGCTCCGGCGCCGATGGGACCTTGGGTCCCAACTGTCCCTCCTCCTCCTTATTTTGAACCAGAGGAGGACCAGGAGGACTGGGAGGGGTCTGATGACCCTCTGACACGCAACTGTCAGTATGATGAGGACTGGACAGAGAGTCTAGGGGAGGCCAGTGGTCTGGATACTTCTCCTGACACTGGCATGCTGTCTCCTCCCGTGGCTACGGAGGAGGGGGCCAATTTTGGTACGGTGTTGCGTAGGGCTGCTGGGGCCTTACGTCTCCAGCTCCCTACTTTGACGGTCAAGCCTAACATCTTGACAGAGGTGCTTCAGCCGGCAGCCTCCTCTGCGGAGACTGTGCTGCCGTTTAACGACGCCTCACGGACGTTCTTTGGGCGCCTGGTCCAAGCCCAACACAGGGGCTCCTGTGGATCGGAACGTGTCACGACGCCATCGCCCGCTCCGGGCGACCCCCTGTTTCTTTCTGTCCACCCCACTCCTGAGAGCTTGGTTGTCCAAGCCTCCGCTTCCCAAACCGCCTTCCCTACCGCTCCTCCGGATAGGGAATCCAAACGCCTGGATCAGTTTGGGAAGAAAGGTTTTTCTTCCTCCAGTGCTGGCTTGCGGTCCGTTAACACCGCTTGTCTTTTGGGCCGATATACCCACTCTCTGTGGGATTCGGTGGCGGATGTTTTGCCCCAGTGCCCTGAGGAGGTCCAGGCACTGCTTTCCCGCGCCATTGCGGAAGGAAGGGATGCGGCCAAATACACTATCCGTTGTGGCCTTGACACCGCCGACTCGCTGGGCAGGTCGATTGCAACGACGGTGGCGCTCCGACGCCACGCCTGGCTGAGAACCACTGGTTTTTCAGGGGATGTCCAGAATACTCTCATGGACATGCCCTTTGATGGAGTCGGTCTTTTGGGTCCAAAGCAGACCATGCGTTGGAGCGCTTTAAGGACTCACGGGCTACTGCAAAGTCCCTGGGCCTTTCTGCTACACGCCCTCCGCTGCCTTCTGCTTTTCGCCCCTATCGTGGCCACGGTAGGGGCGCCCTTCACGTCAGCAGCCCAGCCACCGGCCCGCGCAGCAGGCGTCTTCGCGTGGCCGAGGACGTGGATTCCGCCGTGGCGGATCGGGCAACCAGCGTGCGGGTCAGGCCACCACCTCCAACCCGTCCGCGGCCTCCAAGCCCTCCTAGTCCCTCCTTTCAGGTGCACGGCACGCCAGTAGGGGGCAGGGTCCGCCATCACCTTCCCCACTGGCGCACCATCACCTCGGACAGGTGGGTCTTGGACATTGTCCGAAGGGGCTACTCCCTCCCCTTCGAGACCACCCCCCAGCCATGCCACCTCAATTCCACCGCATGTCAGGGGATCACTTGGTGCTTCTACAGAAGGAAGTCACGGCCCTCTTGACCAAGAGGGCCATCGAGCATGTTCCGACCCCAGAAGTAGGGCGTGGTTGCTACTCCCACTACTTTCTGGTGCCCAAAAGGACAAGGAGGACATGCGTCCTATCTTGGACCTCCGGAACGTCAATCGCTTCCTCCGGAAGGAGAAGTTCAAGATGCTCACCCTAGCTCAGGTCTTGACTGCCCTCGACCCTGGAGACTGGTTGGTAGCGTTGGACTTGCAGGACGCGTATTTCCACATCCCCGTCCTGCCGGCCCACCGGCGTTACCTTCGGTTCACGGTAGGCCCCGAGCATTTTCAGTTCACCGTGCTCCCTTGGCCTTACCAGTGCCCCTCGGGTGTTCACGAAAGTGATGGCGGTGGTCGCAGCTCATCTGCGCCGGGCAGGGGTTTCAGTCTTCCCCTACCTCGACGACTGGCTGCTGAAGGCGGGCTCGTCCCAGGCAGTCGTCTCCCACCTCCAGACTACGGCCGAACTCCTGCACTCGCTGGGGTTCTCCATCAATGTGCCAAAGTCGCATCTGATTCCTTCTCCACAGCTCCTTTTCATCGGAGCAGTTCTGGACACGACGCGGTTTCGGGCCTATCCTCCCGAACGGCGAGTCCGGGATATTCAGGCTATGATTCCGATCTTTCGGCCTTTATCCTGGGTTTCGGTAAGGATGACCCTGAGGCTGCTGGGCCTCATGGCCTCCTGCATCCTGCTGGTCAATCATGCCAGATGGCATATGCGGGCTCTGCAGTGGGACCTGAAGTTCCAGTGGGCGCAGCACCAGGGCAACCTGTCCGATCACGTCCAGATCTCGGAGGGGACTGCAAAACAGTTGCAGTGGTGGCTCTCGAACCGGCAATGGGTCATGGGCAGATCCCTCTCCCTTCCCCAGCCAGAGCATACAGTTGTGACGGACGCGTCCCTTCTGGGATGGGGCGGTCACATGGGAGAGGCGGAGATCAGAGGCCTCTGGTCTCCGGCGGAGTCCCGGCTCCATATCAACCTTCTGGAGCTCCGGGCGATCCGGCTTGCACTCAAGGCATTCCTTCCCTCTGTCAAAGGGAAGGTAGTGCAGGTGTTCACAGACAACACCACCGCCATGTGGTACTGCAACAAACAGGGCGGGGTGGGGTCTTGGACCCTTTGTCAGGAGGCTCTGCGCCTCTGGACATGGCTGGAACATCAGGGCATGTTCCTGATGGTTCAACACCTGGCAGGTTCTCTGAACGCCAGGGCGGACGAACCTCAGCCGCAGGTGCATCATGGATCACGAATGGCGTCTTCACTCGGAAGTGGCGCAAGGACTCTTTCTACAGTGGGGAGAGCCTTGGTTAGATCTATTCGCCTCCGAAGAGAACGCGCAATGTCATCAGTTCTGCGCGTTGGAATTTCCAAGGCGGCACTCGCCGGCGACGCTTTTCGTCGCGAGTGGAGTTGCGGTCTGTTATACGCCTTTCCGCCTATACCACTTCTACCCAGAGTGTTGAAGAAGATTCGGCACGACCGGGCCCAAGTCATTCTTGTGGCTCCGGACTGGGCTCGAAGAGTTTGGTATCCCGAGCTACTCAATATGAGCATAGATCCCCCGATCCGTCTGCCTCTTCGGGAGGATCTTCTGTCGCAGCAGCAGGGGACGGTCCTCCACCCGAACCTGTCCAGTCTACACCTGCTTGCGTGGAGATTGAGCGGCGGCAGTTGATTCCTTTCGACTTGCCTCCCGAAGTTTGTGATGTGATTCTGGCAGCCAGGCGTCCCTCCACTAAGGTGGTATACGCCTGCAGGTGGAACAAATTTGTGGCATGGTGCACAGCAAAGGCTGTGAATCCCCTTTCTGCCCCTCTTTCTGAGGTCCTTCTGTTCCTTCTTTCTCTGGCCCAACAGGGTTCTGCCCTGGGTACCATCAAGGGTTATCTTTGTGCTATCTCGGCCTTCCTCAGGCTCCCTGATCAGCCCTCCTTTTCAAGTCCCCTGTTGTTAACAGGTTCTTAAAAGGCATTACTCACCTCTTCCCTCCTGTTCCGTTTGTAATGCCTCAGTGGGACTTGAACTTGGTTCTTACCTTTTTAATGTGCGCTCCCTTTGAGCCTCTGCATAACTGTCCTCTTCGTCTTCTGACTCTAAAGGCAGCCTTTCTGGTGGCCATCACCTCCGCTCGGCGGGTGAGTGAGCTCCAGGCTCTTTCTTGCAAACCTCCCTTTCTGTCTGTTCATCCAGACAAGGTTGTTCTTCGGACGCGTCCGTCCTTCTTGCCAAAGGTGGTTACTGCTTTCCACATTGGGCAGACCATCACTTTGCCCACCTTCTTTCCGCCTCCGCATCCTTCCAGAGAGGAAGAGAGGCTCCACCGTCTGGACCCAAAACGTGCGCTCTCCTTCTATATCGACCGCACGAAACACTTCCGGGTGGATGACCAGCTCTTTGTTGGCTACGTGGGCGCCAAAAAGGTCGGGCGGTGCACAAGAGGACCATCTCCCGCTGGGTTACCTTGTGCATCAAGACCTGCTATTCTTTGGCTAAGAAGGAGCCTCCTGTTGGGCTGCGTGCCCATTCCACCAGGGCAACGGCTGCTACCACGGCCTTGGGCCGCGGTGTTCCGCTGCCGGTTATCTGTCAGGCAGCTACGTGGGCCTCGCTGCACACGTTTACTAAGCATTACTGCCTTGACAGTCAGGTCCGGAGGGACGGCTTCTTTGGCCGTTCTGTCCTCCAGGACTTCCTTGTCTGATCTTTGTTCGCAGACCCACCACCGGGGTTGGTATTGCTGGGGTATCTATTCTAAGGTAAGGAATCTATCACTAACGTGTCTCTTTCAGATGCACAAGTTACTAACTTGTGTAACGATATATCTGTAAGAGACAGTAGTTAGTGATAGATTCCTTACCGCCCCACCCATCCTCCCCGTTCTGCGAACTGATTTCTAGGGTTAAGGACATCCCTTTCAGGGCCCTAGTATTTTTCAGACACCTGTGTCAGCTTCTTGCATGGCTCTGCGTTCCTGGCGCGGAAAGTCGTGTACAGAACTGACGTCAGCGCGCAGGGGCGGCGCCTAAGTACTGCCCGCGACGTCATCCCGGCGATCACGACGCCGACGACGGACGCGGAGCCGCACGACGCCGCCTACCGACGCGCAAGGGTACTGCTACGCAAAACTTTCCGGATCCAGCCTGACGCCTGGGGATATTCTAAGGTAAGGAATCTATCACTAACTACTGTCTCTTACAGATATATCGTTACACAAGTTAGTAACTTGTGCTTTAATGGACGAAAACCCTCACTCACCCAAAGGTGACATGCTTCATCATTGGGCTCCCTCCACACATCGGGCCCGCAAGGTCCCTGATGTGGGCTACAACTCCCCACTTGGTGTAATGAGTGGGGAGGACCTGTGTTTTAATGACAAGGGGACGTCCCAAGGTGAGTATTCGTCAGTGAGGGACAGAGTACAGTGGATTTGTGATAGTTAAAACTATCTCAAGGGCACCAACAATTTTATTCTATAGTGTCTTTGGATAGAGTTAAAAAAGCAGAGGACGGGAGGTTTAAAACAGATATACCTCCTCAAAGGTCAACATGTTTCTGCCTATCACAGACTCCAATGGAGTTCTCAGGCATTCTTCAGGACCAAAATATTAAACTAGTCACTCTGTAAGTTATAACACATTCATATGTGAAAAGATGGAATACTGGCCGTATTTTGGAATTGACGCCAGCGACGTGTATAATTAATGCACCTTCTCCATCTAGAACAAATCAAAAAAACAAATGTGAAACTCAACATCATTATATAAAATAAACCTCAATAGTAGTAATCGCCACTCTTCATATGTGATAGGGAAACTCCTATATGTGTTTGTGAATGAGATAGGTTACCTGTATTGGAGACCATATTTGGCTCTCATTAGCCACAAGGTACCCTTCAGCCCATTTGGCTCATCAGACCGAAACAGAAACAACACAAGAAAAAGAATACATAATAACAGATAAGGCAAGAACTACACTCAATATCTCAAAGTGTGTCAATGACTAGGTTCAGCACAAAGGTAATTTGGCAGCCCAACCATGCGAATATTGATTTAGAGATGGGTCAATGCCATAAGAATATAGGCAAATGTAGACTAACACGGGAAACTCATGCTGCACATGTTAATCACCGGGATGGGCAAATGCTACCCAGGGGGCCTGCCAACGATCGTGACTAGGGTCAGGTGCTTTGAAAACAATCTGGATATACAGATTACCCTCTACCAGAAAAAGGTTGTGGCACACAGACGGATGTGGAGTATGTCGACCACCCATGAATTACCGTCCTTTAATGTCGCTCATAACATGTGCTACGCGTGGTAATAGCCCCAAGAAATATTAGTAAATTTCCGGACTCAAATGTATTCGCAGGGTAGGAAAAACAAACACGGATTACAGGATTCACAAATATACCCATCGTATGACTCTGAGGGCACGCGTCGCAGTACGATGTCTAGCGCTCGAACTGATAGTCTAAAAACACACGAATTGGTTCATTTCAGTATTCACCACAGTCCTCGGCAGAGTGTACTGTGTGTGGGGGTCCAGGCGAGAGAAATGAAACGTCCTTCAGTCGCCATTTATCGTGGAAATGGAAACAGTACTCCCGGTCGACGTAATCAGTCTTATCTGCCCGGCATTATGGGAAAGGTGGTTCCGATGATCTAAAGCGGAACTGTTCACACGGAACATGGATACTAAAAAGGAGGATAGCCTCCTTGACGTTCCTGCCCAACTCGTCATTTCCGGCCGGTACTCTGGGAAATGTGGTTCCGTTAATCTAAAACGGAACTCTTCACAAGAATTATAAAAAAAGAAAAAAAGGTGTTGATTCATGAATCGTTATTGCAAAAAGGGAATGGTCTTTAAAATCACGTGGAGCAACGTCATATCACAGGCAGAGACCAATATCAAAATTTGATGCAACTGTGCAGTAATGACTAAAAAACACACAAAAAAAACTTAAAAGACGACGAGAACCAAAACCAACCCATACTCCATTATTAACAACTCGCTCCCACCATACAGTATGGTGTTCTCAAAGGAGAGGAGTAATTTGCAAAAAGGAGGGTGATATTAAAAGATGCAATAAACGACCCCTATGGAGGGACAGATTAGCTCAAAATATCTTATACCCTCAAAAACTGAATGAAGAGAGGGAAAGAAACAATTGTCATTCTCTCAAAAGAGAGCACGAGAAAAGATTTGGGACACCCCGAGGACATTGGCATATACATATTATCACACAATCAAATTCAGACTGTAAAACAGTCTGAGCCCAGCTGGAAAGGAGTGATGTGGGGCAAGGCTCTAGTGTAAAAAAACAAGATGTGCACAAAAATTCATCTAAGGTGTGCCACTAAATCTCATCATTCAGGCCTTGTGTGTCGCATCTGAGCCTGTAAATCTATCTCTGCTCCCTGCGGAACAAAATTGACTTGCGTTGACCCATCTCCTTCACATATCTTGGTCTGTCAATCACCAACCAAAACAGATCATTCTCAGAATGACCTGCATTCAAAAAATGCCTGGTTAATTTTGTGTTGTCTTTCTTGCAGCGGATGGTGCTGCGATGTTCCCCTATTCTAACCTTACGTGTCGTCATCCCTACATAGAAGAACTTGCAGGGACACCGTAAGAGGTAGATGACTCCTTCAGAATTACAATTAGTCATGGAGTTCAGTTGCCATGGTGTTTTGAGGCCCAGATCTATTGTCAAAGTCTTGGAAGTAAATTTACAGACTGAGCAGGAACCACAAGGGTAATGTCCCTTAACAGAAGTATTGGACCATAAAGTATGCTGTGTGGTGGTGGATAAAATATTACGAGGGCATGTGCACAATCAGATCTTTTATATTCTGGCTGCGTTTCAGCGCAAAAAGTGGTTTTGGAAGCCTTGCAACTCGTGCGCTGAGGATATGCCAGTTCTTGTTAACCGATTTCTTCACAATATTCGTGAGGTGACAAAGTGCTAACACAGACCAAACGATTAGTAGGACTCTTGGTCACAGTATCCAGAAGGGCATCCTGATTGTTTCTTGCTCGTTTTTGTGCCTTGCATATCGTTTTGATGGGATATGAATGTTGTTGTAGATGGGAATTCAGTCTTTGAGCGTGTTCTTTAAATTTGCTCACTTCCGTACAGTTACGAAAACTGACCCACTAGTAGATTATTTCTCAAAGAGTGAGGGTGGAAACTAGTGTATTCCAAAAGCGAATTACGAGCCATCGGCTTTGTATACGATACAAAAGGGGATGATGGACGGAACGCTTGAGCCAATCAAACACTCACCCCCAGTCAACTGATCTGGGTTTAATCCATCATCATTCTTTAGCTCACTCCACCACCCCAGTTCAGACATGGCCATTTGTATACAGCTCAGAGTAGATGGTCCCATCCTTTGCACATAGTAGTAGATCAAGAAAGGGCAGGGAGACTGTACTTGACTTATGAGTGAATCTTAGATTAGGATTTCTTGAGTTCAGCCAGACCGAAAAAGTGTCCAAAGTGGTTGAGGAGCCTTCCCAGATTATGAGGATATAGTCAATATACCTCTTCGAAACCTTAAGGTTGGAAGAGTACGGATTCTCAGTTGGGTAAATATGCTTCATCTCAAATTAATGCATATATAAATTCACCAGACTGGGGGCGAATGTACTGCCCATTGCTCTTCTAGATGCCCAAGCCACAAAAGTGTATCCTTCAGAGGAGAGACTGTCCTCTTTCCGCCTGAAATATCTCACTCTGTTACAAACTCATCTTACACATCCCGACAGATATCGTCCCTACAGGGATCAATTACATCTTGAATATTCATAGCTTTCCATGCCAGGCTGCACATGAGATCACTACAACAGTGTCTGGAAGATCAGTTGAAACAGTCCTCAAACAGCTCGGAACAGAAACTAACTCTGTCTGCACTCCAGTCTCTCCCATGGTGGACTAAGTTGAAAAATCTAAAAGTGGGATTCCCCTTCCATCAAGATCTCCCAATGCAAACTCTTGTCACAAATTCGTCCCTCCAAAGATGCGGTGCTCACATGGGTCGTTTACAGACTCCAGGGATATGGTTGGAAAAAGAAGCATCTTACCATATCAATCTCCTAGAACTTAGCGCGGTCTACCTATCTTTAAAGTCCTTTCATCCTGCGATGAATGAACTCCCAGTTAGTTCAGACAGACAATATTACAACGATGTATTACCTGAACACATTGGACTTTATGGGCCACATATCAGATCTCTGTCCCTCGAGTCACAGTACATATGGTAATTGCTCATAGCGAGGAACCTAACAATTACAGCAGTACACCTTCCAGGTGTTCAAAATACAGAAGCAGATAGTCTTAGCCGTATTATTCAAGACAACCATGACTTGGTTCTAAACGACGAAGTCCTGGAAGACATTTTTCAAGAATGAGGCTATCCCTAAATAGACTTGTTTGCAGGCGCAGAAAACAAAAATTGCTAAGACTATGCCTCCATATTTTACCAACCTGGGTTAAAGGGCAATGCCCTTTTGATCGACTGGTCAAGGACATTTCTCTGCTTTTCCACCGATCCTTCTTATTCCAGCAATTTTGCTCAAGCTGTACAAATCCAAAACCCTATTAGTGACGGAATGGCTTCGTCAGTGGTGGTTCACAGACCTCCTTCCCCTCTCCAAGCACCCGCACCAGAGGTTGCCGTGCAGGGAGGATCTCCTTTACAAGTTGGGAGGTCAGATACTCCCTCCCAATCTTCCATCGCTGCGATTGACTGCTTGGGTCCTGAATTCTTACAATATGGCCCTCTAAAGGTACCGCAAAACTATATTGACATTTTGAGAGTCCAAGAACCCTTCGATTACGAAAACCTATGCCTCCAAGTGGAAGAGATTTTGTATTTGGTGTACTCAAAACAATTCTGATCAATTTAATTGTCCTTAACAAAGTCTAATTTACAGCACTTCGCTATTAAGATGTACTTTGCAGCCATAGCTGCCTACAGAAAATCTCCCTCACAGACTTCATTTTTAAAAATTCCTGTGGGTAAGGATTTCTTAGTGTATTAAGAACATTTTCCTTCCTGTTAGAGCTAACTCTTCTTCATGGGATCTTAACATTGTTCTATCTAGGTTAATGGGGCCTCCTTTTGAATCTTTTCGCAAGGCCTCTTTACAACACCTTACATGGAAAACCGCTTTCTTAGTCGCAGTTACTTCAGCGCCCAGAGTAAGTGAAATCCAAGCCCTGTGTGCAAACTAATCATATGCAGTTTTTCACAAACTGTTGTAATGAGAACTCACCCTAGTTTTCTCCCTAAAGTAGTCTGATTTCCACATTAATCAAATGATTTTTTTCCCTTTTTTTCCAAATCCTTTAACTCGGCAGAGAAATCTCTCCACTCTCTTGATGTATCAAGGGTGTTGGAATTCTGTTTGGACAAAACTAGTGACATAGAAAATCAGATAGGCTTTTAATCAATTATGGACCAGTAAGAACTGGTTTGCTCTCTACAAAACAATTAATATCAAGATGGATAGTTTCTTGTATTGTTTTTGCATTTCAGTTGGAGAAGAAACCTGGTAGGCCAAAAGATCATTCTACTTGAGGTAAATAGGCTTCTATAGCCCTTCTTAGGAATGTCCCCATTGCAGTTATTTGCAAAGCTGCGACCTTGAGGTCTGTACATACTTTCACTAGGCATTGTCTAGATCCAGACTCCAGGGAAGATACTCAAATAGAGGCCGGCTTGGTTGAGAATAGTTCTGTGTAATTATTGATTGCTTCTATTTCTTGTCTGCTCCCTAAGGAATGGGCTTGCTATTCTATTCAGTGCTTATGACTATTGATTAGGATCCCCTGGTAGAGAAGGAAAAGTTACTTACCTGTAATCCTTGTTCTCTTTCAGAAGTATCCTCATCAAAGTCATAAGCAACCCTCCCTCCTCCCCCGACAAGAAATACTACAGTCCCCATTGAATTTTAACCAGGCTTTTCTATTGCCTCGTAAAAATGACCTGACTGTCACCTGTGGGGCATGATGGGATAATGTGGGTACTGTGAGGTTCTTAAAGGCCTGTTGCATTAGCTGAAAGTATTACTTGCAGCCTATTGGCTAATTCTGACTGTCATTTCTTTTTTCTTTTTTTTTTTTTTTTAAAGAAAGCTTGTGAAAGGTTTGATATATTAACCTATATTCTATGGTAAATGTTTTTTTTCTTTTTAAAATGAAAATAAAATTTGGTCTTCTTAGCCTGTTTATCGACTGCAGTTGTTGAGTGTGAATATTTTTTAGATGCATTATATTAATCCTCCGGTGTCCCTGCGTGTGTTTGTCTTTGAGGATACCCCTGCAAGAGAACTAGGATTACAGGTAAGTAACTTTCTTTTGCTGAGACTGGATTCATAGTTACATTCCAGTATCAAAATCCCTTTGCTACCTTCCCATTTCATTTTGTAACTCATGAGCCATATTGAATGCCCTGTATTTATATCTTTGGAAAATATCATGTCATTTAACCATAAGAACAGGTCTGATCTGTGTAGAGCAGCTGTTTTTTTTTTCCATGATGTCTTTAGCAAAGGATTACATTTATCTGTATAATATAAATCCTACATTCACATATTCAATTAAGGGGAAAGCTATAGACCCAAAACAAGAGCGTACAATATTTCAGCTTCTGTGTCCTGCACAGTATTAACCAAAACGGCAGTCCTTTCTTTATTGAAATTCAATTGAGGTCAAAGGGTCCTTTATTTAATAAATTAATCTCATGGTGCATAGGAACACACATCAGTGATGTCGGTTCCCTTTTTTTTTTTTTCTTTGCGCTTTCCGGCACAGACCTAGAGCTCTGCTCCCACTTTCAGTCTTCTGACTGTATTTACATTTTTCTACAACACTGTGCTAGAGAAATATTTCCCATCCAGAAGTAGTAAGCCTAAAGCAGTACCGGGACTGCTGCAAGCAGATGATTGTCATGGAATTCCCATACAGTGTACCTTTTGTGCCTGGGATCCGACCATAACTCCACTATGTGACAAATGTGCCCTAATGCTGAAGGCAATTCAAGACCTGGAGGCGAAGTTGTATTTCGTTGATCATAAGGAGAAATTGCGGTCTTCATTCAGGTCCTGCTAAGATGCGGTTCTGGTCTTCGAGACATTATGGCAACTACCCCACTTCCTACTTAGAATCTTCTGGTAAGACACAAGCACAAAAAAGGGAATTATGACTTTACCCCCATCCTGCCACTTTAGTTCGAAAAAGAAGGCACAAAAGTGTGAAGATTTAAGTTGCACTCCTTTGAGGTCACTGCCCACAGAGCCGATACCTCAGCTGGTGCCATCATGCCCAGAGTTCCCCTGGACCTTCACTGAGCCTGCAGCAAATCAAGGCCTTGAAGTCTTTCTGTTAATCTTTAGTGTGCTTCTGACTACCTCTGATGCATCTTCAGGCCCACGGAGCTGCAGGGGCCTTGAATCGATAAATCTCAGGAATGCTCTTCTAAGCTGTCAGCCCCCTTGAATCTCACTAGTGGGAACTTACCGACGCCGGGACAGGCCTCCTGTATGGCACCATGCCATTTCACGCTGCACCAATATCAATTCATGACCTGCTGTTGATTCCCATATTGGACCCCAAACTAACATCAGCCTGAGCTCTCCTGATGCTTTACTACAAAATAAATAAAGCGCAACCAGTTATCGCGTTTCCTGACTGTAACCAGACTTCCGTACTGCAACGCCACTATCAGCAGAGGCTCCACTTCTTTTTTGGGTCCGACTCTGATCCTATACTAGAATACTGCTGATGGATATGACATGCTTCTCCCTTGTTATAGTGATGATGCCTTATCTCTTCACTTGCAAAACACCAGTGAGCTTGACACCTCCCCTGAAACAGCTTGATTCGCAGCATGGTCCTCCAATAGAGGAAAGTGCCTCATTTGCAGTGGCAGTTTGAAGAGCAGCTAAGGTACTAGAATTTCAGCTGCTTTCCATTGACACCAAGACATGTTTCTGACCGGTTCTCCAACCCGGGCCAGCAACATCGGAGCCCATGTTCTCATTCAGTGACGCTCTTACGGATGCCTTGTTGGCTGTGGTCGAAACCATATGTTCGAGACATATGAGCTGCAGATCACACACTATGCATAGATCGCCATCTGGTGTTGGGCCCGGATGTTTGCACTTTGTTGTTGTATTGGAATAAGTCTTTGGAAGTCACGAGATAGGTGACTCCTCCTCTGGACAATAGTGCGCATGGGCATCGACTCCATCTTCAGATTGTTTTTTTCCGCCATCGGGCTCGGATGTGTTCGTTGCGCTCCAGTTCGGTGTCGTTACCGTTCTAACTTTCGACGCGCAATCCTTCACCCATTCTTCGGTATTGTTGTCGATCGCGTTTCCCATTCGACGCGCATCTCTACAAACTTGAATTCTTCGATTCCGGTTGTCGACGCAGGCCTTCGGGCCTAGCTGCGCCATCAGGCCTTTTGGCTCATGGAAAGGACTCCTTTCAAAATTTCCTCAATGTTGATCCAAGTTTCCACACGCTGATCTTCACGAGGTGTGTAACCTCTGCCTTTCGCCCGAGCACGAGGCCAAAGACTGTCCAGCTTGTGCCTCTTTCCGCTCCAAGAAAATACGGGATCATCGGGCTCGAAGAAGCATGGCTCGATCATCAACATCGATACCGGACGATATCTTCCAAGAAGGCATCAATGTACCGGAGCAGGAGCAGATCGAAGAGGGCAACATTAGCGCCTCCGAAGCCGACGATTCTGATGTCGAAGACAACCCCATCACTCCAGGGCAACGGGTCGTAAGTACTGACGTCGACCCCTCACCCATTCATAAAAAGGCTTCGGTAACACCTTCACGCCTAGGTGCACAACGGGACAAAACTTCCCACGCCCTGCCTTCGGGCTCGGCAAAGAAGTCAATACATAAGCCTTCAGGCCACTCTGGATCGAGCCAGCCTACCGTCAATACCAAAACCCCATCCCTGGCACCAAAAACAAAAGACAAACCCAAAGAAAAACCACTGTCTTCGCCCGCACCGAAGCCTGGTTCCACATCGGCGCATTCGGCACCAAAGTCCACTGGCACTAAACCTTCGGATCCGAAAAAATCATCGGAACCGAACAAACAACCGGTTCCAAAGACCACTGGCACTGAACCTTTGGATCCGAAAAAATCATCGGAACCAAACAAACCGGTTCCGAAGACCCCAACAGAACCCAGGAAAGCTCCTGATTCGAAACCTAAGGAGCATAAAACAACTCCAAAGCTTGTGCCACGCAAACAGTCGGACCCGAAAAAATCGGCACTGAAACAACACACTCCAGAGGAGGAATTTTCTTGACCTGATCCAACCCAAAAAACTCTCGAAATAGACCCAAAGACAGGTCAACTTATACTTGGTCCTTCCAGGAAAAGAAAAATGGACAAACCTGCACCAGCTCCACTTCCTTTAAAGAAGAGAGACATTGCCCCTTCTCCTTTAAGAATTCCTTCTCCACCTCCTCCTCCACACCACATCTCTCCTATTCCATCTCCAGTACCCTCACAATCTCCTCCACCTCAGGATGATGAGGACCCCTTTGGTTACGAAGGGGATGATGAACCTTTAGGAGAACCTAGTCATCCTAATATCCCAAATGACCCATGGGACAATTATGGCACACCAGATGTTCCTGATACACCACAAGATGAGATCTACCCATCTAGACCATCCCCTCCAGAGGACACTATAGGATTCACTCAGCTCATACACAGGGCTGCAGAATACCACGGTGTGAATTTGCACACAGACCCTATAGAAGATGATTTCCTCATGGACACTTTTGCACCATCTCAAAGGTCCACCTCCATTCTCCCAATGTTAAAGGGGGTAATCAAACACGCTCCTGAAGACTTTAAGGATCCTGTAAGGGCTAGAGTCATTAACCCCAGGGTGGAAAAGAAATACAAGTCTGCCCCAGCTGACCCTGTTTACATTAAAGGGCAGCTTCCCTTAGATTCCTTGGTTGTCTCCAACGCCAGGAAAAGGGCTAACTCCCAAACCTCAGGCGATGCTCCACCTCCTGATGAGTCAAAAATGTTGGACGCATCTGGTAAAAGAACAGCGTCCCAAGCAGCCAACATATGGAGAATTGCCAACACAAGGCTTTGCTGGCTAGTTACGATAGGGCACACTATGACGAACTAGAGACCCTACTACAACACCTTCCAGATCAATATAAAACAAGGGCCAATGATCTCATCCAGGAAGACAAACTTCTAACCAATACCTCCATTCGATGTGCCCTGGATGCTGCAGACACCGCCTCCCGAGCTATTAATACCAGTGTCCTTTTGCGCAGACATGCGTGGCTACGTATTTCGGGGTTCAAACCCGAGGTTCAAACTACCATACTAAACCAACCGTTTGACCAGGAACATTTATTTGGGCCTAGTGTAGATTCATCTTTGGAGAAGATGAAAAAAGATACTGATATTGCCATATCAATGGGAGCTTTGCAATCGCAAACTTCCAGAAGTTCCTTTCGTCGCTCCTCTTATAGGGGCGCCTCTAGAGGTTTTACCACTGATAACTCCTCCACCTCCTATAAAAGTCCCACCCAGACCTCATCTACCAGAGGTTATTACAGAGGAGGCTACAGGGGCAATAACAACGGTAGAGGCAAAACTATCATTACTCTCACTGCCTCCACCTCCAAACAATGACTTCCCTGGACCATTATACTCCGGTCGGGGGAAGATTGCTACAGTTCCTACCTGTCTGGAACACCATTATCACAGACAGGTGGGTGAGACAAATCATCCAATCCGGTTATTGCCTAGAGCTCACTTCAACTCCCCAAACATACCACCCAAAAAGCGTCCAATGTCAACAGAGCATTTAACGCTTCTCAAACAAGAGGTGCTTTCCCTACTACAAAAACATGCAATAGAACCAGTTCCCCTGCATCATCAAAACACAGGGGTTTACTCCCTGTATTTTCTCATTCCAAAGAAGGACGGAACCCTGAGGCCCATCCTGGACCTCAGACCATTAAACCTCTACATACAATCAGACCATTTTCATATGGTCACTCAAGTCCTTCCTCTACTCAAACAAGGCGATTTCCTTGCCACCTTAGATCTCAAGGACGCCTACTTCCACATTCCCATTCACCCTGCTCACAGGAAATATCTCCGATTTGTAGTGGACGGTCCGCATTATCAGCTCAAGGTTCTCCCATTCGGAGTCACCACAGCACCCAGAGTCTTCACAAAATGTCTGGCAGTGGTAGCAGCCCACTTAAGAAGACAACAAATTCACGTCTTCCCATACTTGGACGACTGGCTCATAAAAGCCAAGTCGCATACCCAGTGTGTAAATCTCACACACACCACAATCCAACTACTTCACGACTTAGGGTTTACAATAAACCTCACAAAGTCTCACTTCCAACCGTCCTACATCCAACAATATCTAGGTGCCACAATAAACACCTCAAAAGGCCTTGCATATCCCAATCCAGCCAGGATAGCAAGCATGCAAGCCCTTATAACAAAATTCCAGCTGCAACACTCACTTCCAGCTCGAGTGTTTATGCAACTAATAGGGATGATGGCCTCTTGTATATTCATAGTACCTCATGCAAGACTCCAGATGCGCCCCTTACAGGAATGCTTAGCACGTCAGTGGAACCAAGCTCAAGGTCAGCTAACAGATCTGGTGTTGGTGGACGGCCGCACACATCGCTCTCTGCAGCGATGGAACACCCAAAACCTTTCCAAAGGGCGACCGTTCCTTGAGCCTGTTCCACAGATTGTGCTAACAGCAGACGCATCGCTCACCGGATGGGGAGCTCATCTACTACATCACACCATACAGGGCACATGGACACCTCAGCAAAAGCTACTCCACATCAATCATTTAGAGTTACTAGCAATCTTTCTGGCATTAAAATCATTCCAGAAACACACATCGGGCAAAGCTGTCTTAGTCCGGACGGACAATATCACAGCAATGTATTATTTACAAAAACAGGGGGGGTCGCACTCTCTGCAGCTCTCTCAACTAGCACAGAGCATATGGAGGTGGGCTATTCCTCAAAACCTATTCCTTTTAGCCCAACATCTTCCAGGAATTCAGAATCAGATGGCAGATCTGTTAAGTCGTCAAACACAACATTCACGAGTGGGAACTTCACCCACAAGTTCTTCAACCGTTTTTCCAAATGTGGGGGCATCCAGCGATAGATCTCTTCGCCACACATTACAACACAAAATACCCAAGCTTCGCCGCCAGATATCCACACCCATTGTCCAAAGGCAATGCCATATGGATTAATTGGTCGGGCAGATTTGCATACGCTTTTCCGCCTCTCCCACTCATTCCATTAGTGGTGCGCAAGCTGCAACAACCGTCACTAACACTGATTCTAGTTGCTCCAACATGGGCCAGACAACCATGGTACACAACATTGCTGGAACTATCGGTAGTCCCGCACCAAAAACTACACCTCTCCCCACAACTCTTAAAACAGAACCATGGAGAGATCAGAGATCCAGCACAGCTCAATCTAGCAATCTGGCTCCTGAAGTCCTAGAATTTGGTTACCTCAATCTTCCACCTGATTGTATGAACGTTATCAGACAGGCTAGGCGCCCCACCACTAGAGCCTGCTATGCAGCCAAGTGGAAAAGATTTGTTATATACTGTACCAATAACACGATCGATCCTCTAGATGCGTCCATTCAACACATCATATGTTACCTGCTGCATCTTCAAAGATGTAATCTAGCATACACATCAATTAGATTACATCTCGCTGCCATAGCAGCTTACCTACAAAATAGACAACATTTGTCATTGTTCAAGGTACCTGCCATTAAAGCATTTATGGAAGGCCTCAAAAGAATAATTCCTCCCAGGGTACCACCCTCTCCAGTGTTGAATCTAAACATCGTCCTCACTAGATTAATGGGTCCTCCATTCGAACCTCTACATAAATGTGAGCTACAATTTCTTACATGGAAAGTTGCTTTCCTTGTGGCCATCACATCTCTCGGAAGAGTCAGTGAGTTACAGGCACGAACTATTCAAGAACCATTTTTACAACTCCATCATAACAAAGTGGTTCTCGGGACAAATCCCAAATTCCTTCCTAAAGTGATTTCTCCCTTCCATCTCAACCAATCTGTTGAGTTGCCAGTGTTCTTCTCGCAACCACAAACAGTAGCAGAAAGAGCTCTTCATACACTAGGCTAAAAAGAGCACTCCTTTACTATATTGACGGAACAAAACCTTTTCGCAAAACAAAACAACTTTTTGTATCTTTCTCACCACCACATAAAGGCAATCTTATATCAAAGTCTGGGATTGCAAGGTGGATTGTCAAATGTATACAAATTTGCTATCACAAAGCAAAATGTACACTATCTATTCCCCCTAAAGCCCACTCTACCCGCAAAATAGGGGCTTCCATGGCATTTTTAGGGAACATTCCCTTAGATGATATCTGCAAAGCAGCTACATGGTCTACACCGCACACATTCACAAAACACTATTGTGTAGATGTGCAGGCAAAACAACAAGCTAGTGTGGGCCAGGCTGTACTCAAAACACTATTTCAAACTACTGCAACAGATACTGGTAGTCGCCGCTAAAGGAAAGTACTGCTATGCAATCTATGCATAGTATGTGATCTGCAGCTCATATGCCTCGAACGGAAAATGCTACTTACCAGTATGCATCTGTTCTTGGCATGTAGAGCTGCAGCTTCACACACGCCCACCCACCTCCCCGGCTACCTTAATCTGTTCCAGTACTATCTTAATTAGATACAACATACATGGACATCTATTTCTGTTTCTCACAAAACTCCATCATTTCCCTTCTTGGCGAAATAACAATCTGAAGATGGAGTCGATGCCCATGCGCACTATTGTCCAGAGGAGGAGTCACCTATCTCGTGACTTCCAAAGACTTATTCCAATACAACAACAAAGTGCAAACATCCGGACCCAACACCAGATGGCGATCCTTGCATAGTGTGTGAATCTGCAGCTCTACATGCCAAGAACAGATGCATACTGGTAAGTAGCATTTTCCTTTTGTCTGCCATATTTTTGTCCGCCTTTTAGTCTCTAAGAAGCCACAAACTGATTAGTCCTTGCTGCTCCAATTTAAAAAGATTTGTCAATAACCACATCAAATACACATGCCACTGTGGAATAAAACCTTCACATCAATGTGTATGCTAAACTCAACATATGAAAAATGTAAAAAATGTGAGAAAGGCTAGAAAGCACCTCACGTGCGCAAACCCACAGGGCTACTGGATGGTACTCGCCAGTATGCCCACATTATCATCATCGGTTGCTTTCGTAGTCTTAACAAAGAATAAATAAAAAGAGGTGTGTATTAGAATTCCACAGAGGGGGAAAGTCAAACAAAAAAGTGTGTGACAGACAACACGGACACTCTGTGGCTCGCTCAGTGTTCACTCGTCCCCAACCGTGCAAAGAGAACCAAGTTCTCACAAATTAAAAATGAGGTATCACTCACATACAGCACATCTTTCGGCAAGTGAAAGGGGCCAGATAAATGCCTGCTTTGTAAATTGAGGACGCTCACAACATTGAATAAAGAATGTGCTGTATGCGAGTGATTCCTCATTTTTAATTTGTGAGAACTTGGTTCTCTTTGCACGGTTGGGGACGAGTGAACACTCAGTGAGCCACAGAGTCTTTGTTGTCTGTCACACACTTTTTTGTTTGACTTTCCACCTCTGTGGAATTATAATACACACCTTTTTCTTTATTCTTTGTTAAGACTACGAAAGCAACCGATGATGATAACGTGGGCATACTGGCGAGTACCATCCAGTAGCCCTGTGGGTTTGCGCACGTGAGGTGCTTTCTAGCCTTTCTCAAATTTTTTACATTTCTTTCATTTTTTCATATGTTGAGTTTGGCATACACATTGATGTGAAGGTTTTATTCCACGGTGGTATGTGTATTTGATGTGGTTATTGACAAATCTTTTTAAATTGGAGCAGCAAGGACTAATCAGTTCGTGGATTGTTGAACGGAACTGTACTGGGTATGTTTTTCCAACGGTTGTAATAACACCCAGGAGTCTCAAAAGTTTGTGACTGACTGCTCTTGGAGGTCAGACCTAGTAGTGTTTATAATTGATGGAGTGGGGGGCGGTCTGACTTCTTGATCCCCCTGTTGCTCCCATTGTGGATGTTAAATGGAGGAATACCTGCAGAGGCAATGCCAATAGCAGCCTCAGCAGCAACAGGCCTCCCAGCCGTTTCAATTGTGAGGTTCGGGAGATGGCCAACAGTGTTCAGGCCCCCAGGGGCAATGCACTACTGCCCCTCCCGTCGTGTCTGCTTTAAAACTGCTTTAAATTGTCTTGGGTGGCACACAATCACACTTTAGGAGGTTGTCACCTTTCACTTCCCCTGATGGCGGAATATCACATCAGACTAATGGGTGCTCCAGATTGTGGAACACTGCTACACCCTTCTCTTCCTATTCCCTGGGCATACCTGCTGCACCACAACACCTCCCGAAGGACCACTTGTCCATCTTCCGTGGAGAAGTTCTGGCTCTTTGCTAACGGAGCAGTTGTGAGGGTGTCTGCATCAGAGATCAGGACTGGTTGTTGCTTAAGTTGTTTTCTGGTGCTGAAAAACGACGGCGGCCTTTGTCCCATTCTAGATCTTCGCCTTATAAACTTCGTCCCCCGGAACGACAAGTTCAAACTGCTCACCCTGGCCCAAGTGATGTCTGCCCTAGATCCAGAAACACTGGATGGTAGAGCTGGACTTTCAGGACGCATACTTCCGCATTCCCATCCTGCAGTCCCACCGATGTCCCTTCAGTTCCAGGTAGGCCACAAGCACTTCAAGTTCTCTGCACTTTCTTTTGGCATTACCAGTGCACCCCGGCTGTTCACAAAGGTGATGGTGGTAGTTGTAGCTCATCTGCGGAGGCTGGACATGCCAGTCTTCCCATACTTTGACAACTGTCTGCTAAAGGCTGACTTGCCCCAAACTGTTGTAAGCCACCTCAAGACAACAGACAACCTGTTTACATCGTTGGATTTCTCCATCAACGCGTCAGTCACACCTGCTCTTTCACAAAAACTTCCCTTGATCTGAGCCAACCTTGACACAGGGGTTTTCTGAGCCATCCCTCTGCCTCAAGTAGTCAGACCCATTCGGGCCATAATCCAGATGTTTCAGCCTTTGACCTGGGTCTCTGTGGTAGCAGCTCTGAGGCTTGTGGGTCTGTTGGCTTACTGCATCTTCCTTAAGGAGCACGCCAGGTGGCAAATGCAAGATCTGAAGTCTGTGGGCTCAACACTAAGGCAACCTTTCAGACTCCATCCAGTTGTGGAAAGAGACTGCGAAAGACCTACAGTAGTGGTTGCTTGACCGCAATAAGACAGGCAGCAGACCCCTCTCCCTACCCTATCCAGAGCAAACCGATATCACAGATGCTTTGTTGCAGGGTTGGGGAGGTCATCTAGAAGAGTTGGGGATCAGAGGACTCTGGTTTCTGGCGGAGGCTCGCCTTAACATCAACTTGCTGGAATCACAGGCAGTTGACTTGGCACTGAAAGTGTTCCTCCCGACCCTCAAAGTACAGGTGCAGTTACTCATGGACAACAAATCCTTCATGTAGTATTGCAACAAGCAGCGTCGTGTGGGGGTCATGGGTTCTGTGCCAGGAGCTTAGCACTCTAGAAGTGGCTGAACGCTCAGGACATCTCCCTCATCACCCAGCACCTGGCAGGATCTTTAAACACCAGGGCAGACAACTCAGCCAACATTGCCAGTGGATCACGAATAGCGGTTACACTCCAAGGTGGCACATGGCATCTTCCAACAATGGAGAGAACCCTGGCTCTATCTATTTGCCACTGCAAAGAACATGCAGTGTCAAATCTTTTGCGCATTGGAGTTCCCAAGACAGTTCTCCCTCAGACACCTTTCGCCAGACTTGAGGGTTTAGACCAGGTATCAATTCATATGGTAAAATCTAATCCATGAAAAACTGGTAGGAGCAAAAGCTATTTTCTTTTGAATTTTTCTCAAAGATGAGTTTAGGAATAGTGGATATTTGTTCAGCTCTGCATTTTAGGTTACCCAGACTATTGTGTAATTCCAGAGGGTATTTTGCAAAAAATGCTCTTTCTTGTGCACTGGCTTTCATTTGAAAGCCAAAAATGGGAATAAATTCAATTCTTACACTCTGTTCCCACACTTCTCCTCATACAAACGCTACCCTTCGTATGTGGCTGGGCCAGCACCCATGACAGGAAGGGTCCCAAAACACATGGAGACATCAAAACTTGGAATGGAAAATTGATCCTTTCTGGCGATGTGGCTAGCTGGGGTATTGGGACTGAGACTTAGTCGCCACCTAGGGAAATACTTTCTGAGAACTACACACCCAGGGGAGTCCAGGGTGTGGTCACTAGTGTGGATCCCACTATGGCTATCTTACCTTGAATGCTCTTCAAGCTTGGGCTAAAATCCACAGGCTTCCTACCAACCAGTGTTGGTACACTTCTCCCTACAAAACAGTACCCCACTTGATACTGAGCCTATCACCTGGGACAAGAGCCATTGAAAACTTGTGAAGTTAATGTGGTGTAAATGAGGATGTTGCATGGTTATAGTTTTACTCTGGTATAATGATATGTATCTGAAAGAGACATGTTAGTGACAGATTCCTTACCTTAGAATATCACCAGGCGTCAGGCTGGATCCGGAAAGTTTTTGCATAGCAGTACCTTTGCGCGTCGGTAGGCGGCGTCGTGCGGCTCCGCGTCCGTCGTCTGCGTCGGGATGACATTGCGGGCAGTACTTAGGCGCCGCCCCTGCACGCTGACGTCAGTTCTTCTTTTTTCCGCGCCAGTAAGCTCAGACCCGGGAAGAGCAGTGCCCTAGTCATTTTTTGACTAAGTTTTTTTGGTGATTTTTCACTGTTTTTCTTCACGAGTCTCTCGACTCCGAAGGTGTCGGTAGGGATGCCCGGCTTCAAGCCATGCGACGCCTGTGGTCGGATGATGTCGATCACAGACCCGCATCAGGAATGTGTCTACTGCCTCGTTCGCGACCACGACACAGTCGTGCCCCGACTGACGGGCCTTGCATCCGAAGGCTTTGCGAGAGCGGTTTCGAAAGCTCCTCGAGGTCCGGCAGTCGCATCTGCGCCTCGCCAAGCCCCGGTCACGTCAGAGGTCGAGGGGCCGGTCGCGGAGTCCTCATCGGTCGTCGGGGTCCAAGTCTTCGCACTCCTCTGGTAAGTCGAAGCATAAGTCGAAGAAGCGTCATCGCTCGACGACTTCCCCTCGCCGGTCTCGCGACTCGGCTGAGGGTCCTGTCGGCACTGTCCCTGCGGCTCCGGGAGTGCCTGTGGGGCCGCCGCCGCATTTCCCCCCTTATCCGGGTTCGGCGGCGACTCCGGCTGAGATACAGGAGTTCCTGTCGGCCATGGCCCTCCTCTTCGGGCCTCAAGGTCCCCCTGGTGTGCCTTCGGGCCCCGCGGGCCCTGATGGGGTTTCTCCGGCGCCGCCGGCGACTCCGGTCCCGGCGCCGCCTTTCACACCAGCCTCGGTCCCGGCTCCGGCCTCGACCCCGGTGCTGCCACAACCCCGATCAATGCCGGTTGACCTGACGACACCTCCACCGGCGCCGATCTCTCCGGTGCCGTTCCCGACGCGGTCCGGTGCTCCGGGCGGTGTCGTTCCCCGGTTCTCTCTGGATCCGGACACGGCGCCGGACCGGCGTTGCTAGACTCCGACGCCGATGAAACCTTGGGTCCCGCATGTCCCTCCTCCTTATTTTGAACCAGAGGAGGACGAAGAGAACTGGGAGGGGTCGGATGACCCTCTCTTACAGCAGTGTGAGTTCGATCAGGACTGGGCTGAGGAGCTTGGGGATGCCAGCGGTCTGGACACCTCCCCTGACTGGCATGCTGTCTCCTCCTTCCGTGGCAACGGAGGAAGGAGCAAATTTTGCAACGGTGTTGCATAGAGCAGCTGGGGCCTTACACCTCCAATTGCCTACTGTGGCTGTCAGGACTAACCTCCTGACGGAAGTGCTTCAGCCGGCGGCTACCTCCTCGGAGCCACTGCTGCCGTTTAATGACGCGCTTTCCGACGTTCTTTTGGGCACCTGGTCCACGCCAGCTACAGGGGCTCCTGTGGATAGGAACGTGGCCCGACGCCATCGCCCCGCTCCGGGCGACCCCCTGTTCCTCTCCCAACACCCCACTCCTGAGAGCTTGGTTGTCCAAGCCTCTGCTTCCCAAACCGCCTTCCCTACCGCTCCTCCGGATAGGGAATCCAAACGCCTGGATCAATTTGGGAAGAAGGTCTTTTCTTCCTCCAGTGCTGGCTTGCGGTCCGTCAACACCGCTTGCCTTTTGGGCTGATATTCCCACTCTGTGGGACTCGGTGGCGCAAGTTCTGCCCCAGTGTCCTGAGGAGGTCCAGACACTGCTTTCCCGCGCCATTGCGGACGGAAGAGATGCGGCTAAATACACCATTAGATGTGTCCTTGATACCGCCGACTCGCTAGGCAGATCGCTTGCGACGACAGTGGCGCTGTGCCGTCAAGCCTGGCTGAGGACCACTGGTTTCTCGGGTGATGTCCAAAACACCCTTATGGACATGCCCTTTGATGGGGTCGGTCTTTTTGGAAACAAAGCAGACCATGCGCTGGAGCGCTTTAAGGACTCGCGGGCTACGGCCAAGTCCCTGGGCCTTTCTGCTGTACGCCCTCCGCTACCGTCTGCTTTTCGCCCCTTTCGTGGCCACGGAAGGGGCGCCCAGTCACGTCCGCTGCCCAGCCACTGGCCCGCGCAGCAAACGCCTTCGCGTGGCCGAGAGTGTGGCTCCCGCCGTGGCGGGTCAGGCAACCAGCGTGCGGGTCAGGCCACCAACCCCGCCCCGTCCGCTGCCTCCAAGCCCTCCTAGTCCTTCCTTTCAGGTGCACAGCACGCCAGTAGGGGGCAGGGTCCGCCATCACCTTCACCACTGGCGTGCCATCACCTCGGACAAGTGGGTCTTGGACATAGTCCCAAGGGGCTACTCCCTCCCCTTCGAGACCACCCCCCCCAGCCATGCCACCTCAATTCCACCGCATGTCAGGGGATCACTTGGTGCTTCTTCAGAAGGAAGTTGCGTCCCTCTTGGCTAAGAGGGCCATCGAGCGCGTTCCGACCCCAGAAGTAGGACGTGGTTGCTACTCCCACTACTTTCTGGTGCCCAAAAAGGACAAGGAGGACATGCGTCCTATCTTGGATCTCCGGAACGTCAATCGCTTCCTCCGGAAGGAGAAGTTCAAGATGCTCACCTTAGCTCAGGTCTTGACTGCCCTCGACCCTGGAGACTGGATGGTAGCGTTGGACTTGCAGGACGCATATTTCCACATCCCCGTCCTGCCGGCCCACCGGCGTTACCTGCGGTTCATGGTGGGCCTCGAGCATTTTCAATTCACCGTGCTCCCTTTGGCCTCACAAGTGCCCCTCGGGTGTTCACGAAAGTGATGGCGGTGGTCGCAGCTCATCTGCGCCGGGCAGGGGTTCCAGTCTTCCCCTACCTCGACTGGCTGCTGAAGGCGGGCTCGTCCCAGGCAGTCGTCTCCCACCTCCAGACTACGGCCGAACTCCTGCACTCGCTGGGGTTCTCCATCAATGTGCCGAAGTCGCACCTGATTCCTTCTCCACAGCTCCTTTTCATCGGAGCAGTTCTGGACACAACGCCGTTTCGGGCCTATCCTCCCGAACGGCGAGTCCGAGATATTCAGGCTATGATTCCGATCTTTCAGCCTCTATCCTGGGTTTCGGTGCGGATGACCCTGAGGCTGCTGGGCCTCATGGCCTCCTGCACCCTGCTGGTCGATCATGCCAGATGGCATATGCGGGCTCTGCAGTGGGACCTGAAGTTCCAGTGGGCGCAGCACCAGGGCAACCTGTCCGATCACGTCCAGATCTCGGAGGGGGCTGCAAAACAGTTGCAATGGTGGCTCTCGAACCGGCAATGGGTCAGGGGCAGATCCCTCTCCCTTCCCCAGCCAGAGCACACAGGCATACCGGACACGTCCCTTCTGGGATGGGGCGGTCACATGGGAGAGGCGGAGATCAGAGGCCTCTGGTCTCCGGCGGAGTCCCGGCTCCATTTCAACCTTCTGGAGCTACGGGCGATCCGACTTGCACTCAAGGCATTCTTTCCCTCTGTCAAGGGGAAGGTAGTGCAGGTGTTCACAGACAACACCACCGCCATGTGGTACTGCAACAAACAGGGCGGGGTGGGGTCGTGGACCCTATGTCAGGAGGCTCTGCGCCTCTGGACATGGCTGGAACATCAGGGCATTTTCCTGATGGTTCCAGCACCCTGGCAGGTTCCCTGAACGCCAGGGCGGACAAACTCAGCCGCAGGTGCATGATGGATCACGAATGGCGTCTTCACTCGGAGGTGGCGCAAGGTCTCTTTCAGCAGTGGGGAGAGCCTTGGGTAGATCTGTTCGCCACCGAAGAGAACAGCGCAATGTCAGCAGTTCTGCGCGTTGAAATTTCCAAGGCGGCACTCGCTCGGCGATGCTTTTCGTCGCGAGTGGAGTTGCGGTCTGTTGTACGCCTTTCCGCCTATACCACTTCTACCCAGAGTGTTGAAGAAGATTCGGCGCGACCGGGCCCAAGTCATCCTTGTGGCTCCGGACTGGGCTCGAAGAGTTTGGTATCCCGAGCTACTCAGTATGAGCCTCGATCCCCGATCCGTCTGCCTCTTCGGGAGGATCTTCTGTCGCAGCAGCAGGGGACGTTCCTCCACCCGAACCTGTCCAGTCTACACCTGCTTGCGTGGAGATTGAGCGGCGGCAGTTGATTCCTTTCGACTTGCCTCCCGAAGTTTGTGATGTGATTCTGGCAGCCAGGCGTCCCTCCACTAAGGTGGTATACGCCTGCAGGTGGAACAAGTTTGTGGCATGGTGCACAGCAAAGGCTGTGAATCCCCTCTCTGCCCCTCTTTCTGAGGTTCTTTTGTTCCTTCTTTCTCTGGCCCAACAGGGTTCTGCCCTGGGTACCATCAAGGGCTATCTTTGTGCAATCTCGGCCTTTCTCAGGCTTCCTGATCAGCCCTCTCTTTTTAAGTCCCCTGTTGTTAACAGGTTTCTTAACGGCATTACACACCTCTTTCCTCCTGTTCCGTTTATAATGCCTCAGTGGGACTTAAATTTGGTTCTTACCTTCTTAATGTGCGCTCCTTTTGAGCCTCTCATAACTGTCCTCTTCTTCTTCTCACTCTGAAGACAGCCTTTCTGGTGGCCATCACCTCCGCTCGGCGGGTGAGTGAGCTCCAGGCTCTTTCATGCAAACCCCTTTTTCTGTCTGTTCATCCAGACAAGGTTGTTCTTCGGACGCGTCCGTCCTTCTTGCCAAAGGTGTTTACTGCCTTCCACATTGGGCAGACCATCATTTTGCCCACCTTCTTTCCGCCTCCGCATCCTTCCAGAGAGGAAGAGAGGCTCCACCGTTTGGACCCAAAACGTGCGCTTGCCTTTTACATCAACCGCACACAACAGTTCCGGGTGGACGACCAGCTCTTTGTTGGCTACGTGGGCGCCAAAAAAGGTTGGGCGGTACACAAGAGGACCATCTCCCGCTGGGTAACCTTGTGTATCAAAGCCTGCTATTCTTTGGCTAAGAAGGAGCCTCCTGTTGGGCTGCGTGCCCATTCCACCAGGGCAACGGCTGCTACCACGGCCTTAGGCCGCGGTGTTCCGCTGCAGGATATATTCAGGCAGCTACGTGGGCCTCGCTGCACACGTTTACCAAACATTACTGCCTTGACAGCCAGGTCCGGAGGGACGGCTTCTTTGGCCGCTCTGTCCTCCGAGACTTCCTTGTCTGAATCTGTTCGCAGACCCACCACCGGGGTTGGTATTGCTGGGGTATCTATTCTAAGGTAAGGAATCTGTCACTAACGTGTCTCTTTCAGATGCACAAGTTACTAACTTGTGTAACGATATATCTGTAAGAGACAGTAGTTAGTGACAGATTCCTTACCGCCCCACCCATCCTCCCCGTTCTGCGAACTGATTTCTAGGGTTAAGGACCATCCCTTTCAGGGCCCTAGACTTTTTTCAGGCACCTATGTCAGCTTCTTGCATGGCTCTGCGTTCCTGGCGCGGAAAGTCGTGTACAGAACTGACATCAGCGCGCATGGGCGGCGTCTAAGTACTGCCCGCGACGTCATCCCGGCGATCCCAACGTCGACGATGGACACGGAGCCGCACGACGCCGCCTACCGACGCGCAAGGGTACTGCTATGCAAAAACTTTCCGGATCCAGCCTGACGCCTGGGGATATTCTAAGGTAAGGAATCTGTCACTAACTACTGTCTCTATTACAGATATATCGTTACACAAGTTAGTAACTTGTGCATTGGGTCCACCCACATACTTTGGTCATAGTTTCCATCGGGATAAGAATGGGAATGCAGGGAGGTAAGACGTTGACTGAAAGCGCCAGAGTTTTCTGTTGCACAAATACAAGAAAATAACCATTTTAACCATATTTTGACCTTCACAGGGCATTCTGGATAAGAAAATGTGTTGGGCTCCACACAAGTATGCCCCCCTAAATTCCCTTGGTCTCTAGGGTTCAGAATGCCCACGATTGGTAGGG
Source organism: Calotriton arnoldi (assembly GCA_963921515.1). Classification (NCBI taxonomy): domain Eukaryota; kingdom Metazoa; phylum Chordata; class Amphibia; order Caudata; family Salamandridae; genus Calotriton; species Calotriton arnoldi. The sequence continues at coordinate 2,397,768 of CAWUFW010000835.1, forward strand.
TTCGTTGGTTGCAGTTTGACCCAGAGCCCAAATAGTGCAGGCATTCGCCATGAGAAGTGAGAGCAAATTTGTGTTTCCTTTGGGTGTAGTTTTTACATATTGACTGGCAGAGGGGGGAAGCTACACTGCCCCCTCCCATTCCGCCTCCCATTTGGAACAGAAATATGCTGTGGAGTCTGGGTGTGGGTACTGATGTCAAGATGGTCTAGTATCACACACTTTTCTCTCACTTTTTCCCTGGTAATCTGGTAGGATTTTGGATGCCAACAGTCCCCTTCCCCCCCCCCACCCACCCCTCCTTCCCTCCCACCCCTTAAACCAATACCTCGGATAGGGCAGCCTGACTGGGGTTTCTGCCACTTATCTGCCCACCTGTCTTGCTCTAATTTCATCAGCTTTAAAAAAAACTCCTTAAAAGACCTGGTTAATCCTGCTTTTCTCTTCGTACCTATTACTGCGCTGAGCGCCGAGATGCACCTTTGGGTATGATTAGTTTGCGATATACCAATTTCCTCTAACATAAGAACACCGCAGTTGGTAGGAGGTGTGGTCAGAAAACCCACCACACAATCAGGGGAAAAGTGGAACAGAATGATGTGTGGGAATTGGCCATATTGGTACTGCAGGGCATCTCACAACCCTGGTCTCCAGATAGTGTTTCTGCCACCCGGGGGGGGGGGCTTGGGGGGGGGGGAAATGGGGAGGTTGAGTGCCCGCCCTCCCCTTCCATCCATCGTCTGCTGGCCCATCTGTCAAAGCTACACCCAAAAGAATCTACATTTCCTCTTGCGATCCAATGGGTGTGTGGTAGGCCCCCAGTGGGTGGGGTATGTTGAGTGTGAGAAGAGCTGAGTGAGAAAGACAGTTGTGCCTTAGGGGTGGGTGTGTGACCCAATTCTTGGGCAGGCTAACCCCAACACATGTCTTTTTATAAATAAAAAATCCTTGGTATCTGATAAACTTCTAGCATCAGATTCCTTACCTTAGAACATTCCCCAGGCATCAGACTGAATCCTGAAACCTTTGGTGAGCAGTACCTCTGCTCACCCGGTAGGTGGCTTCGTTTGCCTACACATGGCGTCGTCCGTGCTGAAAGCGATGTGCGGGGTGCTTCTGTTGGCCCCCCAATCAATTTTTTTCGTCACTATCCACGCCAGAAGCATGGTGTCACCAGGAACACTGACCACTGGTGCAATATCTAGGGCCCTTAAAGTGGGAACAACCCTTAACTCTGAAATCGTACGCACAGTGGGGAGGATGGGTGGGGTGCGTTATGGATTAAACTAAGAAGTCCTTTGGGTCTGAACTGGCAAGGTGGCCGTCAAGCTGGACTTGATTTTCCATAGAGTAGAGCTTGGTAAAAGTGTACAGGACAGCCCATGGTGCTGCCTGACATCCCGGACAGGAACTCCGTGAGCTAATACTGATCTCAGCCTTGGCTTTGGTGGAGTGAGCTGGCATCCTTGAGGAGGTTGCTTTTTTTGCCAATGTGTAGCAGATCTTGATGCAGAGCATGATCCATCGTACCCACAAAGAGTTGATCGTCCAGCCGGAACTCTTTTGTGCAGTCAAGGTAGAACGACAGTGTTGTACTGCTCACCAAAAGTTTTTGGATGCAGTCTGACACCTGGGGAGTATTCTAAGGTTAGGAATCTGTGGCTAGATAGTCTCTACCAGATAAGATGTTACCAAAGGTAAGGAACTTGTTCATCTAGTGGGCTTTCTGTGGGAAATCCCCAAAGAGGGACCCACTCGGAATAGGTACTATTGGAAAGTGAACATTGTCCCCTTTCCAGCAGTACCTCTTTTGTATTGAGGAATGCTTACTGATAAGGGCTGAGATAGCCCCTCCATCACTGACAAAAGTGAAAGCAGCAAGCACCTAATAGTGCAGCATGCTTTCATTTTGACAATGTTTGATGTCAGCGCGCTACTTGTCACAGTGTGGAAAAATGTATATTCTCTGGACGCAAAGGAAACTCCTTAATCATGTCACAAGAATATTTCAAAAAGAGAAAATCCTTGTGAAAGCACTAGTTTTCCACCGCATATGCAAAGGACGAGTCGTACACATCCTTTGCATTGTGGAGGTAACGTGAAGGACGTTAATGTCTCATCCTCTGCATTGAAAAGGTAAGTTTTGTCTTGCGTCTACTTCGTCACCCAGTCAACACCCATCCTGGATCAAGCAAAAAACCTAGGTGTCACCCGGATTGTATATGAAAATTCATACTGTGGTTCGGTTGTGTACATTGTCTTGTCATGAAGTCTGCCAAATAGAAAGGTTATAGGTCTTCAGAGTTCTTCGGTTAACTGCCTTTGCTGTCCTCTTATCTTTCTTTTGCCCCCAATGCAGCTACAATTGTTTTATCAGCCACCCCTTTGCAATATCTGAATATGTGATAGTTTTTCTGTGTATTTTGGTATTTCTTGTTACTGTGCTCTTCATTGCTTACTGTAATTATATTGGATACATTAATAAAGTTTGATACTAAACATGATACTATGTTTAGTTAGTTCATTCAGTCTTGTTCAAAACCCATCTCGCTTGATATAGGTAATCTGACACCACCTCTGCACATAAACCCATTGATGTTCTTAGAAATGTAGGCTTGGTGGTTGGAGATGTGAAGGGAAGCAAGTGTGTTGGGGATAGTTGGCGGTATAGGGAAGAGAGTTTTGGGAGCGTGTGGAAAGAGACTGTTGTGCTTGGGGTAAAATTTCTTAGAAGTAGGCCTGTTCTTGAGTGGAGGAGTTTCTATTCAGGGAGAAATGTATTCATCAGTCTGGACTGAGAGTGCAGGCTAAGCACTGGGAAAACAGAAATGGCTATGCTGAGTAACTTGTATGTTTTTAGTATAGTGCTTTAAATGTTTTTGCACTGTATCTAACATGTTAACATGCTTTGCAGCCGGCACCCTGTTCTCACATTAGTGTTAATGTCTCTTCACCTATTTCTCAGCAGTGGTTAAGCACTGGCACCTGACATGGACATTGTGCGAGGCAATCTGGGGCAGCTTAAAGGAGTTGGAGGCCAGTCTGGATGAGCCAAGTGAATATGTTCATAGTCTGGAACGCAGGAAAGCATTCTCTCGCTGGCTGTCTCAGACTGCAGCAGAACGGATTGAGGAGGAAGTGTCTATATCTCATCACGATAATCACACAGAAGCAGTGTTCAGCTATCTGACCGGACAGAGGATAAGTGAAGCTTGCAAACTATCACAGCTTTCAGGTATGGATACCATCTGACAGTGAGCTTTTAATGATTTCATCTGGGTTTGGATTCCATTTTCAGAAGGTTGAAAAGTAGTTTTCACTATGCTTTAATAAAATACTGAAATGGAAAATGTCATGTTGTGAAAATCCTGATAAGGGATTGTTTCACACTTCTTGACATATAGTCTGCCAAAGCTGCATTCCTCCGCTGCAGTTTAATTTTTTTTCCTGCCACACACGTGTCGCAAACTGAGAATCTTTCTTCAATGGAATCTGCACACAAGTAAAAAAAAAAAATACAAGAAAAGACCGAAGTCAAGAGTTTAAAGTATTCGGTTTGTTTGAGTTGGGCGGAGGGAAGTTAAGTGAAAGTTACAAGTTACAATGTTGTAAGGTACAGTGTTGGAATGTGCTAGAGTTGGTGACAAAAAAGGACATAGTTCGGGACAAAGAAAGTGACAGGTGACCTTCAATATGGACACCTCTCCTACAGGGTGCAGGTTAACATGTCTGATTTTATTTGCAGAGAATAGTGACCCCGAGACACTATTTTCTAGCACATAAGTCTATCAGATTTGTTTACAGTGTGCCTGGCCTTAAAGGCTTTTCAGCCCCACATTCAGTGGAGGGTTGTCCACATCCTGACTGGCATTGATTCAGCTCTATTATGTATGAATATAAGAGGGGACACAATCAATCCTGGTCACCAGATACATAGGTGAGTTAGGTTTGAGCTGGCACCAGAAAAGAACCCCTTTTTTTGCCCAGCAATTCTAGAGGGACAACAAGGACATTACTGCCCAGCTTAACACACCAGCGACCAATGAGTGTGAGTTGGATGAAACTATCCAAAATAATTTCTTATAATGGGAATTCAAGCAGATGAATTTGCCAGAAGCAAAATCAAAAATGGTCAGGCTCTAGCTTCAGGTACTCCGAGCCTAGGACAAGCAGCAAACACCCTAAGTATTAGTTGATACTGAACATTTCTGTTGGAGTCGCAACCCCCTGTCACACTATTTCCTAAGTGGTCAGTAGATGCACACTGTCCCACCTGAGGTTTATTCTAATCAAAAAAATATGGGTCTGGCACCCACTTTTCACACCTGATGAACACAATTTGTGAACTGTACAATACACTGCCAGAATATCAAGTTTTCGAAGATCTACTAGCACGAAGACATTACATCTCTAAATTGATGGCATCTGCATTTGAGCAAATGCATAACTGTTTTCACCAGCTTCTGACTTTCAAGGTGACTTTGTGATTAATTGATATTTGTTCTGGGGCTGACTGGTAATGTATGCTGATCCAAGGGTATACAAAGTCTGGTCTCTATTTTATTTTGTGCCCATTAAATTATAGAATCTGATAGAGACTTCTAGCCGCAGATTCCTTACCTTAGAATATATTCCCCATGTGTCGGACTGCATCCAGGAATTTTTCTACAGCACTGCCCCTGCACGTTGGTAAGTGGCGTTGTTCGACTCCGCGTGGCGTTGTCCATGCCAGAAGTGATGCCACAGTGCCTCTATAGGCGCCACTCCAGCTCGCTGACGTCAGTTCTTTTCATGCTTGGCCAGTCAGCACAGATCCGGAGAAGAGCTACCCCCAGTCACTTTATGACTGACCTTTTTTCCACTCTTTTGTCGAAGGTTGTTTTTTTTTAGACCGGATGCCAGTGAACTGGACTCCTCCCAAGATACTGGCTTGGACTCTCCTACTGTGGCTACAGAGGAGGGAGCCCCATTTGCTATGGTGGTGAGGAGGGCGACTGAGGTCCTGGACTTCCAGCTGCCGCCTGTGGCTGTCAAGGACATGGCTGGAACAGCAGGGCATATCCCTGGTGGTACAACACCTGGCAGGCTCTCTGAATGCCAGAGAGGATGAACTCGGCTGAAGATGCCTAGCGGATCACGAATGGCGTCTCAAGTTATGTTTCAGCTGTGGGGAGAGCCTTGTTTAGGCCTGTTCGCCACTGCTGAGAGAGTGCAATGTCTGCAGTTTTGTGCACTGGAGTTTTCACTGTGGCTCTCGCTCAGACGTTTTTCGTCTCTAGTGGAGCTCAGGCCTCCTGTACGGCTTTCTGCCCATACCACTCATGTCCAAAGTTGTCAAGAAGATCAGGAACGACCGGGCCCAATTCATCCTTGTGGCTCCGGACTGGGCTTGGAGAGTTTGGTATCCCAAGCTGTTGAGCACGGCCATCGGTCTTTCAGTCAGGCTGCCCCTTTAGGAGGATCTACAGTCGCAGCAGCAGGGGAGGGTTCTCCACGCACACCTGTCAACGCTCTGCCTGTGACTCTTGACCGCTTTCGACCTTCCGCCCGAAGTCTGCAATGTTTTCTTGGCAAGACAGTATACGCGTGCCGTTGGGGCAAGTTTGTGGCATGGTGTGCAGAGAGACAGGCTGACCCTCTTTCTGCTCCTCTCTCTCAGGACTTTGTATTTATCCTTTCTTTTGCCCTGCAAGGCTTTGCTTTGGATACCTTTAAAGGCTATCTTTCGGCATCTCCGCCTTTCTGCGGTTGCCAGATCAACCTTCCATGTTCAAATCCCCTGGTGTGAATGTTTTTTGAAAGGTCTGCAACACATTTCCACCTTTACTCTTCATCCTGTCTCAGTGGGACCTTAATCTAGTACTCCCCTTTCTAATGTGCTCTACCTTTGAGCCACTACACAACTGCCCTCTCGGGCTCCTTACCGTCAAGGCTTTCTTCCTAGTGGCAATATAGTCTGCCGGGAGGGTCAGTAAGTTTAAGGCTGTCACTTAAGCCTCCATACCAGGCCATCTTCCCAGACAAGCTAGTTCTACGCACTAGAGCTTCCTTTCTGCCAAAAGTTGTCACTCCCTTTCATGTAGGCCAGTCCACCTCCCTGCCTACCTTTTAAGCTGCACCACATCCCTCTAAGGAAGAGTTGCAACTTCACCGCCTGGACCCAAAAAGAGTGTTGCCGTTCTACCCTGATGGCACAAAAGTGTTCCGGGTGGATGACCAACTTTGTGGGGTATGTTGGAACGAAGAAGAGAAACGCTGTGCAGAAATTAACCATCTCCTGATTGATCGTGCTCTCCATTAAAATCTGCTACACTTTGGCCAAGAAGCAACCCCCTGAGGTCTTGCTTGCTCATTCCACCAGAGCCAAAGCTGCGACCACTGCTTTAGCACGCGGAGTCCTGGACATCTGCTAGGCAGCAACATGGGCCTCTGTGCACACGTTCACAAAGCACTACGGTCTGGACAATCTGATAGAGACTTGTAGCTGCAGATTCCTTACCTCTAAATTTCCCAGGCGTCAGGCTGGATCCGAAAACTTTTGCTGAGCAATACCCCTTGCGCGCGACGTCGGGTGGCTCCATTCGGCTCTGGGTGACGTTGTTAGCGTCGGTTATGACGTCGCCCTGCCTATATAGGCACCACCCAGGTGCGCTGTCTTTTCGTACCAGTTAAGCGCCGATCTGGCAAGAGCTACCCATCCGACGCTTTTTGGCAGGCTTTTTTCTCGACTTTTGTCGAAATTTTTGGATTCCCACTTCGTGTGCGAGGGATGTCTTCGAGGAAGACTGGTTTCAAGCCATACGGGACTTGCTCCCTCAGGATGTTGGTCACCGATCCCCACCGCGTATGTCTGTAGTGTCTTGAGCGCAACCACGACACGAAGTCTTGTTCGGACTGTTGGGCGATGGCTCCGAAGACCTTGAGGGAGCGGGCGATGAAGTTACTTGCGGCCCAACAGACGACACCGTCCGGGGAGGTCACGGTCCCGATCGAAAAAGAGGAAGTCTCTGAGGAGAATTTGGACTGATATGGAGAACTTGGGGGAGGCCAGTGGACTGGATACTTCTCTAGATACTGGCATGCTCTCTCCGCCAACAGTGGCTACGGAGGAGGGTGCATCCTATGCCATGGTGGTTAAGAGGGCAGCCGAGGTCCTTGTACTAGAGCTTCCCTTGGTGCAGGCCAGAACGAATCTCCGGACTCAGGTGCTTCAACCTGGGGCTTCCACTTCCGAACCCTTGTTGCTCTTTAAAGAGGCACTTCAGGACGTCCTTCTGGGATCATGGTCCAAACCTGGCACAGGGGCTCCTGTAAATAGGACGATTGCACGCCGCCATCGCTCAGCACCAGGCGACCCAAAGTTCCTCAGCCAACATCCCACCCCAGAGAGTTTGGTTTTGCAGGCCTCTACGTCCCAAAGCCCATTCCCTTCCGCCCCTCCGGATAGTGAATCCAAGAGGCTGGATTTATTCGGGAAGAAGTTGTTTTCTTTCTCCAGCCTAGCATTGCGGTCGGTAAATACTGCATGCTTATTGGGCTGTTTCTCCCATTCCCTTTGGGAGACGGTTGCCCAAGTGCTGCCACAAGTCCGGTAGGAGGCCCGGGCTGTGCTCTCCCAAGCTGTCAAGGATGAGAGAGATGCAGCAAAATTCACCATACGGTGTGGCCTAGATACGACCGATTCGTTGGGTAGATCGATTTCAACGACAGTGGCCTTGAGGCACCACGCCTTGCTTCGTACAACTGGCTTCTCGGGCGATGTCCTAGCCAATTTGATGGACATGCCCTTTGCTGGAACCTGCCTTTATGGGGAAAAGGCAGACTCTGGCCCTGGTCAGCATAAAGGACTCTCGAGCTACAGGCAGATCCTTGGGCCTCTCCTCCACCCCCATGGCCAGTCTTCCTTTCGCCCCTTTTGTGGCAACGAAAGGGGTTTCCAGCCACTTCAACCCTATCCCAGTGACCGTCCCGCACAGACTGCCCAAGCCGTCCGAGGGCGTGGACGCAGTGCATTCCGAGCTCGGAATGGAGGCCAGAAGTCGTTGGCCACACTGCCCCCAGCAGCTGCAGCCTCCAAGCACTCCGGGGCTGATTTTGCGGGACCACACTACTCCAGTTGGGAGAATTCGTCGTCATCTCCCCCACTGGAGATCCATAACATCAGACAAGTGGGTCTTGCAGATTGTCCAGGAGGGCTATTCTCTGCCTTTCCTCCTCTCATTCTGCCAAATCGGGAACAGCTGACTGAGGATCATTCAAAGTTGCTCCAAGAGGAGGTTACGGCTATACGGGAGCTATAGAAAGGGTCCCAGTTTTAGAAGTAGGCAGTGGCTGTTATTCCTGCTACTTTCTGATTCCGCAGAACAAGGGGCTATGGCCCATTCTAGATCTTCGGACCGTTAATCTCTTCCTCAAAAAAGTTCAAAATGCTTACTCTGGCTCAGGTTTTGTCTGCCCTAGACCAAGAAGACTGAATGGTAGCGTTGGACTTGCAGGACACGTATTTTCACATTCCCATCCTGCTTGGCCACAGGCGTTACCTGCGGTTCAAGGTAGGCCATGAGCACTTTCAGTTTACCGTGCTCCCTTTTGGCCTTACCAGTTCCCCTCAGGTGTTCACCAAGGTGATGGCGGTGGTCGCAGCTCATCTGCTCAGATTAGGAGTGTCAGTCTTCCCCCTACCTCGACGACTGGCTGTTGAAGGCGTCCTCGCCTTAGCCAGTAGTTTCCCACCTTCAGACTATGGCGAACCTTCTGCATTCGCTGGGGTTCTCTAGAAACATGCCGAAGTCTCACCTGACTCCTCCTCAGACACTCCCTTTCATCGGAGCTGTTCTGGACAGAGTGCAGTTTTGGGCTTATCCTCCAGAGTCGCAAGTCCAGGATATTCAGGCTACGATTCCGATATTTCAGGCTCTATCCTGGATTTCGGTGAGACTGACTCTGAGGCTGTTGGGCCTCATGGCCTCCTGCATCCTGTTGGTGAGGCACGCCAGATGGCGTATGCGGGTTCTGCAGTGGGACTTGACGTTCCAGTGGGCACAGCATCGGGGAAGTCTCACCGATGGGGTTCAGATCTCGGAAGGAACTGCAAAGGATCTGCAGTGGTGGTTAAAGAACCACGATTTGATCAACGGCAGGCCTCTCTCCCTTCCCAACCAGATCTCAGTCGTGACAGATGTGTCACTTCTGGGATGGGGTGGCCATCTGAGAGAGGTGGAGATCAGGGGACACTGGTCTCCGGCGGAGACGGGCTCCATATAAATTTATTGGAGCTCCAAGCAATTCAGTTGGTATTGAAAGCATTTCTTCCTTCTGTCAAAGGGAAGTTAGTGCAGGTGTTCAGACAACAACACCGCCATGTGGTACTGCAACATGCAGGGCGGTTTGGGGTCCTGGACCCTTTGTCGAGAGGCTCTTTGTCTCTGGACATGGCTGGAACAGCAGGGCATAACCCTGTTGGTTCAACACCTGTCAGGTTCTCTGAACGCCAGGGCAGACTAACTCAGCCGTCGATGCCTAGCGGATTATGAGAAGCGTCTCCAGTCGGAGGTGACGCAAGGTCTCTTTCAGCAGTGGGGAGAACTTTGGTTAGATTTGTTCGCCTCTGAAGAGAACATGCAGAGTCGGCAGTACTGCACGCTGGAGTTTCCAAGGCGGCTATCGCTCGGCGACGCCCTTTCATCGCCAGTGGAGCTCAGGCCTGTTGTACGCCTTTCCACCCGTACCACTCCTGCCCAGGGTTCTGAAGAAGATCAGGAACGACCGGGCCCAAGTCATTTTTCTGGCTCCGTACTGGGCGCGGAGAGTCTGGTATCCAGAGCTTCTGAGAATGAGTATTGATCCTCCGGTCATGCTGCCCCTTCGGGAGGATCTTCTGTTGCAGCAGCAGGGGAGGGTTCTCCACCCGAACCTGTCAACTCTGCGCCTCCATGCGTGGAGATTGCGGTGACAGTTGATAGCTTTTGACCTTCCTCCCGAAGTCTGTAACGTTATTCTGGCCGCCAGGCGTTGGCAGTAATTTGTATTATACTGTACAGAAAGGTCCATTGACCCTCTTTCTACTGTCCTTTTATTCATTCTAACCCTTGCCCAGCAGGGCTCTGCCTTGGGAACTCTTAAGGGTTACCTTTCTGCTCTGTCTGCTTTTTTGCGGTTGCCAGACCAGCCATCTTTCCGAGTCTCCAATTGTAAATAGATTTCTGAAAGGGCTGACTCACTTATTTCCACCCACACCCTTTGTCATGCCACAGTGGGACCTTAATTTGGTCCTTACCTATCTGATGTGTGCTCCTTTTGAGCCTTTGCACAATTGTCCCCGCCGGCTGTTGACCATCAAAACAGCCTTCTTGGTGGCGATCACATCTGCCCGGAGGGTGAGTGAGTTGCAGGTGTTATCTTGCTCACTTCCTTACCTTATGTCCTTTCCGGACAAGGTGGCGCTTCGTACAAGGGTATCCTTTTTGCCAAAGGTTGTGACCCCATTCCATCTGGGTCAATCCATCACTTTGCCCACCCGCATCCCTCTAAGGAAGAGGAGCGACTTCCACCGACTGGACACAAAAAGAGGGTTGTCGTTCTACCTTGACCGCACAAGAGTTCCGGGTGGATGACCAACTGTTTGCGGGGTACGTGGGAGCTAAGAAGGGAAGGGCAGTGCAGAAAAGGACCATCTCTCGCTGGGTCGTTCTCTGCATCAAAATCTGTTATGCCTTGGCAAAGAAGCAGCCCCCTGAGGGATTAAGAGCCCATTCCACCAGGGCAAAGGCTGCAACTACGGCCTTGGCCTGGGGTGTCCCAGTCCAAGACATCTGTCAGGCAGCGACGTGGGCTTCTTTGCACACGTTCGCAAAACATTACTGCCTTGATGGTCAGGGACGCTGGGATTGACCTTTTGCCCGTTCAGTCCTGCAAGACTTCTTAGTTTAGGATGCGAGTCCGCAACCCACCTCCGGGATGGTATGGCTCGGGTATCTAATTCAAAGGTAAGGAATCTGCAGCTAGAAGTCTCTATCAGGTGAGCAAGTTACTTACCTTCGGTAACACATTATCTGGTAGAGACTCTATCTAGCTGCAGATTCCTTAGAGCCCCACCCATGCCTCTCCGCTTTGCGGACTCATATTGAAGGACTAGGGTTGTTGCTCACTTTCAGGGCCCTAGTTTTGCACATGACTGCGTCAGTTACTTCGTGGCTCTGCGCTTCTGGTGAGGAAAAAATGAAAAGTACTGACATCTGCACGCCTGGGTGGTGCCTATATAGGCACCGCGACGTCGTAACCGATGCCAACGACGCCGACGACATCACTCGGAACCGAATGGAGCCACCCGATGTCGCGCGCACGGTGTATTGCTCAGCAAACGTTTCCGGATCTAGCCTGACGCCTGGGAAATTCAAAGGTAAAGGAATCTGCAGCTAGATAGTCTCTGCCAGATAATGCGTTACCGAAGGTGAGTAACTTGTTCGTCAAGTGCGGGACTTATTAGTGTGAAATTCTTTTGCAGACCCATCTCGGGGAGGTATTGCTTGGGTATCTATTCTAAGGTAAGGCATCTGCGGCTACAAGTCTCTTTCAGGTGACCAAGTTACTTAACTTCGCTAATGCCTTATCTGGTAAAGACTCTTGTCTAGCGGCGTATTCCTTACCGACCTACCCATCCTCCCCGCTCTGCGAATGGATTTCTAGGCAGGGCTGTTCCCCTTTCAGGGCTCTAGTTTTTTACAGCAGTTGTCTTGGTGGCTCCACTCTCCTGGCGTGGAAAGTTGAGAAAAGAAACTGACATCAGCATTCCAGTGTGACGCCTATATAAGCACCACGCACATCACTTCTGGCATGGACGATGCCACGCAGAGCTGAACGACGCCAACTACTGGCGCGCTGGGGGTCTGCTCACCAAAAATTCTAGATCTGGTCTGACGCCTGGGGATAATTCTAAGGTAAGAACTCTACAGTTAGATAGTCTCTACCAGATAAGTTGTTACCGAAGGTAAGTAACTTGTTCGTCAAGATGCAGTATATTTATTTCACGTGCAACTATATCTGCCACCCTACAGCTCTTCTGGGCCATAACATGGGCCATAACTCACACCCTGAAAACTGCCATAAATAAGTCCAAGGCATACCGCAAAGTCTACTGAATAAGCGTTCACTGTAAAGAATTGTTACACATCCTGATGTAGGTCATATGTTAGTTCACTATCTGTTACCCACCAGGCATATAGTCTCCATTAGCTCTGATTGTTCTCTTCACTGAAATACATCTAGAGGAAGACCGAAGCGTGGTCTGAGATTCCCTGTGGCAACAAGTCTACCTCTGCTGCATGTGGATGTCTGTCATGGGGAGAAAGCAATAGTCAACCTGAGAAAACTACCCTTGCTCCCCCAGAAGAAGATAAAGGCACTCCCCCTCATGCCACAGACTCCAAGTATCCACTAGTTTCAGGGAGGCTAGCCAGTTTATTAGTCCAATGGTTCTCTGTGCTGTAGGAGTATGTGGTTTCCAGGTGTCCACCTGGGGATTCATTACAACATTAAAATGTCCCCCAATGACTCGTTTTCCCATTGTGCAATGTGACGGGAGCTTAGTCAGTTCTCCAACGTCCTCCAGGAATGGCCAAAAGAGCATAGATAGAATCAGTCCTTCCCCTGCACCGTCCCCCTGAATAAAATCTATCTATCCAGAGTATCTGCCTCAACTCCAGGAATTTACCAATAGGCATGATTTGTGAAGGAGGATGGCTTCCCACCTGCACTCAGAAATGGGTCCTGCGTGAAAGACTCTGCGAAAGCCATGTCTACCCATTAAATTTGTCTACAACAAATGAAACTGCTGGAGCAATAGAACCTGTGGAGAATGTTTGGCAAATTGCATCACTGCCCCCTGTCCCATTTTGTGGTTATTGACTTCATTCATATTCCAAAAGAGAAACTGTAACCTGTCCTGGTTACTGTAGGAAGCTGGGTCTGTATATACAATACCAAAGTAAGGTATAGTGTTCAGAGTCCAGTATATCCCCCCCAAAGGTATGCAGAGATAAAAGTAGATAATACCTTACTCTCTATTTGTGGTAGTGTGGGCGAGTAGTCAGGCTTTATCAGAGGTTAGTGTTAAGCATTTATTGTACACAGGCAAGAAATGATGTCACACTCAGACTGAACTCTGACCAATTTGTTTTGTATAAAAAAATATTATTTCTAGAACCAAGCCAGGCCTTGTACAGGTAAGTATAATAATACTTTGCAAGAATAATGCTGCTGAATGTAGTTTGAATGCAGTTGAATACAATTGGATTGGTTACAGGTAGGTAATTTGTTTATAAAGCAGTTTGAATTACTGTTCAGATTACTTTTGCTACTCAGTGGATTGGTTACAGGTGAGTCACTTACTATTGAGATTACTTATTTGAAAGAGACAATTAGTTCTAGATTCCTTACCTTAGAATTACCCCCAGGCGTCAGACTGGATCCGGAAAGTTTTTCGTCAGCAGTACTCCTGCGCGTCGAAAGGGAGCGTCGGTCGACTCCGCATTTGTCGTGGTCGCCGGGAAGACGTCGCGGTAGCTACTTAGACGCCGCCCTTGCGCGCTGACGTCAGTTCTTTCTTTTTCCGCGCCAGCCAGCGCAGATCCGTAGAGCGGTACCTCCAGTCACTTTTTGACTGACTTTCTGCCGACTTTTGTCGACATCGATTTTGATTCTTCGACTCCTGGTGCACGTCGGGGATGCCCGGTTTCAAGGCTTGCGGCTCCTGCAGCCAACTGATGTCGGTGACTGATCCGCACCGTGTGGGCCTGTTTTGCCTGGAGCGCGACCATGACCCCAAGTCGTGCTCCGACTGCCGGACCATGAATCTGAAATCTTTGCGGGAGCGGTCCCGAAAGCTTCTCGAGGCCCGGCAGTCTGCTCCGTGCCGTTCAAGGTCGCGTGGGAGGTCGAGGGACCGGTCGCGGAGCCACAACCACTAGTCTTCTTCAAAGTCTTCTTCAAAGTCTTCGCACTCCTCGGGTAAGTCGAAGCACAAGAAGAAGTCGAAGAAGCACCGTCGCTCTTCGACTTCTCCCGGTCACTCGGCTGACGCGGCGAGGGATGCGGGTGGTGCCCCTCCCGCGGCTCCGCGGGTGGTGCCCCAAGGGTCGACTCAGTTATCCCCCCTTCCCAGGACCCGGAGTGACCCCAGCCCAGCTTTGCACCTTTTACGAAGCGATGCATGCCATTTTTGGGCAGCCCGACTCCGCCGGCGCGCCTTCTGGCCCCGCGGAGTCAGCTGGGGGCCCGGGGCCTTCGGCGGCTCCGGCACCGCAGAGCCCCCTTGGATCCAGGCCTGGATCCGGATCGGCGCCGGTCGACCTGATTACACCTTCCCCGGCGCTGATTCCACTGGCACCACGTCCTCAGCCGACGCCGGTTGTGTCCCCAGCCGACGTCGACCCCGGCCTCCACCCCGATGTAGACACGGAGCTGGACCGGCGTCGACGAGTACTTTGTGCCCCTGTTCTACCCTGGCTCTTTGAGACCAGATTGGCAGCCAGAGGAGGGTGAGGAGGACTGGGAGGGGTCTGGAGACGCTTTGACTGACCACCTAGGTTACGAACCGGACTGGAGAGAGGAACTGGGGGTAGCTAGTGGTCTGGATACCTCACCAGACCATGACATGTCTCCTCCTACCGTGGCTACGGAGGAGGGAGCATCTTACGCCGTGGTGTTGCATAGGGCGGCTGAGGCTCTCAACCTAGAGCTACCTACGGTGGCAGTCAGAACTAGCCTCCTGACAGAGGTGCTTCAACCGGCAACGAGCTCTTCGGAGCCCCTGCTGCCGTTTAATTAACCCCTCACCGACATCCTTTTGGGCACCTGGTCCAGGCCCAGCACAGGGGCTCCTGTGGTTAGGTTGATTGCCCGACGCCACCGCCCGGCCCCGGGCGACCCCACTTTCCTCTCCCAACACCCCACCCCAGAGAGCTTGGTGGTCCAAGCCTCCACATCCAAAGGCGCATTCCCTAACGCACCACCTGATGGGGAATCCAAAAAGCTGGACCATCTTGGGAAGATGTTTTCTTCCTCCAGCTTGGGACTGCGGTCGGTAAACACCGCATGTCTGTTGGGCCGTTACACCCACTCCGTGTGGGATACGGTGGCGTAAGTGCTGCCCCAGTGCCCGGAGGAGGCCCGGGCCGTACTCTCCCGTGCAGTTGCCGAGGGGAGAGACGCAGCAAAGTTTACTATTCGCTGTGGACTGGATACCGCCGACTCGCTAGGCAGGACGATTTCCACATCGGTAGCCCTTCGACGCTACGCCTGGCTGAGGTCGACTGGTTTTTCAGGGAATGTCCAATCCACTCTTATGGACATGCCTTTTGATGGCCGTCGCCTGTTCGGCGACAAGGCAGACAACGTACTAGAGCGCTTTAAGGACTCTCGGGCTACGGCCAAGTCCTTGGGCCTCTCCACCACCCGCACTGCACAGTCTGCTTTTCGCCCCTTTCGTGGCTACGGAAGGGGTGCCCCCCACGTTCCACCCAGGACCACAGGCCGGCGCAAGCTGTTCAGCCCTTGCGCGGCCGGGGATGTGGGAGCCACCATCGTGGTTCTGGGGGCCAGCGAGCGGGCCAGTCCACGACCGCCCCCTCTGCAGCAGCCTCCAAACCCTCCTAGTCCGACCTTCCAGGGCCACCAATCGCCAGTGGGTGGCAGGATTCGCCATCACCTCCCCCACTGGCGCACCATCACGTCGGACAGGTGGGTTTTGCAGATAGTATGAAGGGGCTACTCCCTCCCCTTGAAGACTCTTCCCCCCCCCCCCGCACCACCACCTCAGTACCAGCGCATGTCGGAGGATCATCTGGCCCTTCTCCAGCAGGAAGTTATGGCTCTCTTGGCCAAGGGAGCCATCGAGCTGGCACAGGTAAGCATAAAATACCTTGTTGTAATAAGTTACTGAATGTCGAACAGTTTGAAAATGCAATGGAAATTGTACTTTGTTTGAATTAAATGGGAGCAGTAGTATGCAACACTTGGCAAATGCAGTACATTGAAATGAATAGGCTTTTTCTGTAAATTACAGGCAAGTTACTTTTTACGTTATTTTTCTAACTCAGTGCTGGATACCTAGATTCAGCACTGGGATATTTCCTGCAAACAGGTAAGTAATTATGTTTTGGTTACTTGTATGATTTTTAAAGAATATCTTTAGTTTTCAAAACTCCACACTTAGTTGTTTTTTGGAAGAAAAAGTGTCAGTTATCCTATGGAGGAAAAGTAGGTTATCGGTTCATAGGTAAGTTATCGACTGTGGGAGTTAAGGTTCTGGGGTTAGACTCAGGGGTCCCCCAGGGTCAGTGAAGCACTTTTGTTACACCCTCAGTGGCACTAGGGCGGCCGGGTGCAGAGTGTTGAGGCCCAATGTTATCCTATGGGGGACAGGGGGCCTCCGGTTGGTGGCTGCTGGCGAGCACGCCACAAGGTTGTGGGAGCCAAGCTCCTGGTGTTAGGCTCAGGGCAAAAGGGGATCCTGTTTAGCACAAAATGTCCACCCGCAGGGGCGGCTGGGTGCAGGGTGCTGGTTTGGCGTCTGGTGCCCTGTTTTCAATGGGGATTTTCGGTTTTGGTTTTCAGCTGCAGGCTCGGTCCCGGAAGACTTCCAGGAGGAACCAACAGATGGGCAGGTAAGTTTGAGGGCTCGGGGACGTAGGTGCACCTTTGGTTCTCTTCTCCAGGGCGGCTGGATGCAGGGGTGTCTTTTGAGGTCGGATTTCACCTTACCGGGCCACTCGCGGCTGGGGGGGGTCTCCGTGCAGAGGCTGCAGGTGACGTCGGGGAGTCCTGGAGGGGTCAACCCACAGTGGACTCGTACTCTGGAGCGCTGGGGGACCTCGCTGGGACCGGTGGGCCACTTGAACTCGGGCTGTAGGCGACGGGTGCAGTGGTGGTTCCAGGCGTCGGGTTTCTTTTTCCTCAGCAGGCTCGGAGTCTTTGTTTGGTGTTTCTTTTGAACAGAGCTGCTGTTCACAGGAGATCTTGTCTTTGTTGAAGGCAGTCAGTCCTCTCCGGGGTTCTGGAGGTCGCTGGCTGCAGGACAAGACTATTTTTGGCGCAGGATCTCTGGAAACTGCAGACGGGCCGGTAGGGCTGGGGCCAAGTCAGTTGTTCTCTGCAGTCTCCTCTGCTGGGCGTCTTCTTTTGTCCTTTTTTTGGTATCGCCTACGCAGCGCGCATGCGCTGCATAGGAGGACCCTTAGCCGTCGCTCTGCTCTTTTTGGAAGCACATACTCGTGCTTGTGGCAGCACCCACCTTGCGGGAGCGTGCAGGGGCGCGCCACAAGCATGAGTATGTGCTTCCAAAAAGAGCAGACTGCGCACACACCACTCCCGGGCTTGTCGCATTTGCTTCCAAAGTTTTCGCGTACTTTTCATTCTGCTTAGAATTCCAAAGTATTTCACAAACATATTTGCCATTGGCATCCGGTACCGACTTCCTCCAGCTAAAAAGAATGCGCCGTAGGGATTCGTCAGCACACAATCTATGTAGCACAGTAAATTCCTCCGGTATATTAGGGTATATGTTTAAGCGCATCCACAGCACACGTCCCAGCCACCTCTTCTGACCTTCCGTCAGACAGCGGGCTCCCGGAGACTCAAAAGTGAGCCGACGTCCGGGCCCGAGGTAGCTGGAAAACCTCGGCGACCCGTATGAACGGGACCGGTGCCGGTGAGCGGACTCTTCTCCGAGGCTGCCTCAATGTAACTGAGCGGCGCTGCCGCTGACTCCGCCCCGCAGCATCATCAGTGGTGTGTTCGAGCGCCAAGAGCCACTCGGCATATCCCTCGTCACAACGCGTTATGAACTACGGCAGTCAGAGCCACAACTCGGGCGTCCCACGGCTCTGCATGGTTTCTCCAGGGGCTTCCCTGTGTCTCGGCTGCAGAAATTCCCTTGTCTGCCGAGGCCTAAGGCCGTCTGGTCACCTCCTGCTCCTACAAACCACCAGGGCCCGTGTCACATTCCGATGGCGTCTTTCTCCCTGTGATATTCATTCCCTCTTTTGAAGTTGCTGGTAGCCCTCCCCCACCCTTCTTCCATTCCAATGTAATTTGTTTGCTTGATTGGCAGGAGCCGGGATACAAGTGTTGCTGCATTTATTGCAAATTAATAAAATTAAGGGGATCGGAGATGGAAATGTGGTTCCCTGGAAATGTAATTAGATGTGATCATAAACAAGTGTCGAGCGAATGCCCTCTCCTTCTCACGCGCTCGTTTGCTCTCTCTGATCTTTGTCGCTGTCAGGATAGCCGCGCTCTCCTTTGCCATCCATCCTGTCACCTCCTTGCTTTGACCTCTCGCTTTCTCTCTCGCTCACTTTTTCTTTCTCTCGCTGTTTCTCTCGCTGTCCTTCTTAATCGTTGGCTTTCCTTTCTCTGGTTTTGTTTGTCCCTCCCATGAAGTACAGCAATTCTACAATGTTTTGGAATGGATGCGTGACACTGCTTGAAAGGGAACTTTATTTCTTTTTCTTTCAGCATTCTGCGGGAGTAAATGTTTTTCCTCTCGATCTTGTGTGCTTGTCCTTTTAAATGTCTAAATCCTCAATTGCTCTCTCACCTCACTGTTTTGTTGCTTTTTGCGGCTCACCCACACCCCCAAATTCATGTCTGAGTCTCTCACCCTTCACTGGTCCTACATTGCTACAGACACCCTTCCCCTCCCCCCCACTCACCCTCTCCACACACACATATATACACACACACACACTAGTGTACACGTGTGATTTATTTATTTTTCCATGGATGTGTGCACTAGCAGTAGTGGTTGCGAACTTGAAAAGACCCGCCACACACGTCTACCCTAACTTACACAAATGGCTAATCAAGACAGCCACAGTTAAACAATGCCAAAACGACCTGGTAATGCTGGTTTTACTTTAATACACAAAGGAGTTTTCAGTGAATTGGGGAAAATAATCTCGCATTCCACCTTTCTGGGGTAGACCTGAACACCGCTACGGCAGTGGCACACCTCACTTCAGAGTGTACAAGCAATGCTAAACCAAATTTGCTTCTACCAGACCTCTCAAGCCCTGCCAGGAAGGGAAATGAAACTATGGGGGGTGTTAGTATACTTTATTCACGTCCTTGTAAACACATGAGGCTGATTCAGGAATGGTTAAATAACCAATGGTCACGCGCCACGAGAAATTGGAAGGATCTAGTGGTTGGAAAATCCAAGGTCGTCCGGGAAATCTGGTGATTGAATTCAGACAAACTCTCACAACAAAATACATAAATTAAATAAATAAACAAACAATGAGGGCGACTAAAAATATGTGCACTGGCTGCAGAATTGGATGAGTAGGGCAAGAACAGCCACAATCCAATGTAATGGAGCGCTTCAACAGACAATATTTCATTTTGCTGTTGCACTACCAATTTTTACACTAATGTACACCAGTGTACTGTAACATAAGCAGAAGCCAGAAGGACAATGTCAGGGTCTCCATTTACGAAGTGGACCAGAGGAACCAACACATTTTTATTGTTTTTATTTTTTACAATTTTTCGATATGCTAGACAGCAGCCACACTTTTCTACAACATAACTTTAACACATTGGCATTGCCAATAGCTCTAGCTAAACACTTAAAAGGTCCCAAAGGCGAGACCTATTGGCTATGCCAATGCTTGTCTTCTTAGGTTGCGGGAATCTGAGTTCTTGGTTCAGGGCTGCCCCCTAAATACTGTATTTAGGGCGCGTTTTAGGGGTCTTGAGGTCAGTAGCCAGTGGGCTACAGACCTTAGGGTGTCTACACCCTTAGTGTGCTCACCCCACGTGGGGGAGTGAGCACAATCCCTAGTCCTGATTGGGGAGTGCCTGCCATCTGCAAGATGGCGAGCACTGGAGAGTGGGCTTCACCTCGCCTCCCCCACCTGAGGGGTGGAGTTGGCAAAGGTGGGCACACCTCCTGGGCTAGCTAGTTTTTCCCGCCTGTCTTCCCGCCGAAAGGGAGGGGAGACAGGAAGGGGGCCTGCTCCTGATAGCAGGAGAGGCTGGGGGTCGCATTACAAAGGCTGCCAGGCCTTTGAAGCTCCCCTGCCACAGATGGCTCTTTCTGGCCTGGGGGAGGTGTGAACACCTCCGCCCAGGAAAGGCTTTGTTTCTGGGCTCAGGGAGCGTAGGCTCCCACCCTAGGGGTCCAGAAACATGTCTCGTGGTGGCAGGCTGGTGTGTACTAGTCAGGGAACCCACCAGAGACTGGTCGTTTTTCAGGGGGCATCTCAAAGATGCCCTCTGTGTGCATTTTTCATTAAATCCCACACTGGCATCAGTGTGGGTTTAATGTGCTGAGAAGTTTGATACCAAACTTCTCAGTTTTCAGGGTAGCCATTATGGTGCTGTGGAGTTCGTAATGACAAGCTCCCAGCACCATATACTCTTAATGGCAGCACTGCACTTACAATGTCTAAGAATGGACTTAGACACTGTAGGGATACAGGGCTCATGCACCTGTACCCTCACCACTGGCATAGGGCACCCAGCTAGAGGGGTGACTGATCTATGCCAGGGCTGTGGGTTGTAGGCATGGCACACAGGGATGTGTGCCATGTCGACTCTTCACTTTGTTCTGCACCAAAACACGCAGCCTGCAAAGGCAGTGTGTGTGTGAAAAGGTACAGGGCCTCTAAGGGTGGCACAATAAGTGCTGCAGCCCTTAGAGGTCTTCCCTGGTCAGTGCCCTGGGTACCTGTGGTACCATTTACCAGGGGCTGACCTGTGGCTAGAGATGCCAATTGGGTTAGTTTTGGGGAAAGAACACAGGCCCTGGGAACCTGATTGGCAGGGACCCAGGGCACATCAAGTCAGTGCATCAGTGGTCTGGCAAAAAGTGGGGGGTTACTGCAACAGAAACCCACTTCCTTACACTTCTAAACCTCCTTTTCTGGCTGTTCATCTGGACATGGTTGTCCTCCGAACTCGTCCTTTCTTCCTTCCCAAAATGTTTACTACTTTCCACATTGGATAGACCATCACTTTGCCCACCTTCTTCCCCCCCTCCACATCCCTCCAAAGAAGAGAGGCTACACCGTCTGGATCCAAAACGTGCGCTTTCATTTTATTTGGATCGCACAAAGCAATTCCGGGTGGATGACCAACTCTTTGTTGGCTACGTGGGCGCCAAAAAAGGTCGGGCTGTGCACAAACGGACCATTTCTAGATGGGTCGTTTTGTACATCAAAGCTTGTTGTTCCTTGGCGAAGAAGGAGCCTCCAGTGGGGTTACGCGCCCATTCCACCAGGGCGATGGCAGCTACCACTGCTTTGGGACGTGGAGTCCCCCTCAACGACATCGGTCAGGCAGCTACGTGGGCATCGCTGCACACGTTAACAAAACACTACTGCCTGGACAGCCAAGTCCGCAGAGACTGCTTCTTTGGCTGTTCTTTTCTCCAGGACTTTCTGGTGTGAACTTGGTTCGCAGACCCACCTGCGGGGTTGGTATTGCTGGGGTATCTATTCTAAGGTAAGGAATCTATAACTAATTGTCTCTTTCAGATGAACAAGTTATTTACCTTTGGTAACGATATATCTGTAAGAGACATAGATTAGTTATAGATTCCTTACCGCCCCACCCATCCTCCCCGTTCTGCGAACTGATTTCTATGGTTAAGGACTCCCTTTCAGGGTCCTAGTTTTGTGCACCAGTGGTCAGTGTCTTGCATGGCTCTGCGCTTCTGGCGTGGAAAGTCGTGTACAGAATTGACGTGAGGGCGGCGTCTAAGTAGCTACCGCGACGTCATCCCGGCGACCACGACGCCAACGACTAACGTGGAGTCGACCGACGCGACCTTTAGACGCGCAGGGGTCCTGCTGACGAAAAACTTTACGGATCCAGTCTGACGCCTGGGGGTAATTCTAAGGTAAGGAATCTATAACTAATCTGTCTCTTACAGATATATCGTTACTGAAGGTAAGTTCCTTGTTCTTTAAGTTACTTTTCAGATTACTTTTTAAGTTTTTCTACTTAGTGTGATATGCCCAGTTATCACCCCAGGATATTTCCTAGATCAAAGGTGAGTAAATCAGTTTTTGTAAATATACAGTTTCTTAAAGTTTCATACAATTTTCCAACTCCACACTTAAAGCATTTTTCACAGAAAAGCAGTCAATGCAATCCTATGTGAGGAAATGAAGTTATCGGTTTAACGGTAAGTACTTAGTTTTGGGAGTTGGCTTTCTGGGGTTGGAACAAGGGTTCCCCCAGCGTCAAGGATGCGCACTCAAGGCACCCTCAGCGGCACTAGGGCGGCCGGGTACAGAGTGCTGAGGCCCAATGTTATCCAATGGGGATAGGGGGCCTCCGGTTGGTGGTTGCTCACGGGCAGGTCACAATGTTGAGGGATCAAAGCTCCTGGACTTAAGCTCAGGCCAAAAGGGGGTTCAAGTAAGCACCCAAGGTGCACCCACAGCGGCACTAGGGCGGCCGGGTGCAGGGTGCTGTTTTGGCGTCGGGTGCTCTGTGACTTTCATCGGAGATTCTCCGGTTGCAACAAACACTGTAGGCTCGGGCACAAAGATCTTCTGGAGGCGACCACCGGTTGGAGAGGTAAGTTGGGATGCTGGGACACCGTTGGTTGGGCCACCCAAGGCCGTGGGGCATTGGGTGCAGGGTTGTCTTTTGGAGACGGATTCTTCTTACCGGCTCCGGTTGCGGTCGAGGGGATCCTCCAGAAAGGGGCTGCAGGCATCGTCGGGAGACTTGAGGCAGGTCAGGGATCACCAGATCCCAGGACTGGATCGCCGAGGAGACCTCCTTATGGTGTTGGGCCACTTTAGCTCGGGCCGTGGGTGTCGGGTGCAGAGTGGTGCAGACTCGTGGATTTAGCCGGAGCCAGTCTCTGTTGGGGAAGGCAGGTCCTCTGGGGCTGCTGGCTGCAGGCCACTCCAGGATTTTGCTGGAGCAGGTCTAGGTCGGGACCGGCCGGTAGGGCTTGGGCCAAGTCAGTTGGTGCCCCCCCCCCTCCTTCTTCCTTAAGCACGGCTCTTCAGTGCTTTTTCTTCTCGTCTGAGGAGGCAAGGTTCAGGGTTGCCCCTAAATACTAAATTTAGTGGCGATTCAGGTAGGTAAAGGTTGGGACCAATGGGCCCCTTCCTTGGGGTGGGTACACCCCAATAATGCCACCCTCCAGTGGGAGGCGGGCATAAGCCTCACTCTGGTTGGCTGGGTCCCCCATCTTCAAGATGGCGGAGACTTTGCCTCCCCTCCCCCGCCTGAGGGGTGGGGTTGGCAAAGGTAGGCACACCTCTCCTCCTATCTTGGTTTCCCTGCCGATTCTCCCTCCCAAAGTGGGGGTCAAAACCGGTGTGGGCCAGTTTCTGGGAGCAGCAAATGGCTGCGGCAGCTCACAAATGCGGCAAGCCTTTGAAGCTACCCCTTCGTGGACCCTGCCCTTCTTGGGGGAGGAGGCTTTGCACCTCTGCCTAGGATGTGCTTTGTTTCAGGACCCCGAGTGCGGGAGGCTCTCGACCCAGAGGTCCAGAAACATGTCTGGGGGTGGCAGCTGGCGAGCAGCCAGTCAGCCAAGACGTTTGTCAGGTCGTTTTTCAGGAGGCATCTCTAATATGCCCTCTGGGTTGCATTTTTCATTAAATCCCACACTGGCATCAGTGTGGGTTTAATGTGCTGAGAAGTTTGATATCAAACTTCCCAGTTATCAGTAAAGCCATTATGGAGCTGTGGAGTTCGTAATGACAAACTCCTAGACCATATACTCTTTATGACTGTACTGCATTTACAATGCCCAAGAATAGACTTGGGCACTGTAGAGGTACACGGCTCATGCCCCTGTACCCTCACCAATGGTATAGTGCACCCTATTAGAGGGGTGGCTTACCTATACCAGAGGGAGTGGCTGTAGACATGGCACACAGGGATGTGTCCTCTCAAACGAAGGGGGCCCCTGATCAAGATGAAGGTAGAGAATAGCAGGGGAAACAGACCATAACAAACTCGACGAGGAGAATTCTCTACCTATTCAGTTTGAGTTATGCAGTGTGTCAATGATATAACCAAGGCAAGTCAATGCAAAGAATAAGAAAAACAAGTGAACCAGAAATGTAATGGGAAAGTATCAAAAAAGATTTATTTAATAGGTATACTGATTAAATATATAATATCACAATAAGTCAAAAAATAGCAAAAACACATCCCACCAGCCACTCATACAGACTTCAAACATACCAATTCATATATACACATTCTCACACATCTAGTCCATATAATCCATTCATACACAACAAACAATGATATGAAATGACAGTGTCTCATATGTCTAGAACCAAATACATAAAAATATATACATCAGGGCTATTTGGTCAACAGTCAGCATCTAGAGTATGCCCAACGTAGATGTGTGCCATGTAGACACTTCACTTCTTTCTGCACCAAAACACGCAGACTGCAATGGCAGTGTGTGTGTTAGGGTACAGGGCCTCTAAGTGTGGCACAATATGTGCTGCACCCCTCAGGGGCCTTCCCTGTTCACAGGGCCCTTGGTACCTATGGTACCTTTTACAAGGGACTTGCATATGGCTGGAGAGGTGCCAATTTGGAAGTACAAAGTACAGTTTTAGAGAAAAAACATAGGCTCTTGGTACCTGGTTGGCAAGAACCCAGGGCACACTGAGTCAAAGACCAAGAACATCAGGCAAAAAGTGGGGGGCAACCAGGCAAAAAGGGGCTTTTTCCTACAGTTACCCCACCCATATCCACTGCCATGCTGTAAACAGTGTAAATGTTCACTCTTTGGTGAATGTGTGGAAAGCCTGCTGCTGTTCAAACCCAGGTTTCAAACTTGCCTCTCCCAATTTGCCTACCCATACTTCGTCTGCAGAAGCACCAGTCCGCCCACAACAAACCTGAACTTAAAAATAAGGCCCCCGCCAAAAGAAAAGCAAATGGTAGTATGAACAAGTAGAGTGAACTTTGGAGCTCAGCTGTGGCACGAAAGATATGCCTTGTTACTACACAAGGTGCAGATGGAAGGCAAACCAGATGGCCCCCCTCGGCTATGGGAGGGAGAAGCCTGGCCCAGATCAGGTCTTACTTGTGCTGTCACCAGATATGCCACCCTCTGACAGTGGTCTCATGAGCTTTGGGTTAATGAACCCCTTCTCTTTGGAGTAGGGTGACTCCTGATCTGGCCTGTGTGCCATGGCAACTGCCTCCAGCCCCCCTGCCTCTTTGGTAAACCCTGGGATGAGGCAGGCAGCCTGGTTCAGGAACAATAGTAAAGCACTAACCCACAGCTGAGACTTGTGGCGCCCTGCAGTATTCCTCCACCAGCACAGGTCAGTGCCCCTGCATGATCCAAAAGAGCCTTACACTGCATCTACCATCCACTTTAGGTAGAATCTGTGTCTACCAGCACCGTTCTAAGCCTTTGCGTGTGTCCAAGCTGGAGGATGTGGCTTGCAACAGTTCCTTCCTCCTCCAATCTTCCCCTTGTTTTAGCTCTCCTCTTTGGAATATGTACACACTCTAGGCCCACAGCTGTGCTTTCTGCATTATGGCAGCCTGCTCTCAACTCGGTGGCCGCTCCGATCCAGTGTGCTGCTGCACAGCCTCCAGAGGGCCTAGGTTCCCCGGCCTCTCCTCGCAAACCAGATCTCCATGGGCCAGCAGCTTGTGATCCTAGGCCACAGGCCTTTCCTCCACTGGGTCGTTCACGCTTGGGTGCGGCCGCACCACCTCAAGACACAGCAAGGCTCAGTCTTTGAGGCCCCCGCCAGCAGTCTCCGTGCCCTCTGCCTCTCCTGGCCGCACCAGGCTCGCTCCTCTGTTGCCTCACACTGCCAGCCGCACAGCGGATGAGTGGGGACTCCAGGGGCTATCCGCCACTCTCTCTGCAATATTGAGTTCCCCACTAGTTTACAGATAATCATGGATGGAACGGGGATGGCAGTGGAGCTCAAGCAAGAGCATCTGCCAACTTAGCCTGCTCGGCCACACCCCCCCTGATGGATACCTCTAACTGCTGATTCTCAGGTGTGCCCGACTGGATCTGTAGATTCTTTTTTTTTTTTCCTGCTGTACTTCCTGCTTGTCAATAAGTGGTGATGTATGTTTTGTGGTGACCTCATCACCCAAAGTGATGAAACAGAGCTGCAAATAAGGGCCACACGCGTGCGCTTATATCTGTTCCTTTCTTTCCATCCCCTTCAACATGTATCTGGAGTGCCCGAAGATGGCGCACCTGAAAGTGGCAGGATTCAAGCCATGCTGCCTCTGCAGAAATTAGATGTCAGTCACCGGCCCTCTCGACATATGCCTATATGATGCTTGAACTCCAGTCACAACTTAAGATTGTGCAACAAGTGCGCCTCTATGCACCCCATTCAGGCAGTGGGAGGCGAAGCTTCGTCACCAAGCATAAGGGGTCTCATTTGAATCCGGTCCCTCTCCAAGCCATGTGACTGGTAACAAGGTTGGTCTTAATCGAAAGTCCTGTTACCATTCAAAGTTCAGTTGCTGGGCAAAATCTTCCAGTTAGTTGAAATGAAAAGTTGCCATAACCTTAAAGCAAAGCAAAACTTGATCCCAAACTAGAAGTTTGCTGAGGTCACAAAGTCGACACTCGAAGGGTCCAATGTCTTCTGGCTCAGATCTGGTCCTGCATTTGTTCCCAGCATGCCTCGAAATTTTCTGGGAAATTTTTGAACTCGCAGCAAATAGCCTTTAAGGCCATGTTGCAGATTTTCTACACGCTACTGATTCAAACT
This sequence comes from Calotriton arnoldi, assembly GCA_963921515.1. NCBI lineage: Eukaryota > Metazoa > Chordata > Amphibia > Caudata > Salamandridae > Calotriton > Calotriton arnoldi. The sequence continues at coordinate 2,424,530 of CAWUFW010000835.1, forward strand.
GCATGACTGTGGGGCCATGGAGCTGCAAGAGTCCCCAGTTGGTCTTCCGCTGGCAAGCCCTCCCGGTCTACAGACTGTCCTTTCAGGTCCTATTCCTGAACCTGTACCATAGTTTAATATACTTTTTATCAGCATTTCAGTGCAAAATACATCATGCATTATACAACAAACTGTAGCTGATGGTGCAAGCGCACCTAGTCCGTACTTTTCGTTAATCATTCGACTCTCACCCCCCTCCCATCCCTCCCACCTGCTCAAGTCCCCTAATGAGTGAGTTTCACATTTCAATACAGTATCATGGTGAGAACAGCGCAAGCGCTCCTGGCAATCAAAGGACCCCCCAATCCCACCCCAGAGCCACCGGCCTCATGTGTCCCGTTCCAATACTAAACAGCGGACTCAGCTGAAGCGCATGACCCCATAGCCTATGGAGGTAGTTCATCCGGTGCTGTCAGCAATGCGGTGAGCATTGCTGCCCATGTCCTCCTCTAGCCTCTCGTCCCTCCTTGTTGGTTTCATATGACACCCCTCTGCATTAATCCATTCCGCCATGTCCCTCAGCCAGTCTATTTTCGGGCTTCGGGGAGACAACCACCCTATAACGATTATGCGTTTAGCTAATGCTAACCCAATGTTGAGGAATTTCCTGCTAACCTTTACCATAGTCGATCCAGACTTCCAATCTGGCCCCATGGTCCACGCCGGTTCCATCCATGTGGGTGCAGATATTGGATCAAATTATGGCACTGGACTCTGACATCAAAATGACATCTGCTTGTTCCAGGCCTATGCTGTTCTATGAAATAACTATGGTGGAACCATTGGTTTATACATTCAGATCTTCAGCCTCTGCCTCTCTCAAATCCAGTAGAGGCATTTGGGTCAGGCTCCGATGTGGTCCACAGCATGCCCAATATCCCTCACTACTCTTGATATCTCAATAGACTGCCTGCTCACTCTCATTAAATTGATGAAGAGCGGTAATGATCCATTCTCAGTGCCAATGGGTAGATATCTCACCAAAGACAAAACTGGACCTGCCCCACCAATAGAAGAAAATGCCTATTGTGCTTCAGTAGTGTGGCGAGCAGCAGAAGTGCTTGATTTACAATTCCCTACTGTGGAATCAATATCCATTTCAATGACTGAAATTTTTCAACCAGGTCCAAATTCATCTGGGACACGAGGTCCTTAAGGGCACTTTCATGGCCACTTGGTTTGAGGCAAGCTTGGCCCCTCATGTCAGCTGGCCTGTAGCCTGAAGTCATTTACTAGTCCCTGGAAACTCTGACTTTTTGGCGAGACACCAAACACCTGAAAGGCCTGTGGTGCAAGCATCCACAAATAGTCAATTGAAAAGCTTTTTTTCTCTTTATGGGACATGGCCAGTGAGATCTAGCTGGTCGTCCTGGAAGGCCTCAGGGCTTCTCTGGCTCAGATGCAGCAAATTTGTGTTGCATGCTGGTCTGGACACTACATACTGCATGGGAACCTGCCAAAGTCTGGTGTACTCGTGAAAAATTGTAGAGCTTTGTTGTATGCTATCTTGTATTTCTAGAAATAAGTGCTTGACATAGTTTTAACAATTCTATGTATGTGGGTCCTAACTGGCCTGATTAATCAGATGTTGAAACAGTTTACACCTAATATCCTTTGTTTACGTATTGTTTCACAGTTCTCTATGGTACATAACAATACAAACAAATGTTGTACTAATACAGTATCCTTGCTTTAGGTGATCATAGGCTTTCCATTCTTCTGTCCCAGCTGGTGGGCTGCCAGCAGGTAAGGGATCTGATGATGATGCAGTTGGTGGACTGGAATAAATTGCAGGCTGATTGCTTCATCCAAGAAGAGAGGATGCGCATCTTCACGCTGTTGTCTGGGAAACCTGTAAGTTTCTCTGTGCCATGCAGTGTTAGTGACATTTTGTCTTCTCTATTGACTGTCCTAGCTAAGAATCGCACTATTTTGCAAGTATGTCGCTGTCTTCCACCACTCCCATTCTAGCTACCATGGAGCTCATCAGTTCTGAGAATACAAATTCCAAAGTCGATTTTGCCAGTCACCCCATAATGTTGTTGGGTCGAGCAATTGTTGCGTCAGACTTGTGTATTTTAGTTCCCATGATTCTTTGCATAGATGAGGGTTAAGGCAATGATGCAGAACTTGTGGTTTCCTAGAATCCATTCTGACATAAGGATGTACTTTGAAATGACAGTACAAGCAAAATTATCAACAGAGGATCACTTATTGTGAGAAGCTGGCTTGGTATATGGTGCACACTTATGGAAGTGGGCACCTTGCACCAACCCAGACAACACTTATGGTGATTTCAGTGGTCTTAGACAACCTTAAAAAAATTCTCTAAGTGGCAGCTGTGGAGAGCAGCCTTCAGGCTTATTCCAGGAGGAGTGTAAAGCAGCTTGTTTTACCAGAACATAATCTTATAGGTATAGATTAAGTGAAAAAGAACCACACAGTGTATTTATAAAAATATGTATTTATTATAAGACACACATACAGATATCTCCTAGCCGGAGATATACACAATACTTTTCAATAGAAACAGGTAAGTAGCACGAAATACACAGTGGTCACCAGGGGGACACCAAACCATATACTAAAATAGTGGTATGTGAGCCACAACTCGTCATGACTATACCCAGAAGACTTAGAAGTCCCGGGGACCCAAGGAACCACCCAAGGTAAGTAACCAGGAGCCCCACGGAGGTCGTCTGCAGAGTGGGAACACTACCGCGGGATCAGTGCAAGTCAATGGGTAAGTCGCGGTTGCAATTTTAAAGAAGGACCCTTCCCAGTGGACCCTGAAGAAACCCCGTGGAAGACAGAAGGTTGGAGAGTCACCCCACCCGTGGATACCTTAGGAACTAGGATACCTGCACCAGGGAAGCCGGGTGCATAGGTGTGAAGTGGCGTCAGAAACCGCCATCGAACTCAATGGAGGACTTTAGAAAGATGCCGCTGCGGAGAAGGTGAAAGTGTCCGGTGGAACCCAAAGGTGGATTCAAGATGTGAAGAACCTGCAAGCAGAGGGGACAGAGTCTATGCCACTCTGAAGTGACCAGGAGGCACGGAAGACGAATGCCCACTGCTGTCGGGTGTGGCAGGAGAGCTGACGGTGACCTTGAAACTGCAGCTGTGTGGACCAGGCGACGCTGTGGAAGACCAGGAGCCGTACACGAGCTGTCCCACGTTGGATATCGAGAGTTGAGGGGTCTGTGTCCGGCGGGAGCACCAACAAGCCTTGGCAACTGCAACCAACGTAAAAGTTGAAGAAGGTGCAATGTCTGGACCAGCAAGGTCCAGGAGACTCACCACAAGCAGGAGAGTCGGTCCAGGCCCCGAGCAATCGGGGGAGCCCAAAGAATTCAAAGATGACCCTCAAGAGGACCCACAGGCCGGAGGCACTAGAGTCGCGGGAGGACCTCGAGCAGCTCACCAAAGATGCAGGCCCACGGTGCAAGTGATGTGGTGAGGACAAAGATCTTGGTCACTGGACATGCTTGAGGTTGGGGCTACTTGGAGCCCGAAGATCTTGGTGGAAGGAAGCCAACAAGCCTTTGCAACTGCAAGTCGACGCAGTGCACAGGGCTTCGGTTCCCGTGGCTCCGATGACGGATACTGGTCTCAAACTTGGTGAGAGGACAGGGTAGGCCTCAAGCGATGTGAAGAACCGCCACCTGTGTTGCTGAGCCTTTAGTAGTCCGTGGGAGCCCAGGATCAGTAGACCGGTCAGCTTAGTTGCGGTGCCTGTAGATGCAGGGTAGTGACTCCTTCACTTCAAGGGAGATTCCTTCAGGTGTCTTGGATGCCCACAGGCCTCGGAAGGTTCCTGTATGGTGCACAGGCACGGACGTTGCAGCAGACGAGCAGGGAGTCAAAATCAGGAGCAGCTGGAGTCTTCCCGGTTGCAGCCTTGATGCCCAGAGTGAAGTCCAGAGTGCCCGGACGGTCAAAGAAGTGGTGTCTGAAATGTATCTCGTCCCTCAACGACTCTAGGGACCCACCCTCGGGTAAGCCCTTAAATACCCTAAGGAAAGGGTTGGGACTATACAGGTGTCCCTCCCTAAGGAGGGGCTGGACAAGGGGGAGGATACTACCCTGTCCTTTGTCCAGGTTGGCACCAGAGCGGGAGCCAACAGCTCCCTGAACTGGTTTGAACACAATTCTGCCCTCCTGCTGCTGAGCCAAGCTCGAGCAGGGGAAGGCAGAACAATAGGCATCCTGTCACAGGGAGGTGTGACCACCTCCCAGACAGGGTTTAGTGTATTGGGACAGGGTGGGAGCGCTTGCCAGTGCCACATAGTCTGCGTGCAGGGCACATTTGGTGCCCTCCATGCATAGTCCAGTTCAAACCAGTTCAGGGAGCAGTTCGCTCCTGCTCTGGCGCGAACCTGGACAAAGGACAGGGGAGTATCCTCCCTCTTGTCCAGCCATCCTTGGGGAGGGACCCCTGGATCGTCCCAACCCTTTCCTTAGGGTATTTAAGGGCTTACCTGAGGGTGGGTCCCTAGAGTCGTCGTGGGACGAGATACATTTCAGACACCACTTCTTTGACCGTCTGGGCACTCTGGACTTCGCTCTGGGCATCAAGGCTGCAACCGGGAAGACTCCTGCTGCTCCTGGTCTCGTCGCCCTGCTTATCTGCTGCAACGTCCGTACCTGTGCTCCATACAGGAAACCGTCCAAGGCCTGTGGGCATCCAAGACACCTGAAGGAATCTCCCTTGAAGTGAAGGAGTCACTTCCCTGCAACTGCAGGCACCCCAACTAAGCTGACCGGTTTGCTGATCCTGGTCTCCCACAGACTTTGAAAGGCTCAGCAACACTGGTGGTGGTTCTTCATATCCCTCAAGGCCTGCCCTGTCCTCTCACCAAGTTTGAGGCCAGTATCCCTGGTCAGAGCCGCTGGGACCGAAACCCTGTGCACTGTCGACTTGCCGTTGCGAAGGCTTGTTGCTTCCTTCCATCTAAATCTTTGGGCTCCAAGTAGCCCCACCCTCAAGCATCTCCAGTGACCAAGATCTTTGTCCTCACCGCATCCCTTTCATCGTGTGCCTGCATCTTTGGTGAGCTGCTCAAGGTGCTCTGTAGTTCCAGTGCCTCCGGCCTGTTGGTCCTGTTGAGGGTCACCTTTTAACACTTTTGGGCTCCCCTTATTGCTCGGGGCCTACCCTGACTCCCCTGCTTGTGGTGAGTCTCCTGTACCTTGCTGGTCCCGACATTGCACCCTTTTCTATTCCTTCGTTGGTTGCAGTTGCCTAGGCTTGTTGGTGCTCCCGCCGGACACCGACCCCTCAACTCTCGACATCCGACTTGGGACAGCTCGTGTACGGCTCCTGGTCTTCCACAGCGTCGCCTGGTCCACACAGCTGCAGTTTCAAGGCCACCATCAGCTCTCCTGCAACACCCAACCGCGGTGGGCATTCATCTTCCGTGCCTCCTGGTCACTCCTGAGTGGCATAGACTCTGTCCCCTCTGCTTGCAGGTTCTTCACATCTTGAATCCACCTTTGGGTTCCACCGGACACTTTCACCTTATCCAGCAGCTGCATCTTCCTGAAGTCTTCGATTGGGTTCGACTGCTGTTTCCGACGCCACTTCACACCTATGCACCCGGCTCCACTGGTGCAGGTATACTGGTTCCTAAGGTATCCACGGGTGGGGTGGCTCTCCAACCTTCTGTCTTCCAAGGGGTTTCTTCAGGGTCCACTGGGAAGGGTCCTTCTTTAAAATTGCAACCATGACTTGCCCATTGACTTGCATTGATCCCGCGGTTGTGTTCTCACTCTGCACACAGCCTCCCTGGGGCTCCTGGTTACTTATCTTGCATGGTTCCTTGGGTCCCCGGCACTTCTACGTCTTCTGGGTATAGTCTTGACTCAAGTCGTGGTTCGCATACCACTATTTTAGTATATGGTTTGGTCTCCCCCTGGTGACCACTGTGTATTCTGTGCTACTTACCTGTTTCTATCGTAAAGTATTGTGTGCATTGTGTATATCTCCGGCTAGGAGATATCTGTATGTGTTAGTGAGTGTCTTATAATTTTTCACTTAATCTATACCTATAAGATTATGTTCTGGTAAAACAAGTTGCTTTACACTCCTTCTGGACTAAGCCTGAAGGCTGCTCTCCCCAGCTACCACTTAGAGAGATTTCTAAGGTTGTCGAAGACCACTAAAATCACCATAAGGGTTGTCTGGACTTGTGCAGGGTGCCCACTTGCATATGTGTGCATCATATACCAGGCCAGCCTCTCACAGTAACCATAAAAGCAGATCCTACTTTCCTATACTTGGCCATCTTCTCAGTAATTTAAAAGTTTGTGGAAGTCTTGAGTATGCCTTTGTCTGCAACAGACGTGAAGCAAGGACCACTTTGAGGAGATTTTACAAGCTTACAAGAGCATTGTCACCTGGGAAAAACGGACCTCCACGTCAGGGGTGCACCACCAAACTATGCAAAGACTTACCGTCTGTCCCAAAGTTTAGGTTTCTTACCCTCCTGTGAAAGCCTTTTGTTTCAGGCTTAATCTTAAAAGCTGAAGCCCAGTGCACCACAAGATTCGCAGTCAAAAGATTGAAGTGATGGGGTAGAAAACCTCGTCTTTTAAGAGTTGCCTCTTGACTGTATTCCCATACATTGAAGGAAATGTCTATATTTGACCACAAACAGCTATGTTTTGTTATTAGTCTAGTGTGGCAGCTAATGAAACACATAGGAAATGATTTTAAGCATATTCTAAAAACTGATTTATACATGTTAGCTGACCACCATGTCTGAATGAGATCTTGAGGGTTTTCATGTGTCTACACACAGCTAATTAATATGATGTTTAATGGAGTGGTTTTTTTGGTGAAAAGTCAGATCCTTCCTTAAAGAAGTTTAAACCGAATATTTCCTCTCTGGGGTTAGCAGTACCATTGGTTTCTTGGGTTCAGTAGACGGTACTCAAAACCTCTGTTCTTCGCCAACACCACTCCACTATTTTAGTCATTGAAGGGGCAGTGTATTTGTTAGAGAGAGAGGCAATAATCATCTTCCACATCTACCCCTATAACTTCAGAATCCCTGTCTATTGATTCCACATTCAGAGCCTGCCTGCGCAGGAGATGAATAGGGAGGCAAGAATTCTGTAGAATTGGATGGTGGTTACTTCTATCCTGCAGATAATTAATAGTGAGTACTACCTTCCATTCTCCAGAAGTCTGCCTCTGCCCTTACTGCACCCTATAAACATTTTACGATCAAGGTGAAATTTCTCATCCCGACGGGCACAAAGGTAGGAGTACCCTTGTCTGAGAAAGGTCTATGATGTTATAGTTGCGTCCATTTCCCAAAACAGCTTGTCATCGCAGGCCAAGTTTAGGCATCAGGTTCTAGATTTAATGAGAAATAAAAGTTCGTTACAACAGCTCTTTAAGCCCTAGAATTGTAGGCATAGTTTGTGTCTCTAGAACAAGATGTGTATTTTTAACATTCCAGTCATACTGTGCCCCTAGAAATATTGAAGGTTTGTAATTGGAGGGAAAAAAAACATTTTCTGTTTGTTTCAGTTTGATGTCCTAGTATGTCATCTTTGTTCTGGAGCTTCTACCAGTGGTGGCAGCTGCTCCTCAGTTGTATATCACATTTATAGAGTACTGTCCCAGAATTAGTCATAGTCCATTTGCAGTAGATAATCCTTGGTTGAATAGTAAGTTAATTATCAGTACATTTGGAAAACTCTTCTCTAGTACAAACATGACAAATTCCAATTCCTGGGTGCTGTCTCAAACACAAGGATGGAAAAGTATTTCCGCTCAAGGATTGAGTAAACAGTATCTGGTAAATTGTACCACTTTTCCTGCCTCCCACCATATTACAAACTGTTCCTTTTGTATGTCTTCAGGGATCCCGTAGCTTGATTTGGTGTGTTTGATACCCCAGCCCTGGCAGTACAGACTACACTTAATATTGGACCAAGACTGGTTGCATATGGTTGGGTCTCTGTGTAGAGTGAAACAGCAGATGGAAAATAATTGACTATAATGCGGCCCTAAGCTTACACCTGTCCTTGAGAATAATTCAACCATTGGATCCAACGCTTTGCTGTTTGTGCTACCGGATTCCTTATGCAAGGCTGAGAATGTCATCACTTCTGTGTTTTCTGATATCCCTTAATCATTTTTATATCTAATTGCTCAGCAAGATTATAATGTTGCAGACCAGGGTGTCCCCTTACATTGCTGGTACAAAGCAGGAATTTTTCTATTTAGACTGTTATTTTATCCCCAGATTCTTGAGATGGTGTTTCTTCCAGATGCTTCACTAATCCTTTGTGTGGTTAGTCAGAGAAACATCCCATTAGGGGTTTATGGTGAACTAGAGTTAACTTATTTTCAACATGCAAGTGCTTAGAGTTATGTAACTGATGCAATGGCCTCTCTCCTGTGACCTAGAAGTCAACTAGAATTGTGCCTCCAAGAGTAGTGATGCACTACGTTCTGTATAATATCAGGCTTGAAAAGGTCAAGGTGACTGTCACCACCCTCTTCTGTTCTGAGAAAGTGAGATGTTCTTCTAATACATTTTGTATTTGATATGTTGGATCCCTCTTGCTCCCTTGTCTCTTCTGGTTTTGGAAAATTGGCAGGACAAATCTTTTCAACGCGAGTGGTACATTTAATGAACCTATTACATCATTCTCACAGGTAATGCTCGAGGGATAGAGTCCCGACAGAGGTATTACTGTAAAAATATATTTATTTCTGGATCCAGTCTTGCTTCTGGCCAAGGAACATAGATTAGAAATCTGCAGGACCATGACAATTTAGATAGAAAAAGTTCTTGCTAAATACAACTGATTTCTGTCTTTCTGTTAAGGAGGATAACTTCAAGCGTTCTTTCCTGAGGTTGGGTGTTTTTGCTTTATGTATCCTAATAATTCTGCACCATGAAATTTCCTGACATTTATAAATACTGACTATCTCCCTAAACACTTTTACAAGAAGGGTAATGGCCTATATTTTTAACATGTCTTCAAATTCCTATCTAATAGCACATTATATTTTTCTTTTGTAGGATGTTGTCAAATTTTACTTAAAAATGACAAAAATAAAAGCTTCAGACTACACTCTTGGTTCTCTTCCAGGGGATCCTCCAATAGTCATTAGCGCATGAATATTCCCGCCCATGCGCGGGGACCCCGGAAACAATATATACACATATATGTGAAAAACATATATGAAGCTCTATATATAAATATATTCTTTCAGATTTGTCCATGCAGTTAGAGGCGCACTCCTCCAGTCGGGGGTAAACAACCTTTATTTCTTAAAAGACAGGTTTACAGCTCTGACCCTCTTCCATCTGCCTGCCTGACGCGTTTCAAAGCTATCGAGCTCCTTCTTCAGAGGCAATTCAGATGCACAACTCCGTTAAGGGTCTCCCACAATTCCTCACATGCTTTAACCATTCTATCAGCCTCAGGTGTGCTGTTTCCGGTAAGTTTATTATTTATATTGCATTCTGGGAATCGTGGTCTCATTACCCTGCTCAATGCCTCCAGTGGCCGTGTGCAATCGGAACATTTTTATGGATCAATTCCTGCCCTCCAGTGGGTAATGAGACCTGAGGCTGATAGAATGGTTAAAGCATGTAAGGAATTGTGGGAGACCCTTAACGGAGTTGTGCATCTGAATTGCCTCTGAAGAAGGAGCTCAATAGCTTTGAAACGCGTCAGGCAGGCAGATGGAAGAAGGTCAGAGCTGTAAACCTGTCTTTTAAGAAATAAAGGTTGTTTACCCCCGACTGGAGGAGTGCGCCTCTAACTGCATGGACAAATCTGAAAGGAATATATATATATATATATATATATATATATATATATATAATCTCCACCAAATAGCTTACTGATTCATGTAAGCACGAGCCACACCGATCCAAGTTTTGCAAAATTATATTTATTGATTCGAGGCAAAAAGACGCGTTTCGAGCTATCCAGCTCTTGGTCACATGACCTTAGTTCAAAGTTCAAACTTTTTATACTTTTCCGGAGAGCTAAAGAAAATACTTAATGGTGCTGTCATCACAATTAACTCCGTGAGTATTACAAACATTTCATACCCTATATACAGTGCTGTATATTAAATTCATTTAAACACATCATTTACAGAATAATGAAATCTATACAATGTGCACAAAGAGAGAAGAGAAAGAAAGAGAAAAAGCGGTGAAATGATGTCTCCAACATAAAATATACGACGACTTGTCGTTCAAAGAGGTAAATGCATTATCCGGGTGAAGTACCCAGTTATAAAGCGTGGGCTATCATGGTTTCGAGGTGCCAGTAATGGTTTAGCACCTTTGATTTTATTACATCAATGTTAACCACTCATTGACATTAATCTATTATAAATAAGAAAGCAAAACATAATTGCTGACATTGATATTTATAAAGGGTATAGTACCCATATAGAAACAGATATGGAATTAGCAGTAACAAAAAGCGACCATTAGTAATATCCTGTTGCCCCAAATGAATCTGGAAAAATGGAGAGCGTGGTTGTAGATACAAACACCTAAAACTCCGTGCTCGTAGCTCATAACTGTAGTGAAGGTGACTCATACACTCCATCCATTAAATCTATACGGGAGCAATCAAAAATAGAAAAAGTTTAATCAAACATATGGTTACTTATAGGTATACAAAACATCATATTGCTGACCATGTTGCCCACTTCAAGAATGTTTTTACTTAATAAAACACTATTCATGTAGGGAGACTAAGTCAACACACCGCTTCTCTATATTACACAGAAATCCTACAGTCATATTGTGCAATTGTGAAGGGATACAAAAGGAAAATTCAAAAGGGATGGGATAAGTGACACAACAGTGATTATATAAACGTTAAAATAAATGCAGAACACTAATTCTGTATCAAAGGTACAGCGGGAAGCACTATTGCAATCTAATTTACAGATGCACATGCATCTCTTCATCATTATTCATCCCAAAAGGAACGACGCAACCAGCTTGCAATATGAATCTGGATTCAGTTCTGCGTAAGGCTAAAATTCTATTGCCACCTCTGGGATTTTTGGGGATGGTATCAAGAGCGAAAAATTTCGCTTGTGTCCAGTCACTGTTGTGTTCTTGGTAAAAATGTTTCGCCGTGCCATAGCTAAAATCTTTGTTGGTAATGGCACGCCAATGCTCTAATATCCTCTTCTTTACAGGGAAGGTGGTTGAGCCTATGTACCACTTACCACAAGGGCACGTAATTACATAAACCACAAAATCAGTGCTACATTGTATATTCTTCCTGATGTGCCATTTCCTATGGGTTCTCTGTAGTGTAACCTCCTTCACATTTTCACTGTGACTACAAGCCTTACATTTTCCACACTTGTGAAAACCCCCATTCTTTCCAGCCATGTCACTTTTCGATGTTCCATGTGACTCCTAACTATCTTGTCTTTAATAGAGGGACCTTTTCTATATGTTATCGCTGGGTATGAGCCCAGTTTTTCTTTTAGTAGTCTGTCTTGTGTGAGAATGTCCCATCTTTTTCTGATTATCTGGCTGAACTGTTTAGACTGAGAATTATAGGTTGTGATAAGTCTTATGGGGGCATCTGTTTCCGTTTGTTTGATCTTAGGTGCTTTGTATAAGGCTTCACTTCTCTCAATTTGATCTGCTCTTTTTTCGGCCATTTTAAGCATTTTAAGGGGATACCCTCTGGCTTTGAATCTGTGTGACATTTCCTTCTTGTTTTTACTGTTTCCTCAGAACTACAATTTCTCTTTGCTCGAAGGAACTCTCCAAAGGGTATACTCCACCTGAAATTAGGAGGGTGGCAGCTAGCTGAGTGTAGAACCGAGTTACCTGCTGTGCTCTTCCTAAATAAATCCATCTCAAGTTTGTTACCCTTCACAGTCTGATATCCAGAAAATCAACTGTCTGTTGGCTATATTGCATGGTAAATTTTAGATTTACAGAATTCTCATTTAATTCTTTTACAAAATCAAGGAGTTCTTCCTCTTCGCCTTCCCATACAAAGAAGACGTCGTCAATAAATCTGAGCCAGATATTGACCTTGTTGGTCCAATGTTCCAGAGATTCATTCCAGAGCACCTTCTTCTCCCACCAGCCCACCAAGAGATTAGCGTAGCTGGGAGCGAAGCAGGTGCCCATCGAAGTCCCCTGTACTTGTTTATATAAAACTCCATTAAATGTAAATACATTTTCCAAGAGACAGATTTCGATCATCTGTAGTAATATCCTAGTATGTGTCAAGTGATGTATACTTCTGGTCCTCAAAAAGTGTTCGCATGCCTTTAGTCCGTCTCTATGCCTAATGCTTGTATACAGACTTTCTACATCCAAACAGACAAGCCAGTAGTTTTTATCCCAGTGTATGTTCTCAATTTTTTGTAGAAAGTCTTTTGTGTCTCTAATGTATGATGTTAGGTCTTTGACATAGTCTGCTAGAAAATGGTCCACGTAAATGGAAACATTCTCGAACAGACTATTTTTTGATGACACTATAGGTCGGCCCGGAGGCTGCAATGGGTCTTTGTGTACCTTCGGTAAAAGGTAAAAAGTAGGTATGGTTGGTGTCATTTCTAAGGAATTTCTGCTCATCCCAATTCAATAGGTTGTCATCAGCCCACCCCTTAAGGAGGTCAAAAATCTAACCTGCAGTGTGGAAAAATAGGATTTGTCAACCTTGGTGTAGCATGTCGTGTTATTAAGCTGTCTCATGGCTTCATAGATATAGTTCTTTTGTCCCATAAAACTATATTACCGCCTTTATCGGAGGCCTTTATCACGATATTCTCATCATTTTGCAGACACTTAATAGCTTCTCTTTGTGCTTTAGTAAGATTAGAACCAATCATGGGTTTTCTGAGAAGCTCTAAAATATCATGGTTAACCATCTCATGAAAGACATCTATGTTGTCTCTAGGAATCTGTGGCCTGTATTTGGATTTTGCTCTGAATGGGGTGACTACCGATCTGCAGGGTCTAGCCCAAGATTCTCAACTACAGTAACTGTTTGGATCGGACAGAGCAATTGTCTGTGTACTGTGTGCTTCTTGGTCATCTCTTAAACTCTCAAGTGTTCTTAAAATATCAATGTCATCAATAGAGGGACATATAGGGTAGGTGTATTCTCTATGGGTGTTGTTTGATTCTGTTGTCTGGATTTATGAATTTTAAAATTTCAGTTTACGTACAAATAAATACATATCAATACGTGTCTGGGTGTAATCAATAGGTAAATCTGGACAGAAAGTTAATCCAAGTTTGAGAACCTGCTCTTCTATAGGGTTTAAAAGTCTATTAGTGAGGTTCATTACCGTAAGTTCTTGTCCATCCATTACTTCCCCTTCTGGTTCTGGCCTTTGGTTCCCACGCCAGTATTGCTGTTCTTTACTCCGCCGGTCTCGCCTTCTTTTGCTCTTTTACAACAAATGCAGCCTTCCATACAGAAAAAGAGCTGGGTAATGCTATAAGAATTCCCTTTGCACACATATACACATTCAACACGAAGCAGTGAAGAAAACAGAGCATTTGAACTGCTTTAATGTGCAGCAGAAAACATAATCCTGCGAAGAGGAATGACAGCATTGCCAGCTCACAGGCTGCATTGCAGAAACACTTAGTGTAAAAAGCTGAATCTAAACTCATAGAAACACATAGGCAAAAACTGGCACCGTGCCTTTAAGGCAGCCATGACCCCTAGCTTCCCATCATGCCTCGGGGGTGACAGTTAGGTCAGTTCTTTCCGGCTCCTTTAGTCAGGACCCTGGTTACTTCAGCTCTTGATTTTTCTGATTTCTGTCAGAAAATATCTACACATTTTTTGTCAAAACCTACTTACTTCGTCGTCTTTTGGCTTTTAGAGTAGATTCCTACTGTTTTTGAGAGAGTTAAACATATTTTTTCTCTCAGAAATGCCATCTCTTTGACTCTTGCCCTTCCTGTGGCAAAAAGGCTAGATCAGACTCCCATTCTGTCTGTATCCTGTGCCTTCCTGAGGATCATGATCCTAAGACTTGCCAGCATTGTCAGTCCCTGTCCAGGCGTACTCTGAAAGAAAGAGAAAGGATTCGCCTTTATGGGATGGCAGAGAAGGGAAAAGCTCCTTCTAGAGGCAGGTCTCCAGTGAAGAAGAGGAAGGAGAGCGCAAGATCATCATGCAGAAGTAAAGTTCCAGTTTGCTCTCCTTCAGCGTTGCTCTCCATGCCACTGGAATCAAGCTATCCTGGCTGAAGAGGGGTGAAACCCCGAAACCGGTCCTAGGATGCTTGTTTCCAGTCCAGGGAGGACCTGGCTTGGCAGTTCGGGCTGGACTGTTCCCATGAGGCACAGGGTCAAGACTGATTTGCATATGGCTGGGTTCAAACTGGAATGGCATGGTGAGCAAAAAAACGATGGATTTAGGCCCAGATCTCTGTACTGGGGTGAATGTATGACATTGTTCTGCATTCTGTCCATCAACTGTTGTTTTTGCAATTGTCACCCCGAGTGGGACGGGTATGCCCAGACGTGGGTCCCGTGCTCTCCATGCCACTGGAATCAAGCTATCCTGGCTGAAGAGGGTGAAACCCCGAAACCGGTCCTAGGATGCTTGTTTCCAGTCCAGGGAGGACCTGGCTTGGCAGTTCGGGCTGGACTGTTCCCATGAGGCACAGGGTCAAGACTGATTTGCATATGGCTGGGTTCAAACTGGAATGGCATGGTGAGCAAAAAAACGATGGATTTAGGCCCAGATCTCTGTACTGGGGTGAATGTATGACATTGTTCTGCATTCTGTCCATCAACTGTTGTTTTTGCAAATACCTTCACTGGCAGCTAAAACGTCAACGAGAAGACCATCGGCGGGCTCGCCGTCGAGAGAGCACCGGTCGTCGATGAAGACTGCAGGTACGTCACGTCCTCCGCTGTCGTCAACGATCGGCGTCGAGGAGTTGTTCTACGTTGGTGCGGGCTCGCACAACGTCGAGAGTTGGATCTCCGTCGTCGCCGTCAATACGGCGTTCGACGTAGAGACATGCTTCGCCGTCGCCAGCAGAGCGGCGATCGGCCTCAAAGTGGGCGTCTCCGTTGCCGTCAACCAGGCGGCGGTCAACGTCGAGACATGCCTCGTCGTCGCCAGTGGAACGACGATAGGCGTCGAAACGAGCATCTCCGTTGCCGTCAACCAGGCGACGGTCAACGTCGAGACAGGCCTCGTTGTCGCCAGGTGCGAGACATTCGAAGACCAAGCGGACTGCTCCGTTGTCGTCGACCAGACGACGTTCAAAATCGAGGGCCAAATCATCGGCGAAGAAGGATTCGTCGTCGGGACCCAAAGTAAAGTATTCGAGGCGGCGGTCTCCGTCAGCGTCGAGTAAGAGCACGACGTAGAGAAGGGGTTCTCCGTCTGTTCACACTTTGGGTTCTCCCAGACGCTCCGCGTCGAGGACTAGGTCGGTGAGATCAATGGCTTCAACGTCAGGGCATTCGACGTTGAAGCACAAAGAGAGGTCGACTTCGAGGAGACGGTCCCTCTCGAAAGACTCACCGGTGCTGGTCACATATAGTCGTTCGACGTCGAGGCACTCACCATCGACGTTCGCATCGCTCCTCCAGACGCCGTTCAACCTCCAGAGACTGCATGGAGTCATCGGCTTCAGTTGCGAGCTCTCCTCAAGTGATTTCAACGAGAAGCTCTTCTTCTCCGTCTCCGGAGGCACGACAATCTCCTAGACCAACGTCTCCACGAAGGCAGAAGTCTCCTTCAGTCCATCTGTCACCAAGATGGCTCCTTCCTGTCAGCCATTGGCAGAAAGATACTTCTGGCCAAGCTGGGTGACCTATGGACTATTCCAGTCCACTGCACAAATCCCCGTTGGAACGGTTAGTGCAAGAGGTGGACAGATCACCTGTTACTTGGACCAGGGATCGCCAGGACAAATCTCCGGAGTATAGACCAACTCATGCTCATCGGAAGAGAACGAGAACACCGTCTTGGTCTTCCTCTTCAACTCACTCTTCAAAAAGGGACTATTCGCCTACCCTTACGGATAGCCCGCCATCTAGAGTGTCACCTATCTATGACATCAATACATTTCATGATGTCCTCACTAGAGGAGCACAGAAGCTGAACATAGATATGTCAGCGCCTCAAGCTTCCCCCTCTATCATCTTCGAGACTCCATCAACGGTCTGTGTCTAGGCCTTTTCTCCCACTGGTTCCTGGTCTTCAGCCAGTGATGGACGTTTTTCTCACCCCATCCTCGATTAAAGCAGCCCCAGCGAGGATTCAGAAAAAATACAAGCCGGCGGCATCAGATCCTTTATTTTTAAAATCGGATCCTCCGCCGGACTCGGTAATCATCGCGGCAGCAAAGAAAACTCATGCCGTCGCTTCTTCGTCCTCTGTCCCTCCAGACAAGGAGAGTCGAGCTCAGGATTCTTGGGGGAGAAAGGTATGCGGATCCGCAGCATCCTCCTTGAAAGTATCAAGCTCTGCAGCCCTGTTGGGCCGTTACGACAGGTCTTTATGGGACTCTTTGGATCGTTTTAAGGAAAAGCTGCCGAAGGAGGACAGACTAGCTTTTGCGGAAATTCTTCAAGAAGGGGCACTGGTTTCTAATCAGGTGATTAGTACTGCAGCGGATGGGGCTTCTCTGGCTGCCCCTTCATATGCACACGGCATTTGTGCACGAAGGTCTTCATGGCTGCGCTTAACAGCTTTAAAGCCTGAGTCTCCGCATCGGATTTTAAATCTCCCATTCTCCGGAACCTCTTTGGTTCCCACACCGATGAAGAAATGGCCAGGATGAAGGCTGAGCTGGATACGCTGAAGGCGGTAGGCCTGGAAAAGAAAAAAGAATTCAGACGAAGATACAGGCCTTACAATCGCAAGAACTACAATCAGAGGGTTCAAACCCCTCAATGGCAGCAGAGGCAGAACCAGCAATCCAGGTCTCAGTTCCAAGGCCGTAGATCCTCCAGAGGCAGAGGAGGACAACATCAACAATCCTCCGGCACAGCCAAGACTTCAGGGAAACGGTGATCTTCTGCTTCCTCTAGCGCCGTTGCCCACTCCAGTGGGAGGAAGTATTTCGAATCACGTGGCAGAGTGGCGCAAAATAACAAAAGATCGGTGGGTGCTAAATATACTGAACAATGGATCTACACTTCGTTTCAGCGCACCCCCAAAGAACATTCCTCCAGTAAAGTCACACCCCCACCAACTGAAATTGCTACGTCAGGTGTCTGTCCTCCTCAAGAAGTGGGCCATAGAAGAAGTTCCTCCTGCTCAAAGAGGAAAAGGAGTCTATTCCAGGTACTTTCTGGTGACAAAGAAAGACCAAGCGCACAAATTCAGACCTATCCTGGATCTGCGATCTCTGAACAAGGTCATTCAGAAGGAGAAGTTTTGCATGTTGGCGCTACATCAAATATATCCGCACCTGCAAAAGGGGGTTTGGATGTGTTCGATAGACCTCCAAGATGCGTACTTCCACATACCGATTGCTCCACGTCACCGCAAGTTCCTGAGATTCATGGTGGGCGCCAAGCATTACCAGTTCCGAGTCTTACTGTTCGGCCTAAAATCCGTGCCGAGGGTCTTCACAAAGTGCCTGGCAGTGGTGGCCGCAGCTGTACATCGTCAAGGCCTATTTGTGTATCCGTACCTGGACGATTGGCTGTTGAAAGGTTCATCCCCACAGATGGTGAAGGATCATTTTCGAGTTTGCCTAAACTTACTACACCGTTTAGGCCTTCACGTGAACATGGAAAAATCTGTCAAACAGCCCACTGGCGACGACGAGGCATGTCTCGACGTTGACCGCCGCCTGGTTGACGGCAACGGAGACGCCCGCTTCGAGGCCGATCGCCGCTCTGCTGGCGACGGCGAAGCATGTCTCGACGTCGAACGCCGTATTGACGGCGACGACGGAGATCCAACTCTCGACGTTGTGCGAGCCCGCACCAACGGAGAACAACTCCTCGACGCCGATCGTCGCCGGGTTGACGACAGCGGAGGACGTGACGTACCTGCAGTCTTCATCGACGACCGGTGCTCTCTCGACGGCGAGCCCGCCGATGGTCTTCTCGTCGACGTTTTAGCTGCCGGTGAAGGTATTTTCAGCGTCGATCCCGACGCTGAAGGAGAGCAAACTGGAACTTTACTTCTGCATGATGATCTTGCTCTCTCCTTCCTCTTCTTCACCGGAGACCTGCCTCTAGAAGGAGCTTTTCCCTTCTCTGCCATCCCATAAAGGCTAATCCTTTCTCTTTCTTTCAGAGTACGCCTGGACAGGGACTGACCATGCTGGCAAGTCTTGGGATCATGATCCTCAGGAAGGCACAGGATACAGACAGAATGGGAGTCTGATCTAGCCTTTTTGCCACAGGAAGGGCAAGAGTCAAAGAGATGGCATTTCTGAGAGAAAAAATATGTTTAACTCTCTCAAAAACAGTAGGAATCTACTCTAAAAGCCAAAAGACGACGAAGTAAGTAGGTTTTGACAAATGTGTAGATATTTTCTGACAGAAATCAGAAAAATCAAGAGCTGAAGTAACCAGGGTCCTGACTAAAGGAGCCGGAAAGAACTGACCTAACTGTCACCCCCGAGGCATGATGGGAAGCTAGGGGTCATGGCTGCCTTAAAGGCACGGTGCCAGTTTTTGCCTGTGTTTCTATGAGGTTACATTTTCAGCTTTTTACACTAAGTGTTTCTGCAATGCAGCCTGTGAGCTGGCAATGCTGTCATTCCTCGTTGCAGGATTAGGTTTTCTGCTGCACATTAAAGCAGTTCAAATGCTCTTTGTTTTCTTCACTGCTTCGTGTTGAATGTGTATGTGTGCAAAGGGAATTCTTATAGCATTACCCAGCTCTTTTTCTGTATGGAAGGCTGCATTTGTTGATTGATATATATATATATATCTATCTCTTCATATGTTTTTCACATATATGTGTATATATTGTTTCCGGGGGTCCCCGCGCGTGGGCGGGAATAGTCATGTGCTTATGACTATTGATGAGGATACCCCTGGAAGAGAACTAGGATTACAGGTAAGTAACTTATCCTTACTGTATCTTTATACCTTTCAAAACCGAAAAGAGAATGGTCATTTAGGCTTTATTACTCGCTGTGCCTAGAGACAAATACAGTTTAATGCTCCATCCTCCCCATCCTGTTCAGGAAGGTATAAATTTCAACCTCTAAGCCAGTTCATTTTTCAGCCCCTTTGAAAAATGCTCCCATGCTGATGGGCTCTGTTCATTTTATTTCTTAATCTTTTTTTAGTCCAGATTTTAAAAGTTACTTGTGCTTCCTGCTGTTTTAAGAGGATTTCCACTTCATCTTATTTTGTTTCCTCCATCAGCCAGTATGCCTTTACTATATGGGGGTTGCTCCTCGTGTGTCAAATAAGAACAATGTTAAAAGTAAAGATATGCTCTCTAAACATACTTCTTTCCAGATTATGATAATTAGGAAACGTGCTCTATTGCCAGAAATAGTGCATCACAACATTAAAATATTGGTAGTGAATACACCTCTGCTGCAGAAAATGTTCCAGAGCCTTTTCGTAATCCACTGCAGGTGGGTTTACCAGCAGGGACATAATTAGGAAATGCACTGCCTCCACCTAAGCTCTATCCAAGACCACTTTGGCCAGCCCCAAGAATGTATTCAAAGGAATGTGGTGCACCTGTTGCCTACTCTTGGCACTCCAGGCAACATTGACACGTTAAGCATTTAAGGTAAGATCGTGCTCCGCATCAAGGCACATGCCATCCGTCTATACAACATGAAGTTACTATGCCTCAATCATAGCGTTTCCATTTTGTCGACTAGTGAAGACGTTTATTCTTTAAGCAACTAAAATGTTTTTAATTCTGGACCAGCAGGATTTAAAATGCATTGAAATGCCTGCTCGGAGAAAAAAAAATATCCTTCTCCTCAATACATAATTACTATGCCCCTCTCCTGCAGAAGAAATGCCAATCTTTGTACCCTATCACTTTCTTGACAGACAACCACAACTACACCTAGGAGACTTTAGATTCCAAGGCAGTAATTATGCCTGACTCAACCTGTAATAATATACTCCACCTTTTAACCAAATCGTCTGGAGAATCCCAAATAGTTGACATCACCCTATTTCAGGTGTTTTAGCAGGGGGGTACGAAAGTTACTATTACATTAGAGGTGCTGCAGGCTAAATTGTCCATTATTTGTGAAAGACTTAAACATAGGATTAGTTGCCTTTATTCCTAAGTTGACTTCAACCATAGTGGAATTTTGTTCTGAGTCGCTAACCACCCAAATAGGCCTCTGCAAGTCTACACAAAATGTAAGTAAATGTAAGTCCGTTTTTATATAGCGCAGCTACTCACCCTTACGGGTCTCAAGGCGCTGGGGGCCGTAGTGGAAATTAAGTGAGCTATTGCCCAGAGTCACATGGTGCTGAGCTGCCGCCGGAGCCGGGGATCGAACCGTGAACCCTGTCCTCCGAAGTCAGCTGCCCTGGCCGCTGCACCACACCTCTCCACAAGAAATTCATGCCACCACCACAGGATACCACTTTCTTCAGTCAGAATCCACATCTTCTGTCAAGACCTAAAAAAAAAAAAACTACAAACTAATGGTGATGTGAAAGTCATTTTTTTCTTTAACTTGTGTGCCAGCTTTACTGTAAGCTATATTTAGGATTCTTACATTTTCTCTTACAGCCTTTGGCAAAGACACACATTTCATTTAAATTCCTGTTTGATGTTGTGTCCGCATTAAATATTTTTAATCCATTTCCATTTTTTGCAGGTTTGGCATTTGTCAGACAAGAGATGCATAAACGTGTGCGCTCAGCTGGACTGGAAGCGATGCCTCGCTGTCCATCTGTGGTACATGCTACCTCCTACTGCCTCTGTTGCTGCAGCTCTCAAGATGTATGAGGAAGCATTTCAGGTATGGGTAGATATTCTCAGGTAAACCCTTATAATCCTTTCTGCTCCTCTGCACTGAAAACACACCACCTAGCAGTTGATACTGCCAGCCATAATAACAGTGTGGCAGCATGGCTTTCAAATAGTAAAATGTCAGGTTGAAAACCTTCAGTATAAAACTTTTTTGGGCAAAATCTGTGCAGGAATGAGGGATTATATGCTTAGTTTCTATAGTTTTGGAACATTGAGATCATTTCAAGCCTTACTTATGTTGGGACTAACTGCTCTTTCCTATGTAGATACCAAAAATTAGCTAGAGCAAAATATCAGACATTTCATTTAAGTATAGACAGCATCACTTTAAAAAGATGAGGGGGAGAGAGGGCTTGCAGGATCTTGTATAAAAGAAATAAACTTCAGCATTTAACATTTTGCCTTGCTTAAAGCTTCTGTGCTTGGCTCCTGTATTAGTTGTGATTAGAGGTTTTGCCCCAGTTATTATTAGTCTTTTGAATTTAATACAGCTGTAAGGAAATGGCTCTTCTCTGTGGTCACCGCCAAGTTTTTGGACTGATGCTGCTGGTTTTCCGACTACTAACCAGACCTCGGTATCAATACCCTGACCCTGAAGTGTATGTCCAATTGGCTGTACCCAGTTGGACCTGGCTGCGTGTAAGTCCCTAGTATATGGTATCAGGTACCCAGGGCATGTATGTTAGAGGGGTACCTCGGGGGTTGCAGCACTGGTTGTGCTACCCTGGAGGTCCCCCAAGTCAAACGAGTCTCCCAGTCTGCCACTGCACACAGGTAGAGCAGTTGTGTACTGCTGGTCTGACTTTGCCATTGAGAGCAGTGGCAGCGCCTCCACTTCACCAGAGCATCTGTGTAAGTCGTACACAAAGGGAGTCCCTGTTCCTTGTAGAGGAAGAAAAGGAAGAAACTTTTGTTGTGTGCTACTCTCTGTGGGGGACAGTGTGTCCTCATAATGCCCTCACCCACCCCGAAGGATGTCATGCTTCATCATTTGGGCTTTGCTCCTCGTCGGGCCGGCGCTGCAATGCCCAACGGGTCCCCCGAAGGGTCACTTTATCAGAGATCTTTTGATGAAAAGCCGTTTGGGTGCGTGGGTGTAAGTGGCAGTGAAGTCTAAAGTGGTGTATTTAAAAAATGACTGGAGGGAGGGTGTTTACTATTTATTAGGGTGATCCCTCTGTCATTGTTAAAACAGTGTGTGGTGCTGCCCTAGGGGATATTATGACAATCTTATCATTGATCTTATACCTATTTATGTATGTCTGTCACTATGCTGAGAAAAATCGTTTTAATTATTCACATAACTGTTATTATACATGCACCTACGCCAACCTATAGCGATAATACTCACGCTAAGGGTAATGCGCACCAGGCCCTCCAATGGATGACCCGGACAATATGAACCTACCATAACAAGATACTAATGCCACTATACTTTTGTCCTACACTTTTGTCTTTTCAGAAACGCTACTCCTTTCTACAGATTTGGCGGCACTGGTTAGTTTAGGCCGCCGCTTGATACTAAAATTGAACTCCCTTTGGTCCTGAAGAAGCGCTCTGGATCTCCTTCTGAGGCCACATACAGCGCGAAACATGTTGACCGTTATATATGTCCATTAGGGACATATACCCAGGTACAGAGGGACTAAATATCCCCTAGAGCAGCACCACACACTTTGTTTTAACAATGACAGAGGGATCACCCTAATAAATAGTAAACGCCCTCCCTCCAGCATGACATCCTTCAGGTGTGTGAGGGCATTATGATGAGGACACACTGTCCCCCACAGATAGAGTAGCACACAACAAAAGTTTCTTCCTCTACAAGGAACAGTGACTCCCTTTGTGTACTTGTTACTTTTCGAGAGCAAGGGTCACTGGACCTAATAATTAGCTCCTAGTGTCCCCCCCCTCTATAAATAGGAGCATCTGTGTAAGTCACCCCTCTGGCAGCCTACAGAGTCCTAAGTCAGGGTGCAATATGACACCGGCAGGACATGTAGTTTGCATGTTCTGACAGTAAAAATGCCATTTTTAATGTGGAAAGACTTCGTCGCCCAATTGGCGAGTGCAGGATTACATGCTGACTCCTCAGCCATGCTAACTCCTCAACTGTGCGACCTAAGTGGGCACTCCAAGATATCCAACAACTCGTTATATCTGAAAGAAAGTTAGTTATAGATTCCTTACCTTAGAATTACCCCCAAGCGTCAGACTGGGTCCGGAAAGTTTTTTCGTCAGCAGTACCTCAGCGTGTGGGAAGGTGGCGTTGGTCGGCTCCGCGTCCGTCGTTGGCATCGTGGTTGCCGGAATGACGTCGCGGTAGCTACTTAGACGCCGCCCTTGCGCGCTGACGTCGGTGCTTTCTTTTTCCGCGCCAGCCAGCGCAGATCCGGAGAGAGCGGTACCTCCAGTCACTTTTTGACTTAACTTTTTGTGCGACTTTTGTCGACGTCTTTTTGAGTCCTAACGACCGCTGGTGCATGTAGGGATGCCCGGCTTCAAGGCTTGCGGTTCCTGTACCCGACTGATGCCGGTGACTGATCCGCACCGCGTGTGCCTCTTTTGCCTAGAGCGTGACCACGACCCCAAGTCGTGCTCCGACTGCCGATCCATGGCTCCGAAGGCTTTGCGGGAGCTGTCCCGAAAGCTTCTTGAGCGCCGGCAGTCGGCTCCGCGCCGATTCGAGGTCGCGAGGGAGGTCGAGGGACCGGTCGCGGAGCCATCACCACTCGTCTTCTAAGTCTTCGCACTCTGTGTCAGGTAAGTCGAAGCACAAGAAGAAGCATCGTCGCTCTTCGACTTCTCCCCGTCGGTCGGCTGACGCGACGAGGGATGCGGGCGGTGCCCCTCCCGCCCCTCCGCGTGCGGAGCCTGGAGCCTGAAGGGCCGACTCAGTTTCCCTCCCTTCCCGGGACCTGGAGCGACCCCTGCCCAGCTTCGTCAATTTTACGAGGCGATGCATGCCATCTTTGGGCAGCCCGAACCCGCCGGCGCGCCTTCGGGCCCCGCGGACTCGGTTGGGGGTCCTAGGCCTTCTCCGCCGGCGGCTCCGGCCCCGGCGCCGCAGGACTCCCATGGATCCAGGCCTGGATCCGGATCAGCGCCGGTTGACCTCATTGCGCCTCCACCGGCGCCGCTTCCTGCGGCACCGCACCCGCCGCCGGTCGTGTCCCCGGCCGACGTCGACCCCGGCCTCCATCCTGATGTGGACACGGAGACGGACCGGCGATGCCGGATCCGGCGCCGAGAGGTGTTTTAGTGCCCCTGTTCACTCCTGGGGTCCCTGTCAGGCCAGATTGGCACCCAGAGGACGAGGAGGAGGACTGGGAGGGGTCAGGTGACCCTCTGACCGACCAGTTGGATGAGGATCCGGACTGGAGAGAGGACCTGGGGGATGCCAGTGGCCTTGATACCTCCCCTGACCTTGGCATGTTGTCTCCTCCTACCGTGGCTACGGAGGAGGGAGTGTCATATGCAGTGGTGTTGCGTAGGGCGGCCGAGGCTCTCCACCTCGAGCTCCCTACAGTGACGGTCAGGACTAACCTGACAGAGGTGCTTCAACCGCAAGCGAGCTCTTCAGAGCCCCTGCTGCCATTTAATGACATCCTTTTGGGCACCTGGTCCAGGCCCAACACGGGGGCTCCCGTGGATAGGATGGTTGCCCGGCGCCACCGCCCGCCTCCGGGCGACCCCACTTTTCTCTCCCAACACCCTACCCCTGAGAGCTTGGTGGTCCAAGCCTCTTTTTCCAAGAGTGCATTCCCTTCCGCACCACCGGATAGGGAATCCAAGAAGCTGGATCATCTTGGGAAGAAGGTTTTCTTTTCTGCCAGCTTGGGGCTGCGGTCGGTAAACACCGCATGTCTATTGGGCCGTTATTCCACTCTGTGTGGGACACGGTTGCGCAAGGGCTGCCTCAGTGTCCGGAGGAGGCTCGGACTGTACTCTCCCAAGCTTTAGCCGCGGGGAGAGACACAGCAAAGTTTACAACCCGCTGTGTGCTGGATACCGCCGAGACTCTAGGCAGAACGATTTCCATGTCGGTAGCACTTAGACGCTACGCCTGGATGAGATCGACTGGCTTTTCTGGGGATGTCCAGAGCACTCTAATGGACGTGCCTTTTGATGGCCGTCGCCTTTTTGGCGACAAAGCAGATCACGCTCTAGAGCATTTCAAGGACTCATGGGCTACGGCCATGTCCTTGGGCCTCCCCAGCTGCCCTGCGCAGTCTGCTTTTTGCCCCTTTCGTGGCTACAGAAGGGGTGCCCCACTATGTTCCGCCCAGAGCCACAGGCCGACGCAAGTTCCCCAACCTTCGTGCGGCCGGGAACGTGGGAACCACCGCTGTGGTTCAGGGGCCCAGCGGGCGGGCCAGTCCACCAACCCCCCCTCTGCAGCAGCCTCCAAAACTTCCTAGTCCGACATATCTGAAAGAGACACGTTAGTGACCGATTCCTTACCTTAGAATATCCCCAGGCGTCAGGCTGGATCCGGAAAGTTTTGCGTAGCAGTACCCCTGCGCGTCGGTAGGCGGCGTCGTGCGGCTCTGCGTCCGTCGGGGTCGTGATCGCCGGGATGACGTCGCGGCCAGTACTTAGACGCCGCCCATGCGCGCTGGCGTCAGTTCTTTATTCTTCCGCGCCAGTAAGCGCAGATCCGGATTGAGCAGTGCCCCAGTCATTTTTTTGACTGAATATTTTTGTGATTTTTTTGTCCAAGTTTTTCGAGTCGTTTCGACTCCAAAGGTGTCAGTAGGGATGCCCGGCTTCAAGCCATGCGAGGTCTGTAATCGCTTATGTCGATTACAGATCCGCACCGTGAGTCTCTCTTCTGCCTGGGGCGCGGCCACGACCCCCAGTCGTGCCCCGAGTGTCGGTCCCTCGCTCCGAAGGCTTTGCGAGAGCGGTCTCGAAAGCTCCTCGAGGCCCGGCACTCGGCTCCGCTCGAGGTCCTGGTCCCGTGAGAGGTCGAGGGGCCGGTCGCGGAGCCGTCGTCATTCGTCTGGGTCGAAGTCTTCGTCCTAAGGTAAGGCGAAGCACAAGAGGTCTAAGAAGCGTCGCTCTAAGACCTCCCCTCGCCGGTCTCGCGACCTGGCCGAGGGTCCAGACGGCTCCGGGGGTGCCCGCGCAGCCGACGCCGGCCTACCCGCCTGTTCCGGGTCCGACGTCGACTCAGGCCGAGATACAGGAGTTCCTGTCGGCCATGGCCCGCATCTTCGGGCCTAAGGGTTACCCCGGTGCGCCTTCGGGCCCCGCGGGACCACCGGCGGCTCCGGCCCCGGTGTCTCCGGCGGCTCCAGCGCCGCAGGACCCCCTCGGATCCAGGCCTGGATCCCGGTCGACCTAACGACACCTCCACCGGCGCCGACCTCACCGGTACCGTTCACGGCGCAGTCCGAGGCCCCGGACGGCGCCGTCCCCAGGTTCTCCCCAGAGCCGGATCGACGTCGCTCGACGCCGATGGGACCTTTTGTTCCTTATGTCCCTCCTCCTTACTTTTCACAGCTCAGTGTGAGCCTTATCAGGACTGGGCTGAGGAACTGGGGGATGCCAGTGGTCTGGACACCTCTCCTGACCTTGGCATGCTGTCTCCTCCTTCCGTGGCTACGGAGGAGGGAGCAAGTTATGCAACGGTGTTGCGTAGGGCGGCTAAGGCCCTCTGCCTCGAGCTCCCTACGGTGGCTGTCAGGACTAACCTCCTGACGGAAGTGCTTCAGCCGGCGGCTGTGAGAAAGTGCCATCTTTCTTGCATGGTATGCCCCCACTTTTTGCTGAATTGCTGATGTGCTTTGACTGAGTGTGCCCTGGGCTCCTGCCAACCAGGTACCCAGGGCCTGTGTTCCTTCCCTAAAACTGCATTGATACCTACACCCAATTGGCATCCCTGGCCACAGGTCAGCCCCTGGTAAATGGTACCATGGGTACCCAGGGCACTGTGACCAGGCACTGTGACCAGGGAAGGCCCCTAAGGGCTGCAGCACTTGTTGTGCCACCCTTAGGGACCCTGTACCTTTATACACACACACACACACACTGCCTTTGCAGGCTGCGTGTCTTGGTGCAGAACAAAAGTGAAGAGTCGACATGGCACACATCCCTATGTGGCATGCCTACAAGCCACTGCCCTGGCCTAGGTCAGCCACCCCTCTAGCTGGGTGCACTATGCCAGTGGTGAGGGCATAGA
Source organism: Calotriton arnoldi (assembly GCA_963921515.1). Lineage (NCBI taxonomy): Eukaryota > Metazoa > Chordata > Amphibia > Caudata > Salamandridae > Calotriton > Calotriton arnoldi. The sequence continues at coordinate 2,451,714 of CAWUFW010000835.1, forward strand.
GGCATGAGCCCTGTGCCCCTACAGTGCCCAAGTCCATTCTTGGGCATTGTAAGTGCAGTGCTGCCATTAAGATTATATGGTGCTGGGAGTCTGTCATTACGAACTCCACAGCACCATAATGGCCCCACTGAAAACTAAGAAGTTTGGTATCAAACTTCTCAGCACATTAAACCCCCACTGATGCCAGTGTGGGATTTAATGTAAAACGCACTCCAGAGGGCATCTTAGAGATGCCCCCTGAAACCAACCCGACCTCCAGTGTCCGGACTGAGTGGCTGCCCAGGCTGCCACCACCAGACATGTTTCTGGACCCCTGGGTCGAGAGCCTCTGCTCTCAGGGGCCTGAAACAATGTGCATCCTGGGGCGAGGTGCCAAAGCCTCCTCCCCAGGATGGGCAGGGGGAGCTTCAAAGGCCTGCCGCCTTTTGAGCTTCCCCAGACCATTTGCTGCTTCCAGCAAACTGGTCCCCACTGGTTCTACCCCCACTTCTGGCGGGAGAACCGGCGGGAAAACCAGAGGCAGGAAATGGGTTGTGCCCACCTCTGCCAACTCCACCCCTAAGGTGGGGGAGGCGAGGTGAAGCACAAACTCGAGTCCCCGCCATCTTGAGGATGGGGGGACCCAGCCAACCAGGGACAGGCTCCTGCCCCCTCCCACTGGAGAGGAGCAGAATAGGGGGTGTGCCCACCCCAGGAAGGGACCCATTGGTCCCTGCCCTTACCTACCTGTAACCACCCCTAAATTTAGTATTTAGGGGCTCCCTGAACCTTCCTTCCTCAGTTCCCGAATCCGAAAACAAGAAGAGAAGACGAAGCAAGAAGACCAGCCGTGCAGCTGCTAACAAGGAGGCGACGACAACTGACTTGGCCCCAGCCCTACCGGTCTGTCGACCTCTGAACCTGCTCCTGCGGAACCCCGGCCTCAGCAACCTCAAAAACCCCGGAGGACCTGACTTCTGTGCCACAGCCTTCAACCCAGGGACTCCCACGAGCAGTGGTACTGCTCAAAAGAACAAACTCCAAAAGACCCAGCCCTGGCACGGAACCGCAAAACCTGCACCCTCTGCACCCGCCGAGCCCGGCCTGTGCCTGAGTGAACCAAGACTTTGAAGACGTCCCCCCGACGATTCTGACCTGGAATCCAGTGCCCAAGGACCCTCCTCGACGACCCAGACGACGCCTGCAGCCTCAGGACAAGGGACCCCTCCAACCGCGACCAGCAGGGGGTAAGATTTCCCGACCTCAAAAGACACCCCTGCACCCGGCGCCCCACGGCCCCCTGTGCCCAACTCCTGGGTGTCTACCTATCCTCCAAGACCCCAACTTACCTCCCGAAGTGTTGGTCGCCCCTGGAGAGTCACCGTCCCCGAGCCTGCAGCCTTTTTCCACCGTCCAAGATCTCCATTGGTTAACATTGAGCGCCCGACGGCTCAAAAGCACCCTGCACCCAGCCGCCCGAGTGCCCCTGGAAGCGCAACCTCTACCCTAACCTACTTCCCCATTTGCCCTGAGCAAGTGACCAGGAGCCCAGCTCCCACAGCCGCGTGGCCTGCTTGCCAGCAGCCACCAACCCGAGGCCCCCTGCCTGCCATAGGATAACATTGGGCCTACTCACTCTGCACCCGGCCGCCCCTGTGCCGCTGAGGGTGTAACAACTGTACTTACCTGATACTGGGGGACCCCTGAGTCTATGCCCAGAACCTTAACTCTGCCAGTCGAGTACTTACCCAAAGACCGATAACTCACTTTTCTTCCATAGGGTAACACTGACTGGCTCCCGCCTGGAATTTCTTCTAAGTGTGGAGTTTTGAAACTTTAAAATATTCACCTAAAATCAACCGAGTCACGAAAACGAAAATACTCACCTGGTATTAGAGGAGGCCCCAGTGCTGGACCGGGGTGCCCAACACTGGCCCTAAAAAGTAATCACAACGTTACTTACCGCTAACTCCATTTTCTTCCATAGGGATCCATTGACTGGTTTTCTGTGAAATTTCTTCTAAGTGTCTACTTTTGAAATACTAAAATATTGTTTAAAAATCACAACAGTAACGAATTCCGAACTACTCACCTGCTCTCAGGAGAGACGTCAGTACTGCCTCTTTTAGTCTAGTACCAACCATGAAAAGTAATTTTTACCGTACTTACCAGTAACTCGAAATTCCTCTCATAGGATATCATTGCCTGCTTTTGTTGAAAAAGTTTCTAAGTGTCGATTTCTGCATTTTACAAATATTCTTTAAAAATCGTGCTAACGATACAAACGTAATTACTTGCCTGTTTTAGATAGATACCCCAGTGCTGAACCATAGAACCCAGCACTGGATTACAAAAGTAACGTAAACCCACTTTGCTTACAAACTGCATTTCCTTCCATAGGATAACATTGGTAGTTTTACCCAGAAAAGTTCCTAAGTGTCAACTTTTGAAATACAGTAATATTTCTCAAAAATCACTACATTAACCAAAACGCTTTTTCTTACCTGTTTACAGGAAGTGTCCCAGGACTGAATCCAGGATCCAGTCCTGTGGTTAGAAAAGTAATCTACAAAGTAATTAATTGTAATTAATCATAATTTTCCATTAAGCTCAATGTTGCATTGTATTTGACCCTGTGTTGCCTCTTGCACCAACTGTGATTATTACCATCAAAAAGTCTATTGCCTATTTGTAAGGTGGTTAACCAAAGCATCTCATACTGAGAAAGTATATTTTGATCCTATTGTTGGTTCTAAAATAAAACCAGCATATATTTTTTTATATACAAACCATTGGCCTAGAGTTCAGTTCTTGAGTGTGTGGCTTCATTTGCTGACTGAGTGTGTACAACAAATGCTTTACACTGTCCTCTGATACTGCCTTACTGCTCGACCAAGCTACCACTTTAGAGAGTAAGGTTATATCTAACTTTAGCCTCTGCCAAACCTCTGGGGACTGGGGACTCTGTGCACACTGAACCTTACTTTGGTGCAGTATATACAGAGCCACTTTCCTACATTGGTGGATCAGCGGTGGGATACAAACTTGCATTTGTTGGACTACTTGGTTACCATCTGATCACACGACAGAACTCTTAAATTGCCTTTAGAATTCTGTTTTTGTTTTTTTAAATTGGCATTTTTTTTTACCAAATTACTAAAAGTCTTGTTGGGCCTTGCTTAAGTCCCTTTAGCATCTTAGAAAATAAAAAGTCACTATAGTCAAGGGTGTAGAGGGGTTAGAACTTTTTGTTAAAATGTCTCAAGACAAGAACCCAGCTATTAGTGAAGATAATGACAGACAGGAACTGGTTGAGGAGCTAGACCTCACCCCTTATCTTCATTTGTCTTTCAAAGAGATAAGGTCCTTATGCAAACTTAAAGATATACCAATGGGCCAGCATCCAACCAAACAAGGGCTCCAGGAGCTCCTGGCTGAGTATGCTAAGGCCCACCCCTCTGAGCATGGTGATGACCCAGCAGAGGAGGTAAGGAGGGAGGAGGATGGGAACCCACCTCCACCACTGCCTAGGGAAGATAGGGTCCCTGCACCCTTATCTCCAAGAATAGACCTCTGGGGACCTAGAGGCCACATAGGTGGTTCAGGTCTCAGAGAGGACCCTGAGGACAGCCTCAGGGAAAAGGACAACTTTTTAGCAAAGTTGGCCAAAAGACTGGACCTAGAGACCAGACTCCTGGCTCTAGAGAAGGAAAGAAAAGAGATGGGTTTAGCACCCATCAATGGTGGAAGCAATACCAATAATAAGGATAAGGAGGAATCCTATGATCCTAAAATCCCCAAAGGGATTGTCCCTAAATATGAGGAGGGTGATGACATCACCAAATGGTTCACAGCCTTTGAGAGGGCTTGTGAAATAAGAAGGGTGAAGAAACACCTCTGGGGGGCACTCCTGTGGGAACTGTTCTCTGGTAACTGCAGAGACAGGCTTCTGACCCTCTCTGGGCCAGATGCAGGGTCCTATGACCTCATGAGGAAGACTCTGATTGAGGGATTTGTATTCACTACTGAGTATTATAGAATTAGATTCAGGGGGGCTCAAAAAACCCAGACCCAGTCCTGGATTGACTTTGTGGACTTCTCAGTAAAGACACTGGATGGGTGGTTAGCTGGACATGGTGTGCAGGATTTTACTGGATTGTACAATTTGTTCATGAAGGAACATATATTAAGTAACTGCACAAATGAAAAGTTGCATCAGCATTTGGTAGACCTAGATCTAATTTCTCCCCAAGAATTGGGAAAGAAGGCAGACCACTGGGTCAAGACTAGGGTGACAAGGACAACCACTGGGGGTGACCAAAAGAAGGTGGTCACCAAACCTCCCCAGGGGAAAGGTGGTGAGAATCCCCAAGATAAGAAGTCTGAGTCATCCAAAGGGCCCCAAAAACCTGTAATGGGGGGTGGGTCCCAAACTACTCCTTATGTGCCTCAACCCTATAGGGGGAAGAACTTTGATCCCTTAAAGGCCTGGTGTAATAACTGTAAGAAGTTAGGACACCTAACTGTAGATAAATCTTGCCCCCACAACAAAGCCCCTAAGGCACCCAGTACAGCTACTCCTGGGGCAGCAAGTCTACAGATGGGATCAGAAGAGTGCCCTGAGCAAATCTGGGGACACACTCAGGCGAGTCTAGTCTCACTAGGGGAAGTGGAGTTTGCCACTGTAGCTGTGTGGCCACCCAACTTGAAGAAATATTTACAATACCCCTGGGTGAATGGAACTAGGGTAGAAGCTCTGAGGGATACAGGTGCCAGTGTCACTATGGTGAGGGACACACTGGTTTCCCCTGAGCAATACTTGATTGGGAAAACTTACCCAGTCACCAATGCTGACAGTGTCACCACTAGTCATCCCATGGCCATGGTGACATTAGGCTGGGGGGGGTTACTGGCCTGAAGCAGGTAGTGGTCTCTCAGAAGTTACCAGCTGCATCTCTGCTAGGAAATGATCTGGAAACCTCAGCCTGGGCAGAGGTGGAGCTAAAGGCCCATGCAGCCATGCTGGGCATCCCTGAATTGGTGTGTGTAAAAACAAGAGCACAGAGCAAAATGCAGGGTGAAGAAATGGTGTTGGAGCCTGAAATGATGGCCCAACCTACCAAGAGAAAAGGAAAGAAGACTGGGGGACCAGCTTCTACACAGCCACAAGAGCAGGACCCCTCTCCTCAGGGAGAGAACCTGGAAACCCCAGAGGGAACTGAGCCCCTGGAGCTTGACCCTTACCAGGTTGAACTCTTGGGCCCAGGGGGACCCTCTAGGGAAGAGCTGTGCCAAGGACAGCAAGACTTTCCCACTCTTGACAGCCTGAGGCAGCAAGCTGTTTCAGAAGCCAAGGGAGATGTCAGTGGTACCCACAGAGTCTATTGGGAAGAGGGATTACTGTACACTGAGGCAAAAGACCCCAATCCTGGAGCCACCAGGAGAGTGGTAGTGCCCCAGAAGTGCAGGGAGTTCCTCCTAACTTTGGCTCATGACATCCCCCTAGCTGGACATCTGGGCCAAACCAAAACTTGGGAAAGGCTAGTTAGCCACTTTTACTGGCCCCAGATGCACCAAAAGGTGAAGGAGTTTGTCAGCTCCTGTGTTACCTGTCAAGCCAGTGGCAAGACAGGTGGCCATCCAAAGGCCCCCTGATACCACTACCTGTGGTGGGGGTTCCCTTTGAAAGGGTAGGTGTGGACATAGTGGGTCCACTGGAACCTCCCACAGCCTCAGGGAACAAATTCATACTGGTGGTAGTGGATCATGCCACTAGGTATCCTGAGGCTATTCCCCTTAGGACTACTACAGCTCCTGCAGTAGCCAAAGCCCTCATTGGTGTCTTCACCAGGGTAGGGTTTCCTAAGGAGGTGGTTTCAGACAGAGGTTCCAACTTCATGTCTGCTTACCTGACCCACATGTGGAAGGAGTGTGGGGTGCAGTACAAGTTTACTACACCCTACCATCCACAAACCAATGGCCTTGTTGAGAGGTTCAACAAGACATTGAAAGGCATGATCATGGGGCTCCCTGAAAAACTCAAAAGGAGATGGGAGGTCCTACTACCATGCCTGCTTTTCGCTTACAGAGAAATGCCACAGAAGGGAGTAGGTTTCTCACCCTTTGAACTTCTGTTTGGCCATCCTGTGAGGGGACCACTCTGTCTTGTGAAGGAGGGCTGGGAGAGACCTCTCCAAGAACCCAAACAAGACATAGTGGACTATGTGCTTGGCCTAAGGTCCAGAATGGCTGAGTACATGGAAAAGGCATCCAAGAATCTTGAGGCCAGCCAGGAGCTTCAGAAGCACTGGTATGACCAAAAAGCTGCACTGGTTGAATTCCAACCTGGGCAACAGGTATGGGTTTTGGAGCCAGTGGCACCAAGGGCACTCCAGGACAGATGGAGTGGCCCTTACCCTATCCTAGAGAAAAAGAGTGAGGTCACCTACTTGGTTGACCTGGGCACAAGCAGGACACCCAAAAGGGTTATCCATGTGAACCGCCTCAAACTCTACAATGACAGGGCTGACATCACCATGCTGATGGTGACAGATGAGGAACAGGAAGCTGAAAGTGAACCTCTCCCTGATCTCCTCTCCCACAGCCCAAAAGATGGGTCAGTAGATTGAGTTGTCTTTTCAGACACCCTCACTGCCCAACAGCAGACTGACTGCAAGCAAGTCTTGCAGCAGTATGCTGGACTCTTTTCCTTGACCCCTGGTCTGACAAACTGGTGTACCCATGATGTGGACACTAGTGACAGTGCACCTGTCAAAAACAAGATCTATCGTCAGTCAGACCAAGTTAAGGAAAGCATCAGAGCTTAAGTCCGCAAGATGCTGGAGCTAGGGGTTATTGAGCCCTCTGAGAGCCCCTGGGCTAGCCCAGTGGTTCTGGTCCCCAAACCTCATCAACAGGGTGAAAAGAGAGAGATGAGGTTTTGTGTGGACTATAGAGGTCTCAACTCTGTCACCAAGACAGATGCACACCCTATCCCAAGAGCTGATGAACTGATAGACAGATTGGGTGCAGCCAAATACCTGAGTACCTTTGACTTAACTGCAGGGTACTGGCAGATTGGCATGGCCCCAGGAGCCAAAGAGAAAACAGCATTCTCTACACCTGATGGGCGTTTTCAGTTCACTGTTATGCCCTTTGGTTTAAAGAATGCCCCTGCCACCTTCCAGAGGTTGGTGAATCAAGTCCTTGCTGGGTTGGAGTCCTTTAGTGCAGCCTATCTTGATGATATTGCTGTCTTCAGTTCCACCTGGCAGGATCACCTGATCCACCTTGGGAAGGTGTTAAAGGCTCTGCAAACTGCAGGCCTATCTATCAAGGCATCCAAATGCCAGATAGGGCAGGGCACTGTGGTGTACTTGGGCCACCTGGTTGGTGGAGGCCAGGTACAACCCTTACAGCCCAAGATCCAGGCCATCCTGGACTGGGCAGCTCCAACAACTCAGACCCAAGTCAGGGCATTCCTTGGCTTGACTGGGTACTACAGGAGGTTTGTGAAGGGATATGGGTCCATTGTGACTCCCTCACAGAACTCACCTCCAAGAAGATGCCAAAGAAAGTAAACTGGACAGTCTGTTGCCAAAAGGCTTTTGACACTCTGAAAGAAGCAATGTGCTCAGCACCAATTCTAAAAGCACCAGATTATGCCAAGCAGTTCATTGTGCAAACTGATGCCTCTGAGCTGGGGATAGGAGCGGTCCTATCCCAGACCAATGATGAAGGCCAAGACCAACCTGTTGCTTTTATAAGCAGAAGGCTTCTCCCCAGGGAGCAGCGTTGGAGTGCCATTGAGAGGGAGGCCTTTGCTGTGGTTTGGTCCCTGAAGAAGCTGAGGCCCTACCTGTTTGGGACTCACTTCCTAGTTCAAACTGACCACAGACCTCTCAGGTGGCTAATGCAAATGAAAGGAGAAAATCCAAAACTTTTGAGGTGGTCCATCTCCCTACAGGGAATGGACTTTGAAGTGGAACACAGACCTGGCACTGCCCATGCCAATGCAGATGGCCTTTCCAGGTTCTTCCACTTAGACAATGAAGACTCCATAGGGCAAGGTTAGTCTCATCATCTTTCGTTTGGGGGGTTGTGTGAGAAAGTGCCATCTTTCTTGCATGGTATGCCCCCACTTTTTGCTGAATTGCTGATGTGCTTTGACTGAGTGTGCCCTGGGCTCCTGCCAACCAGGTACCCCAGGGCCTGTGTTCCTTCCCTAAAACTGCATTGATACCTACACCCAATTGGCATCCCTGGCCACAGGTCAGCCCCTGGTAAATGGTACCATGTGTACCCAGGGCACTGTGACCAGGGAAGGCCCCTAGGGCTGCAGCACTTGTTGTGCCACCCTTAGGGACCCTGTACCTTTACACACACACACTGCCTTTGCAGGCTGCGTGTCTTGGTGCAGAACAAAAGTGAAGAGTCGACATGGCACACATCCCTATGTGCCATGCCTACAAGCCACTGCCCTGGCCTAGGTCAGCCACCCCTCTAGCTGGGTGCACTATGCCAGTGGTGAGGGCATAGAGGCATGAGCCCTGTGACCCTACAGTGCCCAAGTCCATTCTTGGGCATTGTAAGTGCAGTGCTGCCATTAAGAGTATATGGTGCTGGGAGTCTGTCATTACGAACTCCACAGCACCATAATGGCCCCACTGAAAACTAAGAAGTTTGGTATCAAACTTCTCAGCACATTAAACCCCCACTGATGCCAGTGTTGGATTTAATGTAAACGCACTCCAGAGGGCATCTTAGAGATGCCCCCTGAAACCAACCCGACCTCCAGTGTCCGGACTGAGTGGCTGCCCAGGCTGCCACCACCAGACATGTTTCTGGACCCCTGGGTCGAGAGCCTCTGCTCTCAGGGGCCTGAAACAATGTGCATCCTGGGGCGAGGTGCCAAAGCCTCCTCCCCCAGGATGGGCAGGGGGAGCTTCAAAGGCCCGCCGCCTTTTGAGCTTCCCCATACCATTTGCTGCTTCCAGCAAACTGATCCCCACTGGTTCTACCCCCACTTCTGGCGGGAGAACCGGCGGGAAAACCAGAGGCAGGAAATGGGTTGTGCTCACCTCTGCCAACTCCACCCCTAAGGTGGGGGAGGCGAGGTGAAGCACAAACTCGAGTCCCCGCCATCTTGAGGATGGGGGGACCCAGCCAACCAGGGACAGGCTCCTGCCCCCTCCCACTGGAGAGGAGCAGAATAGGGGTGTACCCACCCCAGGAAGGGACCCATTGGTCCCTGCCCTTACCTACCTGTAACCACCCCTAAATTTAGTATTTAGGGGCTCCTGAACCTTCCTTCCTCAGTTCCCGAATCCGAAAACAAGAAGAGAAGACGAAGCAAGAAGACCAGCCGTGCAGCTGCTAACAAGGAGGCGATGACAACTGACTTGGCCCCAGCCCTACCGGCCTGTCGACCTCTGAACCTGATCCTGCGGAACCCCGGCCTCAGCAACCTCAAAAACCCCGGAGGACCTGACTTCTGTGCCACAGCCTTCAACCCAGGGACTCCCACGAGCAGTGGTACTGCTCAAAAGAACAAACTCCAAAAGACCCAGCCCTGGCACGGAACCGCAAAACCTGCACCCGCCGAGCCCGGCCTGTGCCTGAGTGAACCAAGACTTTGAGGACGTCCCCCCGGCGATTCTGACCTGGAATCCAGTGCCCAAGGACCCTCCTCGACGACCCAGACGACGCCTGCAGCCTCAGGACAAGGGACCCCTCCAACCGCGACCAGCAGGGGGTAAGATTTCCCGACCTCAAAATACACCCCGGCGCCCCACGGCCCCCTGTGCCCAACTCCTGGGTGTCTACCTATCCTCCAAGACCCCAACTTACCTCCCGAAGTGTTGGTCGCCCCTGGAGAGTCACCGTCCCCGAGCCTGCAGCCTTTTTCCACCGTCCAAGATCTCCATTGGTTAACATTGAGCGCCCGACGGCTCAAAAGCACCCTGCACCCAGCCGCCCGAGTGCCCCTGCAAGCGCAACCTCTACCCTAACATACTTCCCCATTTGCCCTGAGCAAGTGACCAGGAGCCCAGCTCCCACAGCCGCGTGGCCTGCTTGCCAGCAGCCACCAACCCGAGGCCCCCTGCCTGCCATAGGATAACATTGGGCCTACTCACTCTGCACCCGGCCGCCCCTGTGCCGCTGAGGGTGTAACAACTGTACTTACCTGATACTGGGGGACCCCTGAGTCTATGCCCAGAACCTTAACTCTGCCAGTCGAGTACTTACCCAAAGACCGATAACTCACTTTTCTTCCATAGGGTAACACTGACTGGCTCCCGCCTGGAATTTCTTCTAAGTGTGGAGTTTTGAAACTTTAAAATATTCACCTAAAATCAACCGAGTCACGAAAACGAAAATACTCACCTGGTATTAGAGGAGGCCCCAGTGCTGGACCGGGGTGCCCAACACTGGCCCTAAAAAGTAATCACAACGTTACTTACCGCTAACTCCATTTTCTTCCATAGGGATCCATTGACTGGTTTTCTGTGAAATTTCTTCTAAGTGTCTACTTTTGAAATACTAAAATGTTGTTTAAAAATCACAACAGTAACGAATTCCGAACTGCCTCTTTTAGTCTAGTACCAACCATGAAAAGTAATTTTTACCGTACTTACCAGTAACTCGAAATTCCTCTCATAGGATATCATTGCCTGCTTTTGTTGAAAAAGTTTCTAAGTGTCGATTTCTGCATTTTACAAATATTCTTTAAAAATCGTGCTAACGATACAAACGTAATTACTTGCCTGTTATAGATAGATACCCCAGTGCTGAACCATAGAACCCAGCACTGGATTACAAAAGTAACGTAAACCCACTTTGCTTACAAACTGCATTTCCTTCCATAGGATAACATTGGTAGTTTTACCCAGAAAAGTTCCTAAGTGTCAACTTTTGAAATACAGTAATATTTCTCAAAAATCACTACATTAACCAAAACGCTTTTTCTTACCTGTTTACAGGAAGTGTCCCAGGACTGAATCCAGGATCCAGTCCTGTGGTTAGAAAAGTAATCTACAAAGTAATTAATTGTAATTAATCATAATTTTCCATTAAGCTCAATGTTGCATTGTATTTGACCCTGTGTTGCCTCTTGCACCAACTGTGATTATTACCATCAAAAAGTCTATTGCCTATTTGTAAGGTGGTTAACCAAAGCATCTCATACTGAGAAAGTATATTTTGATCCTATTGTTGGTTCTAAAATAAAACAAGCATATATTTTTTTTATATACAAACCATTGGCCTAGAGTTCAGTTCTTGAGTGTGTGGCTTCATTTGCTGACTGAGTGTACAACAAATGCTTTACACTGTCCTCTGATACTGCCTTACTGCTCGACCAAGCTACCACTTTAGAGAGTAAGGTTATATCTAACTTTAGCCTCTGCCAAACCTCTGGGGACTCTGTGCACACTGAACCTTACTTTGGTGCAGTATATACAGAGCCACTTTCCTACAGCGGCTACCTCTTCGGAGCCACTGCTGCCGTTCAACGATGCACTTTCGGACGTTCTTTTGGGCACCTGGTCCAGGCCCACCACAGGGGCTCCTGTGGACAGGAACGTAGCCAGACGCCATCGCCCGGCCCCAGGCGACCCTCTGTTTCTCTCCCAACACCCCACCCCCGAGAGCTTGGTTGTCCAAGCCTCTGCCTCCCAGAGCGCCTTCCCTACGGCTCCGCCGGATAGGGAATCCAAAAAACTGGACCAATTTGGGAAGAAGGTCTTTTCTTCCTCCAGTGCTGGCTTGCGGTCCGTGAACACCGCTTGCCTTTTGGGCCGTTACTCCCACTCTCTGTGGGATTCGGTGGCACAAGTGCTGTCCAAGTGTCCTGAGGAGGTCCAGGCACTTCTCTCCCGTGCTGTTGCGGAAGGGAGAGACGCAGCGAGGTTCACTATCAGATGTGGCCTAGACACCACTGACTCGCTAGGCAGATCGCTTGCTACGACAGTGGCGCTTCGCCGTCACGCCTGGCTGAGGACCACTGGTTTCTCTGGCGATGTCCAAAACACCCTTATGGACATGCCCTTTGATGGTATCCGCCTTTTTGGCAATAAGGCAGACAGTGCGCTGGAGCGCTTTAAGGACTCGCGGGCTACGGCCAAGTCCTTGGGCCTCTCCGCCTTGCGCCCTCCGCAGCAGTCTGCTTTTCGCCCCTTTCGTGGCCACGGAAGGGGCGCCCAGTCACGTCCACTGCCCAGCCACCGGCCCGCGCAGCAAACGCCTTTGCGCTGCCAATGACGTGGCTCCCGCCGAGGCGGGTCGGGTAACCAGCGAGCGGGTCAGGCCACCACCTCCGCCCCGTCCGTGGCCTCCAAACCCTCCTAGTCCGTCCTTTCCAGTCCACAGCACGCTAGTGGGGGGCAGGGTCCGCCATCACCTTCCCCACTGGCGTACCATCACATCGGACAAGTGGGTTTTGGACATTGTCCGAAGGGGCTACTCCCTCCCCTTCGAGACTACCCCTCCAGCCATGCCACCTCAGCACCACCGCATGTCAGGGGACCATTTGGCACTTCGACAGGAAGTTGCGGCCCTCTTGGCCAAGGGGGCCATCGAGCGCGTTCCGACCCCAGAAGTAGGGCGTGGTTGTTATTCCCACTACTTTCTGGTGCCCAAAAAGGACAAGGAGGACATGCGTCCTATCTTGGACCTCCGGAACGTCAATCGCTTCCTCCGGAAGGAGAAGTTCAAGATGCTCACCCTAGCTCAAGTCTTGACTGCCCTCGACCATGGAGACTGGATGGTAGCGTTTGACTTGCAGGACGCATATTTTCACATCCCCGTCCTGCCGGCCCACCGGCGTTACCTGCGGTTCACGGTAGGCCTTGAGCACTTTCAGTTCACCGTGCTTCCCTTTGACCTTGCCAGCGCCCCTCGGGTGTTCATGAAAGTGATGGCGGTGGTCGCAGCTCATCTGCGCCGGTCAGGGGTTCCAATCTTCCCCTACCTCGACGACTGGTTGTTGAAGGCGGGCTCGTCCCAGGCAGTCGTCTCCCACCTCCAGACTACGGCCGGACTCCTGCACTCGCTGGGGTTCTCCATCAATGTGCCGAAGTCACACCTGGTTCCTTCTCCACAGCTCCTTTTCATCGGAGCAGTTCTGGACACAACGCAGTTTCGGGCCTATCCTCCCGAACGGCGAGTCCAGGATATTCAGGCTATGATTCCGATCTTTCAGCCTCTATCCTGGGTTTCGGTATGGATGACCCTAAGGCTGCTGGGCCTCATGGCCTCCTGCATCCTGCTGGTCGATCATGCCAGATGGCATATGCGGGCTCTGCAGTGGGACCTGAAGTTCCAGTGGGCGCAGCGTCAGGGGAACCTGTCAGATTACGTCCAGATCTCGGAGGGAACTGCACGACAGTTGCAGTGGTGGCTCTCGAACCGGCAATGGGTCACGGGCAGATCCCTCTCCCTTCTCCAGCCAGAGCACACAGTGGTGACGGATGCGTCCCTTCTGGGATGGGGCGGTCACATGGGAGAGGCGGAGATCAGAGGCCTCTGGTCTCCGGCGGAGTCCCGGCTCCATAATCAACCTTCTGGAGCTCCGGGCAATCCGACTTGCACTGAAGGCATTCCTTCCCTCTGTCAAGGGGAAGGTAGTGCAGGTGTTCACAGACAACACCACCGCCATGTGGTACTGCAACAAACCAGGCAGGGTGGGGTCGGGGACCCTTTGTCAGGAGGCTCTGCGTCTCTGGACATGGCTGGAACATCACGGCATATTCCTGATGGTTCAACACCTGGCAGGTTCCCTGAACGCCAGGGCGGACAAACTCAGCCGCAGGTGCATGATGGATTACGAATGGCGTCTTCACTCGGAGGTGGCGCAAGGACTCTTTCTACAGTGGGGAGAGCCTTGGTTAGATCTATTCGCCACCGACGAGAACGCGCAATGTCAGCAATTCTGCGCGTTGGAATTTCCAAGGCGGCACTCGCTCGGCGACGCTTTTTGGCGCGAGTGGAGTTGCGGTCTGTTATACGCCTTTCCGCCTATACCACTTCTACTCATAGTGTTGAAGAAGATTCGGCGCGACTGGGCCCAAGTCATCCTTGTGGCTCCGGACTGGGCTCGAAGGGTTTGGTATCCCGAGCTACTCCGTATGAGCATCGATCCCCCGATCCGTCTGCCTCTTCGGGAGGATCGTCTTTCGCAGCAGCAGGGGATGGTCCTCCACCCGAACCTGTCCAGTCTCCACCTCCTTGCATGGAGATTGAGCGGCGGCAGTTGATTCCTTTCGATTTGCCTCCCGAAGTTTGTGATGTGATTCTGGCAGCCAGGCGTCCCTCCACTAAGGTGGTATACGCCTGCAGGTGGATAAAGTTTGTGGCATGGTGCACAGCAAAGGCTGTGAATCTCCTTTCTGCCCCTCTTTCTGAGGTTCTACTGTTCCTTCTTTCTCTGGCCCAACAGGGTTCTGCCCTGGGTACAATCAAGGGCTACCTTTGTGCAATCTCGGCCTTCCTCAGGCTTCCTGATCAGCCCTCCCTTTTCAAGTCCCCTGTGGTTAACCGGTTTCTTAAAGGCATTACAAACCTTTTCCCTCCTGTTACGTTTGTGATGCCTCAGTGGGACTTGAACTTGGTTCTTACCTTTTTAATGTGCGCTCCCTTTGAGCATCTCCATAACTGTCCTCTTCGTCTTCTCACTCTGAAGACAGCCTTTCTGGTAGCTATCACCTCCGCTCGGCGGGTGAGTGAGCTCCAGGCTCTTTCTTGCAAGCCCCCCTTTCTGTCTGTCCATCCAGACAAGGTTGTTCTTAGGACGCGTCCTTCCTTCTTGCCAAAGCTGGTCACTGCCTTCCACATTGGGCAGACCATCACTTTGCCCACCTTCTTTCCGCCTCCTTCAAGAGAGGAAGATAGGCTCCACCGTCTGGACCCAAAACGTGCGATTTCTTTCTATCTGAACCGCACACAACAGTTCCGGGTGGACGACCAGCTCTTTGTTGGCTACGTGGGCGCCAAGAAAGGTCGGGCGGTACACAAGCGGACCATCTCCCGCTGGGTTGTCTTGTGTATCAAAGCCTGCTATTCTTTGGCTAAGAAGGAGCCCCCTGTTGGGCTACATGCCCATTCCACCAGGGCGACAGCCGCCACCACGGCTTTGGGACGTGGTGTCCCATTGCAGGACTTTTGTCAGGCAGCTACGTGGGCCTCGCTGCACACGTTTACCAAGCATTACTGCCTTGACAGCCAAGTCCGGAGAGACGGCTTATTTGGCCGTTCTGTTCTCCGGTACTTCCTCGTCTGATCTTTGTTCGCAGACCCACCACCAGGGTTGGTATTGCTGGGGTATCTATTCTAAGGTAAGGAATCTGTCACTAACGTGTCTCTTTCAGATGCACAAGTTACTAACTTGTGTAACGATATATCTGTAAGAGACAGTAGTTGGTGACAGATTTCTTACCGCCCCACCCATCCTCCCCGTTCTGCGAACTGATTTCTAGGATTACGGTCATCCCTTTCAGGGCCCTAGTTTTCAGACACCAGTGTTAGTTTCTTGCATGGCTCTGCGTTTCTGGTGCGGAAAGTCGTGTACAGAACTTAAGCCAGCGCTTGGGCGGCGTCTAAGTACTGGCCGCGACGTCATCCCGGCGATCACGACGCCGACGACGGACGCGGAGCCGCACGACGCCGTCTACCGACGCGCAGGGGTACTGCTACGCAAAACTTTCCGGATCCAGCCTGACGCCTGGGGATATTCTAAGGTAAGGAATCTGTCACTAACTACTGTCTCTTACAGATATATCGTTACACAAGTTAGTAACTTGTGCTTCAGGCCCATCAAACGACAGTGGGCGGCAGGATCCGCCTTCACCTCCCCCACTGGTGCACCATCACGTCGGACAGGTGGGTTTTGCAGATAGTCCGTATGGGCTACTCCCTCCCCTTCGAGGCTACTCCTCCAGCCATGCCACCTCAGTACCATCGTATGTCGGAGGATCATCTGGGCCTTCTCCAACAGGAAGTCACGGCTCTCTTGGCCAAGGGAGCCATTGAGCGCGTTGCTGCCCCGGGAGTAGGTTGTGATTGTTGTTCCCACTACTTTCTGGTACCCAAGAAGGACAAGGGCCTGCGTCCTATCTTGGATCTCAGGAACGTCAACCGCTTCCTCCGGAAGGAGAAGTTCAAGATGTTGACGCTCGCTTAGGTCTTGTCTGCCCTCGACCCCAGAGACTGGTTGGTAGCGTTGGACTTGCAGGACGCTTATTTTCACATCCCCGTCCTGCCGGCGTTACCTGCGGTTCACGGTAGGCCACGAGCACTTTCAGTTTACCGTGCTCCCCTTTGGCCTTAACAGCACCCTTCGGGTGTTCACAAAAGTGATGGCGGTGGTCTCAGCTCATCTGCGCAGATCAGGGGTTCCAGTCTTCCCCTATCTCGACGACTGGCTGTTGAAGGCGGGCTCGCCCCAGTCTGTCGTCTCCCACCTCCAGACTACGGCCGAACTCCTGCACTCGCTGGGGTTCTCCATCAACGTGCCGAAGTCACACCTGATCCCCTCTCAGAAGCTCCTTCATCGGAGCGGTTCTGGACCCGACGCAGTTTCGGGTTTATCCTCCCAAACAGCGAGTCCGGGATATTCGGGCTATAATTCCGATCTTTCAGCCTCTATCCTGGGTTTCGGTCAGAATGACCCTGAGGCTGCTGGGCCTCTTTACTGCATCCTGCTGGTAGATCATGCCAGGTGGCATATGCGGGCTCTGCAGTGGACCTGAAGTTCCAGTGGGCGCATCATCAGGGGAATCTGTCCGATTACGTCCAGATTTCGGAGGGCACTGCACGACAATTGCAGTGGTGGCTCACGAACCAGGATTGGGTCAACGGCAGATCCCTCTCCCTTCCCCAACCAGAGCACACAGTGGTGACAGACACATCCCTTCTGGGATGGGGCGGCCACATGGGGGAGGCGGAGATCAGAGGCCTCTGGTCTCCGGCCGAGTCCGGGCTCCACATCAACCTTCTGGAGCTGCGGGCGAGCCGTCTTGCACTGAAAGCTTTCCTTCCCTCTGTCCGGGGAAGAGTAGTGCAGATGTTCACGGACAACACCGCCGCCATGTGGTACTGCAACAAACAGGGCAGGGTGGGGTCGTGGACCCTATGTCAAGAGGCCCTCTGCCTCTGGACATGGCTGGAACATCAGGGCATATCCCTGGTGGTTCAACACCTGGCAGGTTCCCTGAACGCCAGGGCGGACTAACTCGACCGCAGGTGCATGATGGATCACGAATGGCGTCTTCACTCGGAGGTGGTGCAAGGTCTCTTTCAACAGTGGGGAGAGCCTTGGTTAGATTTATTCGCCACCGAAGAGAACGCGCAATGTCAGCAATTCTGCTCGTTGGAATTTCCCAGGCGGCACTCGCTTTGCGACGCTTTTCGTCGCGAGTGGAGTTACTGTCTGTTGTACGCCTTTCCGCCTATACCACTTCTGCCCAGAGTGCTGAAGATCAAGCGCGACCGGGCCCAAATCATTCTGGTGGCTACGGATTGGGCACGAAGAGTCTGGTATCCCTAGGTGCTCAACATGGCCCTCGATCCTCCGATTCGACTGCCTCTTCAGTAGGATCTTCTGTCGCAGCAGCAGGGAACGGTCCTCCACCCGTACCTGTCCAACCTCCACCTCCTTGCGTGGAGATTGAGCGGCGGCAGTTGACGTCATTCGACTTGCCTCCCGAAGTTTGTGATGTAATCTTGGCAGCCAGACGTCCCTCCACTAAGACGGTATACGCCTGCCGGTGGAACAAATTTGTGGCTGTGGATCCCCTTTCTGAGGTTCTCTTGCTCCTACTTTCTTTGGCCCAGCAGGGCTCTGCTCTGGGCACTATCAAGGGCTATCTTTCTTCCATTTCTGCCTTTATTCGGCTTCCTGATCAGCCTTCTCTCTTCAATCCCCGATTGCAAATCGTTTCTTAAAAGGCATAACTCATCTCTTTCCTCCTATTCCCTTCGTTATGCCTCAGTGGGACTTGAATCTGGTCTTGACCTATTTGATGTGCGCTCCCTTTGAGCCGCTTCACAACTGTCCCTTAAGACTTTTAACTCTTAAGACTGCATTCCTGGTAGCCATCACATCTGCCAGAAGAGTGAGTGAGCTCCAGGCTCTTTCATCCAAACCTCCTTTTCTGGCTGTACATCCGGACAAGGTTGTCCTTGGGACTCGTCCATCCTTTCTTCCCAAGGTGGTCACCTCCTTTCACATCGGGCAAACCATCACTTTGCCCACCTTCTTTCCGCCTCCTTGTAAAGCGGAAGAGAGGCTCCACCGTCTGGACCCAAAATGTGTGCTTTCTTTCTATCTGGATCGCACAAAATGGTTCTGAGTGGATGACCAACTCTTTGGCTACGTGGGCACCAAGAAAGGTCGGGCCGTACACAAGCGTACCATTTCTAGATGGGTCGTTTTGTGTATTAAAGCCTGCTATTCTCTGGCTAAAAAGTAGCCTCTAGTGGGGCTATGCGCCCATTTCACCAGGGCGACGGCAGCCTCTACTGCTTTGGGACGAGGAGTTCCTCTACATGACATCTGTCATGCAGCTACGTGGGCATCATTGCACACGTTTACGAAACACTACTGCTTGGACAGCCAAGTCTGGAGAGACGGCTCCTTTGGCCATTCTGTTCTCCAGGACTTTCTGGTGTGAACTTGGTTCGCAGACCCACCTCCGGGGTTGGTATTGCTGGGGTATCTATTCTAAGGTAAGGAATCTATAACTAATGTGTTTCTTTCAGATACACAAGTTACTTACCTTCGGTAACGATATATCTGTAAGAAACATAGGTTAGTTATAGATTCCTTACCGCCCCACCCATCCTCCCCGTTCTGCGAACTGATTTCTAGGGTTAAGGACATCCTTTCAGGGCCCTAGTTTTGTGCACCAGTGTAACTGACGTCAGCGCGCGAGGGCGGCGTCTAAGTAGCTACCGCGACGGCATTCCGCCGACCACGACGCCAACGACGGACGCGGATCCGACCGATGCCACCTTTCGACGCGCAGAGGTACTGCTGACGAAAAAACTTTCCGGACCCAGTCTGACGCCTGGGGGTAATTCTAACGTAAGGAATCTATCCCTAACCTATGTTTCTTACAGATATATCGTTACCGAAGTTAAGTAACTTGTTCGTTAAGCTTGACTTGAAACTCAAGTCAAAATTAATGTAACTGTTGCAGTGTGCAGCTTGTGCAAAGCTGCCACTTTGTTGTTTTTAAAACCTCTGTGCCTTCCCAGGCACATATGTAACCTGTTCCACATGTGCCTTCCCAGGCACATATGTAACCTGTTCCACAAAACAGCAATCTACCCTTTTGGGGAGACGTGCCAACAACTCTCAGGAAGGGAAACAATGAGGGATTGCGGGCCAGGAAGGTATTGCCTCCCTCCTGCAGGAAGCCCTGTGGGTGTCTTCAAAGAGGAAGCTGCATTTGAAGTGCAAATGTGAAACACTAGGGTGGAGGGCTGTCTCATTGTTTAGACAGACAGACAGGCTGGCACGGGAGCAGAGATGGGAAACCAGTTGCCAACCGGTTTCCTCAAGGCTGTGTAGCCCTGAGGTAGCCAAAGTCCAGGGGTGTGGGCTAATGAGGTTCACACAGTGAGAGAGGGGTCTCACCATCTTGGGAATGGGCAGAATGGTGCATCCTGGGATGTCCAGGTGCCGCACTCCACAGGAAGTGGGAGGCAACCAGGTAGTCCACTGTCTACCAACCTCATCCTGCCCTGGGGGCATTTTTCAACTGCACCTAGCACCTAGTGGCTAGTGTAGGGAGGGACTGAGCCTGCTGTGTCTTGCTGAAGGAGAAGTTGCCTCCAGAGCTTAGTGAAGCCTAGAGACCCCAGGGGCCAGATGACTGACCACATGTTTGTGGCAAAGGGACACAACAGCTGAAGAATCCTGTTGGGGCAAGTTGGTAGCCCAAAGCCTTCAAGCAGCTATCACCGCAACTGTGCAGCACGTGGGACCAAGACCCTATGCACAGAGTTGCACCCAAGTACGCTGAGCCCAGGAGTGCCGTCGTAGAGCTGTGGGGACCCTCCGAGGACGAGCTATCAACTCTGGAAGGATTGGCCTATGATCGTGACTCCGGGCGACTTCTGCTAGCCTGCAGAGGACTTTGTGGGACGTCAACCCTGTGACCAGAACCGCCTCACCCAGCTGAGAGAGACGGGAGTAATTGCAGCAAGAACCCAGCCGACTGCATCGCATCCACAACATCCTTGGAGCATCTTCAGCATCCTTCATCCCTTGCATCCGGACCACTCCATAGGAATCCATTGCAACGCAGATAAAGTGCCTGGAAAAGCTTGAAGACTGCTTCTTCTGTGGAGGTACCTGTTTCTGAGGACCTTACTGGTCTCCCCGACTAGCCCCCTGCCGGAATTGTTTACCCCAAGTCACTCTACCCAACGATATTAACACTTGCCCAAGTTGTCCTTTGAAAAAGTTTCTTAGCATAAAATGTGTTGAATTTGGCAATGCCTGTTCGTGGTTGAGTGAAATGCTTTGATGTATTATTTCTTGTGAATTCCATATCTCCGGAACCCTCCGATGGATCTTTTTCGATGTGATGTCGAACTTTATGTAAAATAGTCTCTTTTTATAAATTGGTGTCCGATTTCTCGAGTGATGGATTTCTTCAATTGTTTTGGTGCTGTTTAAATGCTTTACACTCCTTCCTTTGTGTAAGCATTGCTGCTCAGAGCCACAGCTACCCAGAGTTGAACTGAAAGTTTAACAAACGATTCCTAAGGGTCCTAAAGGGGTTGTAAGTGTATTACATGGTAAGGCTGCACATCCACTCCATATAATACATCCTATTTTCTCACAACCATCATCTGTGGGTATAAACATTCTGAGGGCTATATGGAACTTGTTCCCTAAGACGATTAGTGTTACATTACCTATGTCAACAGCTCTCTGCAGTTACTGATGTATTTTACTTTAGGCAATCGGCACAGGTTTGAAATTTCCCTCCTCTATAACCGTGCTAATGCTCTGTAGGACTTCTACCCAAGGATTATTGCAGTTTCATATTATAATATCACCAACTCTCAACAGACTTGTGTGGGGCGGGCCATAGATGTTTAGGCTGTTGTAAAGGGTGTTATATATTAAGATATCTGCACCATTTATATTTTACACCCATCAGCAATATTTCAAAGAGCATCTTGATGCAAAGTGAAAATATGAAAGCACCCTTGTAACTTGGTAGCTCCTGTCCCCTTAAATGCCTTTGCTGATTAGATGGAGTTTAGTTGCAATAATCACAAACAAGATTGTAAATAAATGGCTCTTTTTGTATGGGCTCCCCCAAGTTTTTCGACTGATGCTGCAGGTTTTTCGACTCGAGTGCACGGAGGCCTGCTAACCAGAACTCAGTGCCCTGACCCTAAAGTGTTGAACTGTCTGTAACCAATTGGAAATGACTAGCTTACCTGCAAGTCCCTAGTAAATGGTACCTTGGTACCCAGGACATGTAGGTTAGAGGGGTACCCCAGGGCTTGCAGCTCTGATTGTGCCATCCTGGAGGTCCCCCAAGTAAAACAAGTTTCCTAGTCAAACACTGCATTCTGGTAGAGAAGTTGTGGACTGCTAGCCCGACTTTGCCATTAAAAGCAATGGCAAAGGCACCACTTCCCTGGACATGTATGTAGGTCACTCCTGTAGCAGGCCTGCTGACTCCTAAAAACAGGGTACAACATAGGACACATGCGGGACATGTGCTTTACATGTCCTGACAGTAAAACACATGAAACAACCGTTTTTACTATGGAAAGGCTTGGTCACCCAATTGGCGATTACAGGGTTACATGCTGACCCCACAGCTGTGCTAACTCCAGAAATGTGCTACCAAAGTGGGCACTCCAAGGTATCAAACAACTCATTACATTAAGCCTGACCTGTATCTCAAGTCGGAATTAATGTAACTTGTTGCAGTGTTCCGCTTTAGCAAAGCTGCCACTTAGTTACCTTTAAAATTCCTGTGCCTTCCCAGGTACACATGGAGGCTGCTCCACGAGACCGTTTTCTGCCCTCTTGGAGAGATGTGCAAACGACTCAGGAAGTAGAACAATGAGTGGTTGCAAGCCAGGGAGTTGTCTCCTCCCTCCTGCCATGGGTGTTAGCCCCAAAAGGCAGGCTTCAAAGGAGAATACACCTTTGAAGGGCAGGAGGGAGGGCTGCCCCATTGAGGTAGACAGTCTGGCACAGGATGGAGACTGGAAACCAGTTAGCAAACCGGTTTCCCCAGGGGCATGTAGCCCTAAGGTAGCCACACCCCGGGGGTGGGCCAGTGAGGTTCGAACACAGAAAGAGGGGTCTCGCCTTCTTGTGGACCGCATGGTGCATCCTGGGATAGGCGGATGCCGCACTCCTCAGGAATTGGTCACCAGGTACGAGGTAACCTGATACCCCATTGGCTACCAACTGCATCCTGCCCTGAGGGCACTTTCCGAGCATAAAGGGTAATTCCTGGCACCCAGACTTCAGATCTTGACCGACTTGGAAGAAGGACTGCCCTGCTGCACCGAGGGACTAGCAGAGAGGACTGCACCTGGTTGCTAGTCAAGAGAGGGACTGTGCCTTCAGTGCTTTGCTCAAGGAGGAGCTGTTTCCGGAGCTCAGTCAAGCCAAGAGAACTCCAAGGGACAGCTGACTGGCCTCCTGGTCACTGCACAGGGACACAACAGCCAAAGAATCCTGCTGGGGCAAGCTGGTAGCCAAAAGTTTTCAGGCCGCTTCTACCTCTGCAGTGCAGGACCGAGGACCAAGAGTTGACCAATACACAGAGTTGCACCCGAGCTCGCTGAGGCCGGGAATGCAGTCAGAGTTGCTGGGACCCTCAGAAGGCTAGATAACGATGTAGGAAGGATTGTCCTGTGACCGTGACAACTGCCGACTGGTAGTCCAGTGGCGACTGGACTTTGGCCCGACTGGAGAGGACTTTGTGGGACATCAACCCTGCAACGAGGAGCCCCTCGCATCTTCGTGGACTGAGGAATCCCTGCAGGGAGAACTCATTCAGCGTCACATCTGCAGCATCCTTAGAGCATCTTCAGCATCCTTCATCCCTTGCACCTGATAGAGACTTCTAGCTGCACATTCCTTACCTCACAATTATCTCCATGCGTCAGACTGGATCCAGAAATGTTTGCATGAGAAGTACCCCCGGCACGCCAGAAGGGGGCGTCGATAGTCTCTGGGTGGCGTTGTGTGCATCGGAAAAGATGTGCATGGTGCCTATATAGTCGCCACCCCAGCGTGCTGCCAGCAGTTCTTTTCTTTCCGTGCCAGTCAGCGCAGATCCGGAGAGAGCAGTCATTCACTTTTTGACTGAGCTTTTTTCAGCGTTTTGTCGACATCTTTGAGAGTTCTTCTCCTGGTGTGGCAGGGATCTCCACTAGGAAGACCGGCTTCAAGCCTTGTGGCGCCTGTCATCGACAGATATCGGTGACTGACGCGCATCTTGTTTGCCTCTAGTGCTTGCAGCGCGACCACGACTCAAACACCTGCGCCGATTGCCACCCCAAGTCCTTGAGGGAGCTATCCCTCAAGCTTCTTGCTGCTCAACAAGCGACGCAGCGACAGTCTAGATCCCGGTCAAGATGAAGGTCCCGGGATCAGTCGCTTAGTCTCAGATAATCATCGCATTCCAAGACATTGAGCCGCTCGGGTAAGTCCCACAAAAAGATAAAAAGTAAGCGGTCTTCAACTTTGTCAGCTGACGAGACGATAGTGTCGACATTCAATGCCTAACTCTACAATTAAGCCAGCCTCTGGGTCGGCTCCGCGCTTTCCCAGAGTTTCCAGGAGCCAGAGCGACCCCCGCTTAACTCCAAAAGTTTTATGAAGTCATGTGCCTCCTTTTTAGTGGCTCGTACCCGCTGGTGCGCCTTTGGGCTTAGGACGGGCCCCTACTGGTTACATGCCGGCGGCTACGGCCCTGCCGCCAGTTGGGCCCCTTGGATCCACGGATGGATCCATATCTTCGCCGGTCATACCACCTCGACCTTCCCCGGCTTCTTTCCCAATGCTGACGCTCTCTGCACTGACTTCCCAATTCTGATCCCCGACTCTCACACGGAGGGTCGTCGTGTGACACTGGAGCCATGCCTTCCAGGCCAGAGCCTGAGCCCTGTTCGTAGGGGCTAGGACTCGGGGAGAAGTGAGAGGCTAACGAGAACGAGCTGGCCCAGCTGATTTTAGATGGTCGTCAAGCGCTTAAACTACTCATCAGATGTGGAATGGACTCCACCAATTCCATTGGTCGAGCCATGGCGTCAGCTGTGGCATTGCGCTGGCACGCCTGGCTTCGGGCGTCTGGATTTTCAGAAGCTGTCCAGACAACCTTGCTTGACATGCCATTTGATGGAATTCATCTATTTGGAGCCCAAGCAGATCCGGCCTTATGTAGGTTTCGGGCTAGTTTAGGAGGGCCAGACCCGTAGCTACCCCCCCCCCCCTCCATTTTTAGGTCTCGCCTAGCGATGGAGCGAAAAGCGCAGCTCGCTATGCGAGATCTATTGTTGCCGACTTTTGCTCCGATGCGGGACAGGACAGGTGCACGCGTACGGCAAGTCCTGGACAGGAGATGTGCACGCGTATGGTGCGAGCAGAAGTTGTAATAACGCCGCAGGCCGTACGCGTGCACATCGACTGTCTGTGCTCAAGCTTAACAGACAGGAGATGTGCACGCGTACGGCTCGCGTCTTTTTACAACTCCTGCTCGCACCATACGCGTGCACATGTCCTGTCCAGGCGCCCAGCATGCCTCCCCGCTCAACCCCACTCACCGGCTCTTGTGGGGACTCAGCGCTGAATCTTGCTCCGGCCGCACCATGCGGCATTCACGAAGGCGGGGTGGGCTCCCGCCGGACTTCTCTCTGCGGGGTGGGCTCCCGCCGGACTTCTCTCTGCGGGGTGGGCTCCCGCCGGACTTCTCTCTGCGGGGTGGGCTCCCGCCGGACTTCCCTCTGCGGGGTGGGCTCCCGCCTCACTTCTCCAACACACGGGGCTCCCTCAGCTCACGGGAGCCCCGGACACCTCCGGCCGCGCGCTCCATGCGCCGCCCATACGCCAATCAACTGACGTCGCCCAGCGCCGGACAGCAGATGTGCACACGCACGGCGGCTCGCGGGCTTCAGAGCCTTTTGCGCAATGTCCTGAGCATTCTGTGAGGCACAACGCGCGCTCTGCTTTCGTTGTTAAGGACAAAACATATGCACACGCTCTGCTTTTGTTGTTAAGGACAAAACATATGCACGCGCTCTTTCGGTAACTTGTTTATACTTTCACTGTCACTTTTAATGACGGAGTACCTGTTTGCAGGTCCACCGCGGCCCTAAATAAAAGCCTCGCAAATAATAGCCCGCGCGCCGCCGCGCGCCCTGTCCACTGTCCCCAGCGCGCGATGGCAGCCTTCAGATTAGCAACGCTCCCCTTGACGCGGGCGAGGCATAACATCCTCCAGTTTGAGACACAGTCCTTTTCAGGGAGCGGTCAAAATGCACGCGTCCCCCCTCCGAAGCCCCTCGCTCAGCTGACCAAATGGCCCGGACAACGCGCTTAAAAGCCTCGCTTGTTCCTCGTGTTCAGCTTGACTCCTCGGGACGTCTATATTGATGAGGTGTTTCCCTACGCGGGCAGGCCATTAAACCCCACGGAGGTGTCAGGACGGCTCACTGTCACGCGTCCCTCTCGTCCCCCTTGTTTTTAGTGGCACACAACACTGCAGCCTGACAACATCGGGGCCTGGTACATAAGTGGTATTACACAAGTCAGCCTCCACCTTGGAAAAATGAAAAGCGGACTCGAGCCCTTTGGGAGTTCAACGTAAGTACTGAAAGTTACCGAGAGTGCACTAACTTACCATGCTACTGCGCCACAAATAAGTGAATGTTTAGTCTGTAGGTCACCCAAATACGTCAACAGTATATGTATTAACTCACTAAGCGATACCTCACGTATTTTAACATTTAACCTGCAGGTTATATTCTGATGTTTCCAATATGCTCTTTAACTCACTAACCTATGTCACCAGTATGTTGACAAGGTGTGGCTTAACGGCTACGGCGGCCGACTTTGAAGCTGGGGAACCAGGTTCGGGTCCGGGAGGCTCAAGCATCCTGTGTTTTTGTGCAAATCACTTAATCTCCCCGTGCCTAAAAATCAATGTGTCCCTCTGTAATACACCTGGTGCAGCGCTCTCATACCTCTGGGTCGAGTTCGCAATATAAAACTACCAAAAAAAAAACCATATAATCTTTAGGTTATACACTTATCGCTCCAGCAGGTGCACTAACCCACGGCGCACATTTGTAGCCCGGCGCACAGGCATTCCGAGGGCGCCTGTTCCCAGCACTTCCCCTCCTCTCCCACTTGTTTGGGCTTTGCGTACCTAAGACTCCTCAAGCCTACAAACTCCCGACGCCGTCACATAAGGGGTCTGTTTAGTCTCTAAAATGGGTGCTGTCTGGATGTCCCAGTTACTGAGTGGACATTTTAGAGCCAAGGGTCACACGGCAGCTATAAACGCAATGATTTACGCCACGCCACAGGGAAGACAAACTGGTTATTTGACTTGAGGGGGAAGGAAAACAGCACAGAAGATGTGTAATGCATATTTCATGGCGGCGTCTTGATGTCTCTACGACCAATTGTTTGTATATGTAGATTTCATGTACTATTCGTTTTCGCTTTACTTACCTCTACCCTCCTCTCTTCAAGTAGGCGAATGAGGGAACACCTCTTTTCTACACTCGCCTCCATAAAATGGGACGTCAGTGTAAGAATGAACATGTCAGCTTTTGGGCCGGTCGTCTCCAAATGGGGGCAGTTGGGAGGGGTGCCGTATTTGATGGAAAACTGTCAAGTCCGTCCCAGTGATCTTTAGTTTGCCTCTTATAATTCAGTGCGTCAGACAGTCGCCATTTTAATTCAAGCGATGGGCGTTTTTGTGTTTCCATAAAAATGCTTGTTTTCCACGTGTCAACACTGGGCACAGCCCGCAGGGTCCATAGTTCCGGAGCTGGCCACTAACCCACATCTCTCTCTCTCTCTCTCTATTCCTGGCACTCTCTCCATTGCTTTTTGCTGCACTCACAGCACCTGGCACTCTGTCCATCTCTCCCGTCTCCTCTACATCCGTCCTCCCTGCCCTGTCCCCTCAATCCCAGTGTCTTTGTTCCCTTTGGAGTCCTATTGCCTCGGTGCTATTCCCCCCCCCTTTCTTTCTTCCCCTCTGTCCCCCATTCCCTCCCTCCCACTTGCTCTCTCTTCTTCCTTCATCTCTCCCTACTTCTCGGTCTCTTTCCCCACTGGATCTCTCTCTTACTTCTCTCTCTCTCCCCCCTCTTTCTTCACTCTCACTTCCCACCGTATCTGTCTCCCCGCCCCCACCAAGTCTTCCTCTGTCTCCTCTCTCTCTTCTTCCTCCTCATCCTGGGGCTGTAATAGGGAGCCCCGGGTCCCTCTCTGAAAATGCGAGCTGGAGGTGACGTTAAGTGTGAAAGCACCAAGGTGTGAACCGAGAGAAGAGGCGGGGGTGGGGTGGGCGGCAGGTAGAGGGTCAAAGGTGGCACTGGCTCTCAGAGAGGTGAGAAGGGGCGGGCAGCAGTCTGAGCACAAAAACAACACCAGAGCAACAGGCAGACGCTCCGCGGGAGCCTAGTGTAAACTGAAGAAACGTACACTTCTTAGCACTACAAAGCAGCCGAAGTGTGCCTTTCACTAGAGCCAACAAGCGGCTGCCATTGCCGGCTTAACAAACGGGGATTAAAGAAATAATTCATTGTCACTTTAATTTGTTTGCTAGATGTGAAGGCTTTCCTTCCTCTTCTGTTTGTCCCGACTCTGGAGCATGTGTGCATTGCTATGTCCTTACAATGCTCACTTTTTCATGTGTTCTTTTTCCCCATTCTCTTTGTGTTGCCTTCTCGCTCGTGTGCTTTCTCACTACCGGCTCTACTTTCCTCTCTTTAGCACCATTCATCCCCACGCCCGGTGTTTCTTTCACCCCTCGTCCCCATGTTGTTTCCCTCACCTGACCCAGCCCCTTGTAACTTCCCTGCCACCCTCTTTAAAGATAAAAGAGCGCTTTCAAGCTTTTTTCCCCAACTCCGATTGGTAACTAAAAAGAACAAGCATTTGCAATGCAATAGATCTCACATTTACGTGAGTTTGAGCTATTGACATTGCAAATAACAATGCCTTTTATATTTGTTTTCGTTTTAAAAACATAAATAAAAGGCATTGTCATTTACAATGCCAATAGCTTTAACTTGTGTAACTGCGAGACCTATTGCATTGCAAATGCTTGTTTCCCTTGTTATCCCATTGCGGTATATGTGTTTTGTGGCATCAGTCGCCAGATCAGTGTCTTACCCTGGTGTCTAGTGCTGCTGGCTAGCCTCCTGGCTTGAGACCCTGCCAGAGGGTCTACTCCACTGGCTGGTGGGATTCTTTGGATGCGACTGTTATGTGAATTCCTTATCACACGATTCCCTTTAGCATTGTGTGCGGTGTGATATTGGCCTCTCAGGCTTATTGCCCTTCTGTTCCTGGGCTGTAGCTCATGAATTGTATCCTGTCCTTTTATTGCTCTGGAAACCTTGTGTTCGAGGCATATGAGCTCTAGATCATATGCTTTTGCATAGATCGCCATCTAATGTTTGGTCCGGATGTTTGCACTTTGTTTTTCTTCTAAGAAGTCTTTCCAGTCACAAGGTAGGTGACTCCTCCTTTCGGTGCGCATGGGCATCGACTCCATTGTTAGATTGTTTTTTTCCGACATCGGGTTCGGATGTGAATTGTTGCGCTCCGGCTCTGCACCGTTTCTTCGGGCCCCCTTCAACGCGCAATCCACTACCCTCGATGGTATTGTTTATCGATAGAGTTTCCCATTCTCTGCGTATCGTTTACTTTTGAAAACCTTCGATCGGAATATTCGTGGAAGGCCGTTGGGCCTACCCGCGCCGGAATCGGTAGCAGCTGATGGAACGGACTCCATTCAAGTTATGTCCAGGGTGTCGCGCTAAGTTTCCACGTACCGACTTGCATGAGGTGTGCAATCTCTGCCTATCCCCGGAACACGACGAGAAAGACTGAGAAGCGTGTCGGTCGTTCCGATCGAAAAAAAACCTCTGTGATCATCGGGCTCGACGTCACGAAATGTACCAACAAAGCGGCGCTGCGCCGGACCTCCTCGATGACGAGTCCGAACACGAAGAAACGCAAGCGCAAGAAGCCGAAATGGGCGAAGAACACATCTCCATGTCTGAAGCTGACTCCGATGCCGAAGACCTCACACCGGAGCAACGGATCGTGAGTAAAGAGACTTCCTTCCCATACCATCTCCTTCATAAAAAGGCTCCGGTCCCTCCTCTGCCTTCGGGCCAAAGTCGGCACCGAGAAAAGGTTTCGAGCGCCCTACCTTCGACCTCGGCGCCGAAACAGAACAGCCTTCCGGCTCGGGCTCTACCCGTCCCCATGCCAGTGCCGACCCGAAACCTTCGGCGTCGAAAACAAAACACCTTCTGGTTTCCGTGCCACCGTTGCATAAACCTAAATCTTCGGAGCCGAAACGTTCCACGCCGAAACCAGCATAAAAAGAAAGTACTGCAACTAAAGAGCCTCGGACCGATAATCCACCTTCGGATCCGAAACAGAAGGAGATCGTTATTAACCCACAAACTGGACATATTCATGCAAAACCTCCAGAGAAAAGGAAAATGGGCCTACCAGAGGACTACCACATTCCTCTGAAGAAGAAAAATGTGAGCACTAACCCTTCTCCACCATATATCCCACCTTCTTCACCCACTGATCAAATTTACTAATTACACCTACACATTCCCCTACACCACCATCACCTGACCCACAAGATAAAGGGGATGGGGATATGGATGACTATCAACCACAAGATGCACCACAGGATCCTGATCCATGGGATCATTATAATGTCCCTCAACCAGATAATGACCCTGACCTATAATCCATCCAGGCCTTCGCCCCAGATGACAACATTGGGTACATTGAGCTCCTTAATAGGGCCACACAATATCATGGGGTAGAGCTTCATAAAGAAAGTTTAGATGAGGATTTTTTGCTGGAAGCACTGAGTTCATCTCAAAGGGATACACAAACATTGCCAATGGTAAAGGCGATGCTCAAACACACTGAGGATATCTTTAAAGATCCTGGAAGAGCTAGGATCATCACTCCCAAGGTAGAGAAAAAATACAAAGCTGCAACTAATGACCCTGTGCATAACAGAGGCCAGTTACCCTTAGACTCTCTGGTCGTTTCCAATGCTAGAAAGAGAGCTAACTCTCAAACAGGGGACGCCCCTCCTCCTGATAAGGAGTCCAAATTATTAGATGCTTCGGGAAAAAGGATAGCCTCACAAGCGGCTAATAATTGGCGCATTGCTAATGCCCAAGCACTGTTGGCAAGGTATGATAGAGCTCATTATGACTAACTTGAAAAGCTCATTGAATTTTCACAGGATGAGCATAAAACTAAAGCCAGTGACCTTATTCAAGAAGGTAAATTAATAACTAATACCTCTATCAGGTGTGCGTTGGATCAGGCAGATACAGCAGCTCGGGCAGTAAACACTAGTGTACTACTCCGTAGACATGCTTGGCTAAGGATTTAAGTGTTCAAGCCTGAAGTGCAAGCCTCTATTCTTAATCAACCTTTTGATAAAGAACATCTCTTTGGCACAGCTGTTGAAGTATCACTAGAAAAGATGAAAAAAGATACAGAAAGTCCATGGGGGCCTTACAATCACCTAATAGGGGTTCCTTTCGTCGCTCATTCTATAGGGGCGGCTCCAAAAATGTATCTACAGAGAATCCCTCCTCCTCTTACAAGCGCAACAATCAGTCGCCCTCCTCAAGAGGTTACTTTAGAGGAGGATATAGAGGAAACAATGGAAAGGGAAGAGGCAGAGGTAATTCAACAAGCACTTCCCCTGCAAACAACAAGCAGTGACTTATTTCTCATACCTTCCGATCATTCCACTCCTGTCAGGGGACCTCTTTCACAATTTCTACCCATTTGGAATACGATTACATCAGACAAATGGGTTTTACAAATTATCCAATCTGGTTATTGCCTGGAACTTACAAGCACTCAACCGAATATTCCTCCAATGTCACACCTCATGTCACAAGAACATCTTGCCCTTTTAAAGCAAGAGATTTTCTTTGTTGCAAAAGGGTGCAATAGAACCAGTCCCTTTACAATACCAAGGAACAGGAGTGTACTCCCTCTACTTCCTAATTCCCAAAAAGGACAGCTCACTGAGTCCCATTTTGGACCTCAGAGAACTAAATCTATACATCCAGTCGGACCATTTTCATATGGTAACACTCCAACAAGTGCTCCCTCTCCTTCAGCAAGGCGACTTTCTATCCACTCTGGATTTAAAGGACGCTTACTTTCATATTCCAATACACACTGCACACCGCAAATACCGCAGGTTTGTGGTAGCAGGCCAACATCAATTCAAAGTCCTTCCCTTCGGAGTAACAACTGCTCCCAGGGTTTTCACAAAATGTCTGGCCGTAGTCGCAGCCCATCTGAGAAGACAACATGTTCACGTCTTCCCATACTTAGACGACTGGCTCATAAAGGCCAGCTCGCACAACAGCTGTCTACGCCACATACAAAAGACTGTGCATCTGCTTCACCAACTAGGATTCACAGTAAACAAACCAAATCCCATCTCCAACCATCCATGTCTCAAGACTATTTAGGAGCTACTATAGACGCACAAAAAGCTCTAGCATACCCAACTCCAGCCAGAATCGGGAATATTCAAAACCTGATCCCTCAGTTCCAGCCTCAACACTCCTTACCAGCTCGACTGTTCATGCAGTTGCTGGGAATGATGGCGTCTTGCATCTTCATAGTTCCCTACGCAAGACTTCAGATGCGCCCCCTACAGGAATGCTTAGCACGTCAGTGGAACCAGGCTCAAGGTCAATTATCAGATCTAGTGTTGGTAGACGGCCGCACCCATCGCTCTCTGCAGTGGTGGAACACACAAAACCTTTTGAAAGGGCGGCCCTTTGGCGACCCGGTTCCACAGATAGTACTGACAGCAGACGCATCACTGACCGGTTGGGGAGCCCATCTCCAAACCCACACAATTCAAGGTATGTGGAGTCTGCAACAAAAACAGCTTCATATAAATCATCTAGAACGGTTAGCGATTTTTCTGGCTCTGAAAGCTTTTCGAGCTCAGCTAGTACGCAAGACTGTGCTGATTCGTACAGACAACATGACAGCCATGTACTACATTCAAAAACGGGGGGGGACACACTCCCTCCAACTGTCCCACCTAGCCCAGGACATCTGGAGGTGGGCCATTATCACAGAATCCATCTCCTAGCAGAACACCTCCCAGGAGTAGACAATCAGATGGCAGATCTGCTAAGTCGTCAGACACAGCAAATCCACGAATGGGAACTACACCCTCAAGTTCTCCTCCCAGTCTTTCAAATGTGGGGCTTCCCAGACATAAACCTGTTCGCCACTCACCTAAATGCAAAATGCCCAAACTTCTCGTCCAGGTATCCACACCCATTGTCCAAAGGCCATGCACTATGGATGAACTGGTCAGGGATATTTGCTTACACTTTTCTGCCTCTCCCACTCATTCCATTAGTGGTTCGGAAACTCAAACAAGCGTCCCTGACACTAATCCTAGTTGCTCCCACATGGGCACGTCAACCATGGTTCACAACCCTATTGGAACTCTTGGTAGTTCCTCATCAAAAACTACGTCTTACACCCAATCTCCTCACACAGCCATGGAGACATAAGACACCCAGACCCCAGTCAACTCAATCTGGCGATCTGGCACCTGAAGTCCTAGAGTTTGACTATCTTAATCTACCGCCAGACTGTATGAATATTATCAAAGAAGCTAGACGTCCTACCACAAGAGCCTGCTATGCAGTAAAGTGGAAGCGGTTTGTGATTTACTGTAATAACCACATCAACCCGCTTGATGCTTCTGTCCAAAACATTATATGCTATTTGTTACATCTACAACGTTCCAATCTAGCGTACACGTCCATACGTTTACATCTAGCTGCTATAGCTGCATACCTCCAAAATAGACAGCATCTATCTCTTTTTAGAGTACCTGCCATTAAAGCGTTTATGGAAGGACTCAAAAGAGTTATTCCCCCGAGACGTCCACCTGCTCCAGTGTGGAATCTCAACATTGTTCTCACCAGACTAATGGGTCTACCCTTTGAACCATTGCACAGATGTGAACTGCAATTTCTCACATGGAAAGTTGCTATCACATCACTCAGAACAGTGGGTGAACTTCAAGCATTGACTATAGAGGAACCTTTTTTACAAATGCACCAAAATAAAGTGGTTCTTGGGACTAATCCTAAATTCCTTCCTAAAGTCATTTCTGCTTTTCACATCAATCTGTTGAGTTACCCGTGTTCTTCCCTCAACCAGATTCAGTGGCAGAACATGCACTACACATATTAGATGTGAAAAGAGCATTGCTTTACTACATTGAAGGACAAAACCTTTCATAATACAAATCAGCTTTTTGTCGCTTTTGCTCCGCCACACAAAGGCAATCCTATTTCAAAATCAGGTATTGCAAGGTGGATAGTCAAATGCA
Source organism: Calotriton arnoldi (assembly GCA_963921515.1). Classification (NCBI taxonomy): domain Eukaryota; kingdom Metazoa; phylum Chordata; class Amphibia; order Caudata; family Salamandridae; genus Calotriton; species Calotriton arnoldi. The sequence continues at coordinate 2,485,379 of CAWUFW010000835.1, forward strand.
TTCAAATATGCTATGCAAAGGCTAAACGGACATTAACAGTTCCCCCTAGAGCACACACTACACACAAACTGGGGGCTTCTATGGCATTCTTAGGAAATATACCCATAGATGACATATGCAAAGCTGCAACATGGTCTACACCTCACACATTCACAAAACACTATTCAAGCTAGGGTAGGCCAAGCAGTTTTACGTACACTATTTCAGACCACTGCAACAGCTACAGGTTAGCCACCGCTTTGGGAGATAACTGCTATGTAGTCTATGCAAAAGCATATGATCTACAGCTCATATGCCTCGAACGGAAAATGCTACTTACCCAGTATGCATCTGTTCTTGGCATATAGAGCTGTAGAATCATATGCGCCCGCCCGGGTACCTATACCTTACATCTTACTTAGATACATGCATTCATGGACATCGCCTTCTTACTACTCTTACTAACTCCATTATCACCCTCTGCGGGAAAACAATCTAACAATGGAGTCGATGCCCATGCGCACTACCACCGAAAAGAGGAGTCCCCTACCTTGTGACTGGAAAGACTTCTTCGAAGAAAAACTAAGTGCAAACATCCGGATCCAACACTAGACGGCGATCTATGCAAAAGCATATGATTCTACAGCTCTATATGCCAAGAACAGATGCATACTGGGTAGCATTTTCCTTCCTGGTTCAGTTCCTTTGGCAACCTCTTATCCCCCTTTGGGGGTTCTATCACGTATCAATGGTACGCAGTTTTTGCTCTCACTCTCGTTGATTTTTCTCCTTCTGTTCTTCAATTATTACAATAGTCATGTTTTCTTGTGGAGGTGTTTTGCGTATTACCTCCAGTATATCGTTTTTCCCTGTTGACTGTTCCAGCTTGTGGATTTGGGCATGCACGCCAGTGTTGCGCTAAGCCACCTCCCCAAGCTAGAAGAAGTATTGTAGAGTTTCATGGAGACTTGTCCCTAAGCTTGGGATTCAAGAGTGCCGCCTTGTGCCTCTGGTGGTACAGGCCTCCCCAAGCCAGGGGCTTAAACTCCTCTGATGTTGGGGAAGATACGGAATACCCCAAGTATTGACCGTCCTCTCTGCTGCGATGCTCAGCAGGATTAGTCTGGTTGGCATGTGATTGTAGAACGACATAGGTTTTTCATGTTTTCCTTCTGCCCCACCCCACGGGCATTGCGTGACCTGCTATCCTTCCCTCATGGTCGTTGCGTGACCTGTTGTCCTTGCCTCTTGACCATTGTGTGATGTGGTCTCCTTGCCTCACAGCTGTTAAGCGTTTTTTGTATGAACCTATGTTCTATATGTATATTATTTCCATGGTTGCCTGTCCGGTGGGGATTGCTTCCCTCATCTGTCTTGTGGGAGTCTTTCTTTTGGATATTCCGTTACGTGATTCTGGAATACTCAGTCATACCTTCTTGTTGTCTAGGTCAAATTATTGGTATGTGCTTTTGGACAAGCGCACTCCTTCATGCTTTCCCCTTGGGAAGTACGTGCTTGTGGAGATTCTTCTAGCAGGCAATGTTGTCTTGTGCTCTGGCCCCACTGTTCTTGGAGTGATTCCCTCCACCCCCGTTCCCCTTTATCCATTTCTATGGTTGGTACTCTGGGCGTAGTCGGTGTGCCTTGAGTGTTGCCTATATTTTCGGACTGCTGCATGCATGAAATGAATGAATGAAATGAATTTTGTACTTGTAAAGCGCACTGCTACCCTGAGGCTTCCTGGCACTGAACGCATACCGCTGTGGAACCCTTCCTAGCTTTTCCCTGTGAAATGTCCACTCCTGGGCACCCCCAAGGTGAAGCCAAGCATCCCAGCGCTGGTGGGGCCGTTGTGGAGATTAAGCAAGCTATTGCCCAGAGTTGCAGAGTGGGACCCATGATTAGAATAGGCACCGAGGCGAGAATTATCAGGTCCGAGGAAGTTGAGCCCAAGACCCGCCGAGGCGGGAATTGAACCCTGGTCCCAGGCCAGATCTCTGCATCAGGGTCTGCCGCTCTAACCATTGAGCCACACTTCTCCACTTCTCCAATGCTTAGGTGAATTGCTAAAACAGTGTCCAATTTTTCATATGTCTATTTATGCCTTTGGACATATTTTGTTTCGCGGATCTTGCAGCCACGTGGTGTCCACCCTTTCCATCTAAAAAAACCCCAAAAAAAGCATTTGCAATGCAATAGGTCTCGCATGTTCGCGGGTTTGAGCTATTGGCATTGTAAATGACAATGCATTTTATTTATGTTTTGGTTTTTAAAACATAAATAAAAGGCATTGTCATTTATAATGCCAATAGCTTAAACTTGCGTAAATGCGGGACCTATTGTATTACAAATGCTCGTTTTGTTTTAGCCACAATATAAATAACATGACTGACTGATACTACAAAAGATTAATATTTGTGGCAGTTTATAGCAGCAAACAAAATAATTCCAGACGTTCAAGCGTGTTTGTATTCTCTGAAGTTATTTGTAGGTGGTATTTGATGTTGTTTTATATAGCCAGTGTCTCTGGAATTATGCGGCAGGTGAGGATCAAATTATTTAGCACAGTTGACTACATTGTGGCAGGAAAAGGCAAATCATGTGGCATAATTCGTCATATTTTATGATGGCATTACTCAATAATTTTGTCATTTTGACAGATGTTAACACTTATATCAATAAGAAGGGCCACTGGAATTATGCAATTAAGCGGCTATTTTCACATAATTATGGACATTCCACATATCTGAAAGAGACACGTTAGTGACAGATTCCTTACCTTAGAATATCCCCAGGCGTCAGGCTGGATCCGGAAAGTTTTTGCGTAGCAGTACCCTTGCGCGTCGGTAGGCGGCGTCGTGCGGCTCCGCGTCCGTCGTCGGCGTCGTGATCGCCGGGATGACGTCGCGGGCAGTACTTAGGCGCCGCCCCTGCGCGCTGACGTCAGTTCTTCTTTTTCCGCGCCAGCAAGCGCAGATCCGGGAAGAGCAGTGCCCTGGTCATTTTTTGACCATACTTTTTGGTGAATTTTTTCACCTTTCAAGGTGTCGTAGGGATGCCCGGCTTCAAGCGATGCGGTGCCTGTGCGCGGATGATGTCCGTCACCGACCCGCATTGGGAGTGTCTCTTCTGCCTCGGCCGAGGCCACGACACGGAGTCTTGTCCCGAATGCCAGGCCCTCAACCCGAAAGCTTTGCGAGAGCGGTCTCGAAAGCTCCTCGAGGCCCGGCATTCGGCTCCACGGAGGCCCCGGTCGCGTGAGAGGTCCAGGGGTCGATCGCGGAGTCCACACCGGTCGTCGGCGTCGAAGTCTTCTTCGTCCGGTAAGTCGAAACACAAGAAGTCCAAGAAGCATCATCGCTCTCGGACTTCGCCTCGCCGGTCTCGCGACTCGGCTGAGGCCCCTCCCGGCACCGCCCCCGCGGCCCCGGGCATGCCTGTGGAGTCGCCCCCGCCATACCCGCCCTTCCCGGGTTCGGGGGCGGATCCGGCCAAAGTGCAGGAATTCCTGACGGCCATGGCCCGCCTCTTCGGGCCTTCAGGCCCCTCCGGTGCGCCTTCGGGCCCCGCGGGCCCTGATGGGGTTGCTCCGGTGTCGCCAACGGCTCCGGCCCCGGCGTCGCCCGTGCCTCCAGCCTAGGTCCCGGCTCCGGCTTCGGCCTCGATCCCGGCTCCACAACCCCCATCCACGCCGGTCGACCTAACGACACCTCCGCCGGCGCCGATGTCTCCGGTGCCGTTATCGACGCCGCCCTGGGCTCCGGGCGGCGTCGTCCCCCAGTTCCTTCCGGCTCCGGACATGGACCCGGAACGACGTCGCTCGACGCCGGCTCCGGCGCCGATGGGACCTTGGGTCCCAACTGTCCCTCCTCCTCCTTATTTTGAACCAGAGGAGGACCAGTTGAACTGGGAGGGGTCTGATGACCCTCTGACACGACACTGTCAGTATGATGAGGACTGGACAGAGAGTCTAGGGGAGGCCAGTGGTCTGGATACTTCCCCTGACACTGGCATGCTGTCTCCTCCCGTGGCTACGGAGGAGGGAGCCAATTTTGGTACGGTGTTGCGTAGGGCAGCTGGGGCCTTACGTCTCCAACTCCCTACTTTGACGGTCAAGCCTAACATCTTGACAGAGGTGCTTCAGCCGGCAGCCTCCTCTGCGGAGACTGTGCTGCCGTTTAACAACGCCATTACTGACGTTCTTTAGGCGCCTGGTCCAAGCCCAACACAGGGGCTCCTGTGGATCGGAACGTGTCACGACGCCATCGCCCAGCCCCGGGCGACCCCCTGTTTCTCTCTGTCCACCCCACTCCTGAGAGCTTGGTTGTCCAAGCCTCCGCTTCCCAAACCGCCTTCCCTACCGCTCCTCCGGATAGGGAATCCAAACGCCTGGATCAGTTTGGGAAGAAAGGTTTTTCTTCCTCCAGTGCTGGCTTGCGGTCCGTTAACACCGCTTGTCTTTTGGGCCGATATACCCACTCCCTGTGGGATTCGGTGGCGGATGTTTTGCCCCAGTGTCCTGAGGAGGTCCAGGCACTGCTTTCCCGCGCCATTGCGGAAGGAAGGGATGCGGCTAAATACACTATACGTTGTGGCCTTGACACCGCCGACTCGCTGGGCAGGTCTATTGCAACGACGGTGGCGCTCCGACGCCACGCCTGGCTGAGAACCACTGGTTTTCCGGGGATGTCCAGAATACTCTCATGGACATGCCCTTTGATGGAGTCGGTCTTTTTGGGTCCAAAGTAGTCCATGCGTTGGAGCGCTTTAAGGACTCACGGGCTACTGCCAAGTCCCTGGGCCTTTCTGCTACACGCCCTCCGCTGACTTCTGCTTTTCGCCCCTATCGTGGCCACGGTAGGGGCGCCCCTTCACGTCAGCAGCCCAGCCACCGGCCCGCGCAGCAGGCGTCTGCGCGTGGCCGAGGACGTGGATTCCGCCGTGGCGGATCGGGCAACCAGCGTGCGGGTCAGGCCACCACCTCCAACCCGTCCGCGACCTCCAAGCCCTCCTAGTCCCTCCTTTCAGGTGCACGGCACGCCAGTAGGGGGCAGGGTCCGCCATCACCTTCCCCACTGGCGCACCATCACCTCTGACAGGTGGGTCTTGGACATTGTCCGAAGGGGCTACTCCCTCCCCTTAGAGACCACCCCCCCAGCCATGCCACCTCAATTCCACCGCATGTCAGGGGATCACTTGGTGCTTCTATAGAAGGAAGTCACGGCCCTCTTGACCAAGAGGGCCGTCGAGCATGTTCCGACCCCAGAAGTAGGGCGTGGTTGCTACTCCCACTACTTTCTGGTGCCCAAAAAGGACAAGGAGGACATGCGTCCTATCTTGGACCTCCGGAACGTCAATCGCTTCCTCCGGAAGGAGAAGTTCAAGATGCTCACCCTAGCTCAGGTCTTGACTGCCCTCGACCCTGGAGACTGGTTGGTAGCGTTGGACTTGCAGGACGCGTATTTCCACATCCCCGTCCTGCCGGCCCACCGGCGTTACCTTCGGTTCACGGTAGGCCCCGAGCATTTTCAGTTCACCGTGCTCCCCTTTGGCCTTACCAGTGCCCCTCGGGTGTTCACGAAAGTGATGGCGGTGGTCGCAGCTCATCTGCGCCGGGCAGGGGTTTCAGTCTTCCCCTACGACGACTGGCTGCTGAAGGCGGGCTCGTCCCAGGCTGTCGTCTCCCACCTCCAGACTACGGCCGAACTCCTGCACTCGCTGGGGTTCTCCATCAATGTGCCGAAGTCGCATCTGATTCCTTCTCCACAGCTCCTTTTCATCGGAGCAGTTCTGGACACGACGCAGTTTCGGGCCTATCCTCCCGAACGGCGAGTCCGGGATATTCAGGCTATGATTCCGATCTTTCGGCCTTTATCCTGAGTTTCGGTACGGATGACCCTGAGGCTGCTGGGCCTCATGGCCTCCTGCATCCTGCTGGTCAATCATGCCAGATGGCATATGCGGGCTCTGCAGTGGGACCTGAAGTTACAGTGGGCGCAGCACCAGGGCAACCTGTCCGATCACGTCCAGATCTCGGGGGGGACTGCAAGACAGTTGCAGTGGTGGCTCTCGAACCGGCAATGGGTCATGGGCAGATCCCTCTCCCTTCCCCAGCCAGAGCATACAGTTGTGACGGACGCGTCCCTTCTGGGATGGGGCGGTCACATGGGAGAGGCGGAGATCAGAGGCCTCTGGTCTCCGGCGGAGTCCCGGCTCCATATCAACCTTCTGGAGCTCCGGGCGATCCGACTTGCACTCAAGGCATTCCTTCCCTCTGTCAAAGGGAAGGTAGTGCAGGTGTTCACAGACAACACCACCGCCATGTGGTACTGCAACAAACAGGGCGGGGTGGGGTCTTGGACCCTTTGTCAGGAGTCTCTGCGCCTCTGGACATGGCTGGAACATCAGGGCATGTTCCTGATGGTTCAACACCTGGCAGGTTCCCTGAACGCCAGGGCGGACGAACTCAGCCGCAGGTGCATGATGGATCACGAATGGCGTCTTCACTCGGAAGTGGCGCAAGGACTCTTTCTACAATGGGGAGAGCCTTGGTTAGATCTATTCGCCACCGAAGAGAACGCGCAATGTCATCAGTTCTGCGCGTTGGAATTTCCAAGGCGGCACTCGCTCGGCGACGCTTTTCGTCGCGAGTGGAGTTGCGGTCTGTTGTACGCCTTTCCGCCTATACCACTTCTACCCAGAGTGTTGAAGAAGATTCGGCACGACCGGGCCCAAGTTATTCTTGTGGCTCCGGACTGGGCTCGAAGAGTTTGGTATCCCGAGCTACTCAATATGAGCGTAGATCCCCCGATCCGTCTGCCTCTTCGGGAGGATCTTCTGTCGCAGCAGCAGGGGACGGTCCTCCACCCGAACCTGTCCAGTCTACACCTGCTTGCGTGGAGATTGAGCGGCGGCAGTTGATTCCTTTCGACTTGCCTCCCGAAGTTTGTGATGTGATTCTGGCAGCCAGGCGTCCCTCCACTAAGGTGGTATACGCCTGCAGGTGGAACAAATTTGTGGCATGGTGCACAGCAAAGGCTGTGAATCCCCTTTCTGCCCCTCTTTCTGAGGTCCTTCTGTTCCTTCTCTCTCTGGCCCAACAGGGTTCTGCCCTGGGTACCATCAAGGGTTATCTTTGTGCTATCTCGGCCTTCCTCAGGCTCCCTGATCAGCCCTCCCTTTTCAAGTCCCCTGTTGTTAACAGGTTCTTAAAAGGCATTACTCACCTCTTCCCTCCTGTTCCGTTTGTGATGCCTCAGTGGGACTTGAACTTGGTTCTTACCTTTTTAATGTGCGCTCCCTTTGAGCCTCTGCATAACTGTCCTCTTCGTCTTCTGACTCTGAAGACAGCCTTTCTGGTGGCCATCACCTCCGCTCGGCGGGTGAGTGAGCTCCAGGCTCTATCTTGCAAACCTCCCTTTCTGTCTGTTCATCCAGACAAGGTTGTTCTTCGGACGCGTCCGTCCTTCTTGCCAAAGGTGGTTACTGCTTTCCACATTGGGCAGACCATCACTTTGCCCACCTTCTTTCCGCCTCCGCATCCTTCCAGAGAGGAAGAGAGGCTCCACCGTCTGGACCCAAAACGTGCGCTCTCCTTCTATATCGACCGCACAAAACACTTCCGGGTGGATGACCAGCTCTTTGTTGGCTACGTGGGTGCCAAAAAGGTCGGGCGGTGCACAAGAGGACCATCTCCCGCTGGGTTACCTTGTGCATCAAGACCTGCTATTCTTTGGCTAAGAAGGAGCCTCCTGTTGGGCTGCGTGCCCATTCCACCAGGGCAACGGCTGCTACCACGGCCTTGGGCCGCGGTGTTCCGCTGCCGGTAGATCTGTCAGGCAGCTACGTGGGCCTCGCTGCACACGTTTACAAAGCATTACTGCCTTGACAGTCCGGTCCGGAGGGACGGCTTCTTTGGCCGTTCTGTCCTCCAGGACTTCCTTGTCTGATCTTTGTTCGCAGACCCACCACCGGGGTTGGTATTGCTGGGGTATCTATTCTAAGGTAAGGAATCTGTCGCTAACGTGTCTCTTTCAGATGCACAAGTTACTAACTTGTGTAACGATATATCTGTAAGAGACAGTAGTTAGTGACAGATTCCTTACCGCCCCACCCATCCTCCCCGTTCTGCGAACTGATTTCTAGGGTTAAGGACATCCCTTTCAGGGCCCTAGTATTTTTCAGACACCTGTGTCAGCTTCTTGCATGGCTCTGCGTTCCTGGCGCGGAAAGTCGTGTACAGAACTGACGTCAGCGCGCAGGGCGGCGCCTAAGTACTGCCCGCGACGTCATCCCGGCGATCACGACGCCGACGACGGACGCGGAGCCGCACGACGCCGCCTACCGACGCGCAAGGGTACTGCTACGCAAAAACTTTCCGGATCCAGCCTGACGCCTGGGGATATTCTAAGGTAAGGAATCTGTCACTAACTACTGTCTCTTACAGATATATCGTTACACAAGTTAGTAACTTGTGCTTCCCACATAATACATCATCTGTTGCATAATCTGCAGAATTTAACAGAAAAAATGTTGTTTGATCAAACGAATCCAAAGTTACTGAAAATGTGGAGACATGGCTTCGCTTGCAGTGGTGGGCCCTTTGCAAAAGTTAACTGGTCACCTTTTGATTGCTTTTCTCCGTATTTGTTTAAGTGGCACTAATAAGGTGAAATCTTTGCACAGACAGTATTACCATGAGTAAAAATTGCAATATAATGGAGTAGTAATATAAAAAATATGCAACAAAATGCCATGCCACATAATTTTCCTTTACTTGCCACATAATTTAGTGAACTCGGTCGTATAATTTGGTGCTCCCCTGCCACATAATTCCAGTGGCCTTGGCAATAAGCGACACAAAGGTGATCAGTCAACCTTTGCGAAAGGTCTTTCGCTGTGCTGCAACACGCATTGCTGAATTTTTAGTAACTTTTGATCCGTTTAAGGTACAACCGCTTTTTTGTTAAAATCCGCAGTTTATGCGGCAGATGATGGATCATGTAGCAGATGCAGCAAATCAGTAAATGTGCGGAAAACGCCACAGAAGCAAAACCGCATAATTAGAGTGGCCCAGGTTGTATTAGACGCATATTGTAATGTAGCTTAACAAAGCTGGTAGTGCCGCAGGCAGCGATACACAGGATACATAAGGTAACACAGCCAGCAGACTTCCCCATGTGAGGGTGGGGCAGCTGCAGAGACGTCAGCGGGTCCTTGCTGAAGCCACCCTTCCTGTGTCATACATCGCACTGTTTGAGGGGTCCCCCTTTGAAGTCAATGGAGGGGGACACTTTTGTGAAGAGTGGGACATACCTGTTGGACGGCATCTTGCCCCCCCTCTCCCCCCCCCCCATACCTTCTCCTCTTAAGTCTTTGGGAAACGCTGAGCTAGTGACAGCAAGGGTGTGGTCCAAGGTTAACCCCACTGTGGACAGCTGCCGAGGGCGCCACCACATATGACCACAAGTGGGGGTCAGAGTGCAACATATGGTCTCAAAAAGACTGCGTTCGTAGCTGAAAGGGAGCACCTGGTTCCCAAAATATACTTTTGACCGAGATTTGGAGAACTCTTGGCCTGGCGGTAGCCGATCCGATCATAGCGAGGCACGTCACGTCTGTCCCAGCAAGGTGACGATGTGTTGTGGCACTCAGTGCAGATCTCACCTGGGAGTAGGCAGAGCTGTAAAAAAACTCTAAAGTAAATAAATACATAAAACGGTGCCCACTTAATGATGTACTCTTCGTCTTTGCACTGTAATGCTAATAGCACATTTCCAGTGCTCCGAGGCTGACTAAAAAAATACTATTAAATGTGTCTTTTTGGTGAGTTAGTTATTTTGAGATCAAACCCCCCTCACTTATCTTTAACCCCTGGAGGAGATGTGCAGCCGCCGGTAGGGGGTGTGCTTCTGCGGAGTTCGCCATCAGAGGCCCGGAGCCCCGAGGCACAGGCTTCTGGAGACTGCACTTGATGGAGTGAAACATTCCCGGCCCTGCGCTCCCCGGAGGGACCCGGCTAATCACTGCAGAAACAGTCAATAGAGGCTTAAAACGCGATCATTAGCCTCATTATCCCATTATTGCAACAAAAGGCCGAGCAGGGGAAACAGATTGTGCCCATGTCACCGGCTCCACTGGCGCTCCCAGCACAGAGGCCCAGGAGCGTCCCAGGGGACAGGGGCTGCGCCGGGAGCCAGAGTGGCTCCGAAGACGGCTGAGGCCCGATGCACTGTGCTGGAGGCCGCCGTGTCTGCTGGGAGACGGCCTGGGTGTACAGCAGTCGCTGCTGAGGGACATGCGCTGCTTGTAACCAGCTGCTGGTGTTGACACCCCCTCACAGACGAAGACAGAATAAATATTGTGTGCACTTGAGGCGAGAGCCGGAGCCTGCGGTGAAGGCTGCGCTTATTGTGTAATGGAACTGGTGTTTATGTGAAGCGCTACAGTCCCTTTGGGAAGTGTTGGCGCTCTACGAAAAAGCAAAACGAGTGGTGCGTGAGGGTTTTGGACGATGTGCAAGACTACAACACGAATACATCACGGAAGTTACTGCGAGCAAATAATGGTGGTAGCAAGGCACGCGGAGTCTAAAGAATTGCATATAGTGCCCAAAAAAACCCTGGGGTATCTGTGCGCCACACAGGCCACGCATCTTAAAAATCCCCCTGACAAATAAATGGTATTTATTTACTTTTGCTACAATGTCGGCACCCGCATTCAAACTTAAGATAGAACAAGGCGGAAGAGACAGGGATTAGTGACTTGCCCACAATCAAAGAACGGTGAGCCGACTCCGAGACTGCTGACGCCGTGCAGGGTCCCCGGGAGCTTCCGAGATGAACTGGAGCCGACGGGGGGAGGGAGGGTAAGTGAAAGCACGCCATGCGCGCGCTGTGCTGAAACGCCGAGGGACGGAGGGAAAGTGAAAGCGTGCCATGCGCGCGCTGTGCTGAAACGCCGCGTGCACATCGCCTGTCCGGGCGCGTGCACATCGCCTGTCCGGGCGCGTGCACATCTCCTGTCCCCGCTTCGGAAGCGAAATCGACGACAATAGATCTTGCAAGCGAGAAGCGCATGCGCTGCGTCGCTAGGCGAGACCTAAAAAGGGAAAGAAGGACATAGAATGAAGCGTTCTCTATGATAGAACACCTTCCTTTGTTCTCGGGCCTTACCCTGTTTGGGTTAAGAGGGTTTGTTTCTGGTGGCTTTTCTGTTGCCCTTATTAGGGCAGGAGCCTCATGTGTTCTTTCGTACCCATTGTTGGTGAACTTGGGGGTTCACATACGGCATTCTGACTGTTGGGTGATTTTGTGTAGGATTTCGTCCCCTTTTTTCCCCCAGACTGTTTATCCTTGCCCGATCCTCTTCTTTGGCCCAGGTGCTGTAGCTCAGAGGCAGTGTCCTGCGCTATCGATATATCTCTTTCCCACCTGGCGGTGGAGTCTTGATTCATTTCGTTGTGCTTGGATGAATTCCATTCGCACTTTTTCTTCATATCTTAGTTTCTTCTTTCCACTTAGCGGTTTGTTTTGGCTCCTCTGGTGGCCACTTTCTTTCATCTAAAGTCAGTCAGGTTAGTCAGTCTGGTAGCTCAGTCCCCTTTTATACACATTAGACTCCTCTGCCCCTTCTAGTGGTCATGTACCCACGTTCCAGTGGGGCCAATTAGTCCTTCGTTTTATTGGATCCATGCCGATCTTCCTTGGAGTTGGGTTGCAACGGGCGTCAGTACTTCGGTACCACTATGCCTTCGTGCATATTCCTTGCCTGCGTTTTTGTTGTGGTAGTTACCACCTTTAGAAGAGAGCTCTCTCTCTTCCTTATCCTTTCCCACTGTAATCTTGATCCCGGTCCTCCTAGACCTACTGTGGAATTGGTTCGCATACCCTCCTCCTAGAGATTATGGCTATGGTATCTAATTCACAAGTTAAGGAATCTACTGCTAGATGTCTCTCTCAGATGGACAAATTACTTACCTTCGGTAACGATGTATCTGAAAGAGACACGTTAGTGATAGATTCCTTACCTTAGAATATCCCCAGGCGTCAGGCTGGATCCGTAAAGTTTTGCGTAGCAGTACCCTTGCGCGTCGGTAGGCGGCGTCGTGCGGCTCCGCGTCCGTCGTTGGCGTCGTGATCGCCGGGATGACGTCGCGGGCAGTACTTAGACGCCGCCCCTGCGCGCTGACGTCAGTTCTTCTTTTTCCGCGCCAGCAAGCGCAGATCCGGGAAGAGCAGTGCCCTGGTCAATTTTTGACCATTATTTTTGGTGATTTTTTCACTGTTTTTTCCATCTTTAAGGTGTCGTAGGGATGCCCGGCTTCAAGCGATGCGGCGCCTGTGCGCGGATGATGTCCGTCACCGACCCGCATTGGGAGTGTCTCTTCTGCCTCGGCCGAGGCCACGACACCGAGTCTTGTCCCGAATGCCAGGCCCTCAACCCGAAAGCTTTGCGAGAGCGGTCTCGAAAGCTCCTCGAGGCCCGGCATTCGGCTCCACGGAGGCCCCGGTCGCGTGAGAGGTCCAGGGGTCGCTCGCGGAGTGCACACCGGTCGTCGGCGTCGAAGTCTTCTTCGTCCGGTAAGTCGAAACACAAGAAGTCCAAGAAGCATCGTCGCTCTCGGACTTCGCCTCGCCGGTCTCGCGACTCGGCTGAGGCCCCTCCCGGCACCGTCCCCGCGGCCCCGGACTTGCCTGTGGAGTCGCCCCCGTCATACCCGCCCTTCCCGGGTTCGGGGGCGGATCCGGCCAAGGTACAGGAGTTCCTGTCGGCCATGGCCCGCCTCTTCGGGCCTTCAGGCCCCTCCGGTGCGCCTTCGGGCCCCGCGGGCCCTGATGGGGTTGCTCCGGCGTCGCCGGCGGCTCCGGCTCCGGCGTCGCCCGGGCCTCCAGCCTCGATCCCGGCTCCGGCTTCGGCCCCGGCCTCGATCCCGGCTCCACAACCCCCATCGACGCCGGTCGACCTCACGACACCTCCGCCGGCGCCGATGTCTCCGGTGCCGTTCTCGACGCCGCCCTGGGCTCCGGGCGGCGTCGTCCCCCAGTTCCTTCCGGCTCCGGACATGGACCCGGAGCGACGTCGCTCGACGCCGGCTCCGGCGCCGATGGGACCTTGGGTCCCAAATGTCCCTCCTCCTCCTTATTTTGAACCAGAGGAGGACCAGGAGGACTGGGAGGGGTCTGATGACCCTCTGACTCGCAACTGTCAGTATGATGAGGACTGGACAGAGAGTCTAGGGGAGGCCAGTGGTCTGGATACTTCTCCTGACACTGGCATGCTGTCTCCTCCCGTGGCTACGGAGGAGGGGGCCAATTTTGGTACGGTGTTGCGTAGGGCTGCTGGGGCCTTACGTCTCCAGCTCCCTACTTTGACGGTCAAGCCTAACATCTTCACAGAGGTGCTTCAGCCGGCAGCCTCCTCTGCGGAGACTGTGCTGCCGTTTAACGACGCCCTCACAGACGTTCTTTGGGCGCCTGGTCCAAGCCCAACACAGGGGCTCCTGTGGATCGGAACGTGTCACGACGCCATCGCCCCGCTCCGGGCGACCCCTGTTTCTTTCTGTCCACCCCACTCCTGAGAGCTTGGTTGTCCAAGCCTCCGCTTCCCAAACCGCCTTCCCTACCGCTCCTCCGGATAGGGAATCCAAACGCCTGGATCAGTTTGGGAAGAAAGGTTTTCTTCCTCCAGTGCTGGCTTGCGGTCCGTTAACACCGCTTGTCTTTTGGGCCGATATACCCACTCTCTGTGGGATTCGGTGGCGGATGTTTTGCCCCAGTGCCCTGAGGAGGTCCAGGCACTGCTTTCCCGCGCCATTGCGGAAGGAAGGGATGCGGCCAAATACACTATCCGTTGTGGCCTTGACACCGCCGACTCGCTGGGCAGGTCGATTGCAACGACGGTGGCGCTCCGCCGCCACGCCTGGCTGAGAACCACTGGTTTTTCAGGGGATGTCCAGAATACTCTCATGGACATGCCCTTTGATGGAGTCGGTCTTTTTGGGTCCAAAGCAGACCATGCGTTGGAGCGCTTTAAGGACTCACGGGCTACTGCCAAGTCCCTGGGCCTTTCTGCTACACGCCCTCCGCTGCCTTCTGCTTTTCGCCCCTATCGTGGCCACGGTAGGGGCGCCCCTTCACGTCAGCAGCCCAGCCACCGGCCCGCGCAGCAGGCGTCTTCGCGTGGCCGAGGACGTGGATTCCGCCGTGGCGGATCGGGCAACCAGCGTGCGGGTCAGGCCACCACCTCCAACCCGTCCGCGGCCTCCAAGCCCTCCTAGTCCCTCCTTTCAGGTGCACGGCACGCCAGTAGGGGGCAGGGTCCGCCATCACCTTCCCCACTGGCGCACCATCACCTCGGACAGGTGGGTCTTGGACATTGTCCGAAGGGGCTACTCCCTCCCCTTCGAGACCACCCCCCAGCCATGCCACCTCAATTCCACCGCATGTCAGGGGATCACTTGGTGCTTCTACAGAAGGAAGTCACGGCCCTCTTGACCAAGAGGGCCGTCGAGCATGTTCCGACCCCAGAAGTAGGGCGTGGTTGCTACTCCCACTACTTTCTGGTGCCCAAAAGGACAAGGAGGACATGCGTCCTATCTTGGACCTCCGGAACGTCAATCGCTTCCTCCGGAAGGAGAAGTTCAAGATGCTCACCCTAGCTCAGGTCTTGACTGCCCTCGACCCTGGAGACTGGTTAGTAGCGTTGGACTTGCAGGACGCGTATTTCCACATCCCCGTCCTGCCGGCCCACCGGCGTTACCTTCGGTTCACGGTAGGCCACGAGCATTTTCAGTTCACCGTGCTCCCCTTTGGCCTTACCAGTGCCCCTCGGGTGTTCACGAAAGTGATGGCGGTGGTCGCGGCTCATCTGCGCCGGGCAGGGGTTTCAGTCTTCCCCTACCTCGACGACTGGCTGCTGAAGGCGGGCTCGTCCCAGGCAGTCGTCTCCCACCTCCAGACTACGGCCGAACTCCTGCACTCGCTGGGGTTCTCCATCAATGTGCCGAAGTCGCATCTGATTCCTTCTCCACAGCTCCTTTTCATCGGAGCAGTTCTGGACACGACGCAGTTTCGGGCCTATCCTCCCGAACGGCGAGTCCGGAATATTCAGGCTATGATTCCGATCTTTCGGCCTTTATCCTGGGTTTCGGTAAGGATGACCCTGAGGCTGCTGGGCCTCATGGCCTCCTGCATCCTGCTGGTCAATCATGCCAGATGGCATATGCGGGCTCTGCAGTGGGACCTGAAGTTCCAGTGGGCGCAGCACCAGGGCAACCTGTCCGATCACGTCCAGATCTCGGAGGGGACTGCAAAACAGTTGCAGTGGTGGCTCTCGAACCGGCAATGGGTCATGGGCAGATCCCTCTCCCTTCCCCAGCCAGAGCATACAGTTGTGACGGACGCGTCCCTTCTGGGATGGGGCGGTCACATGGGAGAGGCGGAGATCAGAGGCCTCTGGTCTCCGGCGGAGTCCCGGCTCCATATCAACCTTCTGGAGCTCCGGGCGATCCGGCTTGCACTCAAGGCATTCCTTCCCTCTGTCAAAGGGAAGGTAGTGCAGGTGTTCACAGACAACACCACCGCCATGTGGTACTGCAACAAACAGGGCGGGGTGGGGTCTTGGACCCTTTGTCAGGAGGCTCTGCGCCTCTGGACATGGCTGGAACATCAGGGCATGTTCCTGATGGTTCAACACCTGGCAGGTTCTCTGAACGCCAGGGCGGACGAACTCAGCCGCAGGTGCATGATGGATCACGAATGGCGTCTTCACTCGGAAGTGGCGCAAGGACTCTTTCTACAGTGGGGAGAGCCTTGGTTAGATCTATTCGCCACCGAAGAGAACGCGCAATGTCATCAGTTCTGCGCGTTGGAATTTCCAAGGCGGCACTCGCTCGGCGACGCTTTTCGTCGCGAGTGGAGTTGCGGTCTGTTGTACGCCTTTCCGCCTATACCACTTCTACCCAGAGTGTTGAAGAAAATTCGGCACGACCGGGCCCAAGTCATTCTTGTGGCTCCGGACTGGGCTCGAAGAGTTTGGTATCCCGAGCTACTCAATATGAGCATAGATCCCCCAATCCGTCTGCCTCTTCGGGAGGATCTTCTGTCGCAGCAGCAGGGGACGGTCCTCCACCCGAACCTGTCCAGTCTACACCTGCTTGCGTGGAGATTGAGCGGCGGCAGTTGATTCCTTTCGACTTGCCTCCCGAAGTTTGTGATGTGATTCTGGCAGCCAGGCGTCCCTCCACTAAGGTGGTATACGCCTGCAGGTGGAACAAGTTTGTGGCATGGTGCACAGCAAAGGCTGTGGATCCCCTTTCTGCCCCTCTTTCTGAGGTCCTTCTGTTCCTTCTCTCTCTGGCCCAACAGGGTTCTGCCCTGGGTACCATCAAGGGTTATCTTTGTGCTATCTCGGCCTTCCTCAGGCTCCCTGATCAGCCCTCCCTTTTCAAGTCCCCTGTTGTTAACAGGTTCTTAAAAGGCATTACTCACCTCTTCCCTCCTGTTCCGTTTGTAATGCCTCAGTGGGACTTGAACTTGGTTCTTACCTTTTTAATGTGCGCTCCCTTTGAGCCTCTGCATAACTGTCCTCTTCGTCTTCTGACTCCAAAGGCAGCCTTTCTGGTGGCCATCACCTCCGCTCGGCGGGTGAGTGAGCTCCAGGCTCTTTCTTGCAAACCGCCCTTTCTGTCTGTTCATCCAGACAAGGTTGTTCTTCGGACGCGTCCGTCCTTCTTGCCAAAGGTGGTTACTGCTTTCCACATTGGGCAGACCATCACTTTGCCCACCTTCTTTCCGCCTCCGCATCCTTCCAGAGAGGAAGAGAGGCTCCACCGTCTGGACCCAAAACGTGCGCTCTCCTTCTATATCGACCGCACAAAACACTTCCAGGTGGATAACCAGCTCTTTGTTGGCTACGTGGGCGCCAAAAAAGGTCGGGCGGTGCACAAGAGGACCATCTCCCGCTGGGTTACCTTGTGCATCAAGACCTGCTATTCTTTGGCTAAGAAGGAGCCTCCTGTTGGGCTGCGTGCCCATTCCACCAGGGCAACGGCTGCTACCACGGCCTTGGGCCGCGGTGTTCCGCTGCAGGATATCTGTCAGGCAGCTACGTGGGCCTCGCTGCACACGTTTACTAAGCATTACTGCCTTGACAGTCAGGTCCGGAGGGACGGCTTCTTTGGCCGTTCTGTCCTCCAGGACTTCCTTGTCTGATCTTTGTTCGCAGACCCACCACCGGGGTTGGTATTGCTGGGGTATCTATTCTAAGGTAAGGAATCTATCACTAACGTGTCTCTTTCAGATGCACAAGTTACTAACTTGTGTAACGATATATCTGTAAGAGACAGTAGTTAGTGATAGATTCCTTACCGCCCCACCCATCCTCCCCGTTCTGCGAACTGATTTCTAGGGTTAAGGACATCCCTTTCAGGGCCCTAGTATTTTTCAGACACCTGTGTCAGCTTCTTGCATGGCTCTGCGTTCCTGGCGCGGAAAGTCGTGTACAGAACTGACGTCAGCGCGCAGGGGCGGCGTCTAAGTACTGCCCGCGACGTCATCCCGGCGATCACGACGCCAACGACGGACGCGGAGCCACACGACGCCGCCTACCGACGCGCAAGGGTACTGCTACGCAAAACTTTCCGGATCCAGCCTGACGCCTGGGGATATTCTAAGGTAAGGAATCTATCACTAACTACTGTCTCTTACAGATATATCGTTACACAAGTTAGTAACTTGTGCATCTGGTAGAGACATAGTCTAGCCGCAGATTCCTTATTGCCCCGCCCATCCTCCCCGCTCTGCGAATGACCTTTAGGTCTGCTATTTGTGTTTTTAGTTCACTTCCTTCCTGATTCTATGACCTTTTGGCGTGAGACTGTTTCCCCCTTTTCCTTTCTGCTCCTGTTGTGATGGGGTCCTCCAGTTCCACTGGTCTGGTCTCCTGACCTTGTATAAAGCTTCCCCTCCCCTGCCCCTCCTTTTTTTTTTTTTTTTCTCTGGGTATATGTTGGAGAGAGTTCCACCTTTTCCTCCTGGTATATGGTTTAGGGTGTGGGAAGTATTTCTCTTGTGTACTGTTGTGCGCCTCTGCGCAGTGTTCCACATGACTTGTACTTCATTGACTTTTTGGCCTTTTCCTTGAGGGCCGTCACAGGTATTGTAATACCTGTGCCCGCCCCCTCCAACCCACCTCCTTTTTTCGTTGTAAAGATTTTTCCTCTTTCAGCACAGTTTCTGCAGCCAGTTTCTATGCCCATGTTCCGCGTGGAAAGTTTCACAGAAGAAGCGGACGTCAGCATGTCGGAGGGGACTTGTATGGCTCCATATCCAGAGCAGACGTATTGAGCAATGCAGCGCCACCCCCCGGCAGGCGGAGGTACTGCTAAGAAAAGATTTCCAGATCCAGTCTGACGCCTGGGGAGAATTCACAAGTTAAGGAATCTGCAGCTATACTGTCTCTACCAGATACATTGTTACCGTAGGTAAGTAACTTGTTCTTTAGGTGGCCCCCTAGCACCAGGAACGTAGATTCACCTGACAAAACAAGGACCAAGAGGAGCCAAAGAAGTGAGAACTGTGGACTACCGGTGGACTTTGTTGCCGAACCCTGCCTGCCTCCCTGCTCCAGTCCCGACAAACGTGACACCCCAACTCGTCCTGCAGCTGTGCATCCCTCAAGAGCATCGAAGGGCCACCAGGACTTTGTCAAGTCATCATCTCCCTTGAAGTGGAGGAGCCACTTCCCTGCAACCTGCAGGCACTGACCACAGTGTTCGGTTCACCGTTCTGCTGACCCCCAGGTCCACCGAAGCAGCAGCCACCCACAAGGAAGTTACTGTGCTCCCAGAGGTCAGATATGTTACCCCCACCAAGTGTGAAGATTCTAGGACCCACCTGGAGCTGCCCTACACCAATACCCGGGATACTGGACCACTTGCAGCAACCAAAGCTTGTTTGAAGTCCAGTCCGGATCCAATGCCCCAAAGACCGACTAGGGACATCCGCATTGCAGAGGCCAGCACCAAAAGTGACCCAGCTGTACTGTTTTGTCCCCCTTTGAAGGTCTGACCATGAACCAAGAGTCCCTTTGACGCACCCAAACCCTCTGCACCCGAGCTCCCCGGCCCGGGTCCACAACAACCGACTGTGCCCCCCCTGCTGCCAGGACCCAAACGAACTGACCCCCCCTGTTGGGAGCTCCTGGACTTGTCCCCAAGTTCTCCTCTGCAGCATGTTTCTAGATGGCCCCCCTCTTTGCCTACAGTGTAGCGCACAAGGCTACCTGTCCAGCACCTCTTCACCCAGACACTCCAGGACAGGTAAACCCGAGCTGCTGGTGGTTCTTTGGACCTTGGCCCCCTCGCACCTTAAGTCCTAAAGGGGACCCCCGAAAAACGATTGCCAGTACCTGCATGCAATATGTTGCTTTTTCTGTAGGAAAGCATTGCCGCATAAAAACGCCTTTGTGTGACATTTTTATTTAGCTGTAAAAATTTAGTTCTCGAAAAGTACTTACCCAATTACGAAGTTCTTGGTGGTGGTAAAATATATATAAAAATACCTGTTATTTTTCTAAATCGGTCTAGACTATCTTCTTGAGTGTTTCATTTATTGATTCTGTTGAACAAATGCTCAATATTATTCCCTGATAAACCTAAACTGCTCGCCCACATTCCACAAAAGAGCATTTGTCATTATTAATTTAAGACCTGTAAGCTGACAAAGGGTCGTCTAAACTTTCTACATAGTGTACCTCTTTTGGTAAACTACATAAAAAGCCAGCTTCCTACACCAGTGGACTGGATACTTCTTCAGATACTGGCATACTTTATCCCCCTGCTATGGAGTAGGGAGCGTTCTTAGCAATGGTGGTGGTATAGGTGACCAAGGTCCTAGACCTTAGCCCTTCCTCTGTGGCAGTCATGACGAACATCTTGACCGTGGTGCTTCAGCCAGGAGTGAACCCAGCAGAACCGCTTCTCCCATTCAATGAAGCCCTCACTGACGTCCTGCTTGGGACTTGGTTCAAGCTCAGCACAGGGGCTCCTGTGAACAGGACGATTGCCCACCGCCTCGTCCCCGGGGACCATAATTTCCTTACACAACACCCTACCCTGGAGAGCTTGGTGGTCCAAGCCTCTACCTCCACATAAATCATGGTGCATTTTCTGCAGCCCCTCCAGATAGGGAATCAAAGAGACTGGACACCTTAGGGAAGATGTTTTCTTCCGCCAGCCTGGCTCCATGCCTTTTTGGCTGTTACTCCCTTGCTCTGTGGGAATCGGTTGTGCAGGTGCTGCCCATGGTCCAGGAGGAGGCCCGGGCCATGCTCTCCCAGGCTGTTCCTGATGGAAGAGATGCAGCAAAGTTCACAATCGGATTTGGACTGGATACCACCGACTCGCGGGGCAGAGCGGTTTCATCGACAGTGGCCTTGTGTCACCACGCCTGACTGAGGACAACTGGCTTTTCAAGGGATGTCCAAGCATTGCTAAGGACATGCCCTTTGATGGCTCCCGTCTCTTTGTAGACCAGGGGATTCCGCGCTGGAGTGCTTTAAGGACAGCAGGGCTACTGCCAGGTCTTTGGGCCTTTCCATGGCTCCTCGCCACCCCTATTCTACCTTTTGCAACCATGGAAGGGCCTTCCAGCCGCATCTGTACCTGCCCAGCCACCGCTGTGCTCAAGCTTCCCAACCTCTGCATGGCCAGGGACCTGGTACACACAGACCTCGTGAGTCAAGCAGCCAGAGGTAGGGCCAGTTTCCCCACCCCCAGCAGCCGCAGCTTTCAAACACTTATAGTTTGCCCTCTTACCATCATGGCCACCCAGTGGGAGGTAGGATACGCCAATACCTGCCCCACTGGAGGTCTATAATAGAAGACCAATGGGTTTTTCAAATTGTCCGAGGGGTCGTCACTACCCCTCCGCCCATGCCACCTGCTTGCGACAAGATGACAGAGGACCATCTTACCTTGCTCCTCCAGGAAGAAACCGCTCTCGTGGCCAAGGGAAGGTGCTGATGCCAAAAGTAGGTTGTGGTTGTTATTCCCGCTACTTTCTGGTGCCCAAGGAGGACGAAGCCCTTCGTCCTATCATAGAACTGCTGCCTCTCAATTTCTTCCTCAGGAAGGAGAATTTCAAAACGCTCATGCCAGTCTTCCCCGATCTCCACAACTGGCTGTTGAAGGTGCGCTCGCCCCATGCTGTCGTCTCCCATCTCCAGACTACAGGGGACCTCCTCCACTCGCTGGGTTCACTATCAACGTGCTGAAGTCACACCTGACTCCCTCTAAGATGCTCCCTTTAACTGGAGCTGTCCTGGACATGATGCAGTTTTGGGCCTATCCTGAATGGCGAGTCCAGGATACTTGATCTATGATGCTGATGTTTCAGCCTCTATCCCAGATTTTGACGATACTGATTCTGAGGATGCTGGGCCTCATGGCCACCTGCATTCTGCGTGTGACACATGCCTGCTGGCGTATGCGGGCTCTGCAGTGTGACCTAAAGTTACAGTGGACGTTGCATCAGGGGAATGTCTCTGACATGGTCCAGATCTTGCAGGGAACTGCAAAAGATCTGCAGTGGTGGCTGACGAACTGCGATTGGGTCAGCGGCAGACCCCTCTCCCTTCCCCCAACCAGATCGGACAGGGGTGACGGATGCATCACTTGATGTATGAGGTGGCCATCTGGGAGAGGTGTTAATTGGAGGACTCTGGCGGAATCCAGACTTCACATCAACCTACTGGAGCCCGGAGCGATCCGGCTGGCACTGAAAGGCTTTCTACCCTCCATCAAGCGAAGGCTAGTGCAACTTTTCACGGACAACACCACTGCCATGTACTGCAGCGAACAGGCCGGGGTGAGGTTGTGAACCCTCTGTCAAGAGTCCCTGCGTCTCTAGACATGGCTAGAACGTCAGGGCATATCCCTCCCTGGTGTTTTAACACCTGGCGGGCTCTCTGAACGCCAGGGCAGATTAACTCAGCCGAAGATGCCTAGCAGATCAAGAATGGTGTCTCCATCCGGAGGTGGTACAAGGTCTCTTTTAGCTGTGGGGAGAGCATTGGTTAGATCTGTTCGCCACGGCCGAGAACGTGCAATGTCAGCAGTTCTGTGCTCTGGAGTTTCCAAAGCGGCTCTTGCTCGGAGACTCTTTTCGTCTCGAGTGAAGCTCTGGCCTCCTGTACACCTTTCAGCCTATACCAGTCCTGGCCAAAGTTCTCAAAAAGAGGAGGAACTACTGGGCCCAAGTCATCCTTGTGGATCCGGACTGGGCTCTGAGAGTTTGGTTTCCCACACTGTTGAGCATGGCCATCGGTCCTCCTATCAGACTGCCTCTTCGGTAGGATCTTCTGTCGCAGCAGCAGGGGAGGATTTTCCATCCGAACACTCCACCTTCATATGTGGAGATTGATCAGCGACTGTTGACAGCTTTCGACCTTCTGCCCGAATTCTGCAGTGTTATCTTGGCGGCCTGGCATCCCTC
Source organism: Calotriton arnoldi (assembly GCA_963921515.1). NCBI lineage: Eukaryota > Metazoa > Chordata > Amphibia > Caudata > Salamandridae > Calotriton > Calotriton arnoldi. The sequence goes on from CAWUFW010000835.1 coordinate 2,507,854, forward strand.
CACCAAGACTGTATACGCCTGCCATTGGGGCAAGTTTGTGGCATTGTGTGCAGAGAAACAGGTTGACCCTCTTTCTGCTCCCCTTTCAGAGGTCCTTCTCTTTATCCTTTCTATTGCCCAGCAGGGCTCTGCTCTGGGCAACCAAAAGTACTAGCTTTCTGCCAACTCCGCCTTTCTGCGGTTGCCTGATCAGCCATCCCTTTTCAAATGCCCTGTTGTAAATAGGTTCTTGAAAGGTTTGCAACACGTTTCCAACTTCGCCCTTCATCATGCCTCAGTGGGACCTTAATCTGGTCTAAACTTTTCTGATGTGCGCTTCCTTTGAGCCATTGCACAATTGTCCTCTCAGGCTCCTTACCATCAAGGCGGTCTTCCTGGTGGCAATAACATCTGCTCAGAGGGTCAGTGAGCTTCAGGATTTGTCATCCAAGTCTTCATACCTGAACCTCTACTCATGCAAGCTGATTCTATGCACTAGAGCTTCCTTTCTGACGAAAGTTGTCACTCCCTTTTTATGTAGGCCAGTCTATTACCGTGCTTACTTTTTACTCTCCGCCACATCCCACCAAGGAAAAGGAGTGCCTTCACCGTCTGGACACAAATAGAGCATTGCCGTTCTACCTTGATCGCACAAAAAAGTTCCAGATGGACGACCCAAGTCTTAGTGGGGTATGTCGGAGCGAAGAAGGGAAAGGCTGTGCAGAAGCAGACCTTCTCCTGATGGATCGTGCTCTGCATTTAAATCCGCTACGCATTGGCTAAGAAGCAACCCCCTGAGGGCTTGCATGCTCATTTCACTATACCGAAGGCTACGACCACTGTTAGCATGCGGAGTTCCGGTCGTGGACATCTGACAGGCAGCAACATGGGCATCTCTGCACACGTTGACCAAACACTACTGCCTGGACATTCGGATCCGTAGGGATGGGAATGTTGCCTGTTGGGTCCTGCAAGACTTTAGTGTGAAATTGTTTGGCATACCCACCTCCGGGGAGGTATTTCCTTGGTATCTATTCTAAGGTAAGTAATCTGTGGCTAGAAGTCTCCATCAGATGAACAAGTTACTTTCCTTTCAGTAACCCCTTATTTAGTCGACGGTCTTGTCACAGATTCCTTACAGACCCACACATCCTCCCTGCTCTGCGAACTGATTTCTAGGGACAGGGCTTTCCTCTTTCGTGGCTCTGCTCTCCTGGCATGGAAAGTTACGAAAAGAAACTGATGGCAGTTGGTTGGGGTGTCGCCTATATAGGTACCGCGCTTGTCAATTCCGGCACCGACGACTCCATGCGGAGCCGAATAATGCCAGCTACCAGTGCGCAGAGGTACTGCTCACGAAAATTTCTGGATCCAATATTTCCCTTGGGAATAATTCTAAGATAAGGAATCAAAGGTAAGGAATCTCCGGCTAGATAGCCTCTACCAGAAAAGGCATTACCAAAGGTAAGTAACTTGTTCATTATTACTTGTAAAATATAGGCCTCTGGAACCCTCCGGTGGATCCTTTTCATTGTATTGTCTAAATTCTTATAAAAAGTCTATTTTTATAAATTGGTGTTGAATTTCATGAGTATCTGAAAGAGACTGTAGTTATAGATTCCTTACCTTAGAATTACCCCTAGGCGTCACACTGGATCCAGAGAAATGTTTCATAGCAGTACCCCCGTGTGCCGGTAGGTGGCGTCGGTCGACTCCGCGCCGGCGTCGTGGTCGCCGGGATGACTTTGTGGTGTCTACTTAGACGCCACCCCTGCGCGCTGACGTCAGTTCTTTCTTTTTCCGTGCCAGCCAGTGCAGATCCGGAGAGAGCGTGCCCCTTAGTCTTTTTTGACTAAACTTTTTTCGACTTTTGTCGACATTTTTTTCGAGTCTTCGACTACTGGTGCACGAGGGATGTCCCGTCATCGGACCAGATTCAAGCCCTGTGACTCCTGTCTCAAGCTGATGTCGGTCACCGATCCGCAACTCGTGTGTCTTTGGTGCCTGGAGCGTGACCACGATCCGAAGTCGTGCTCCGACTGACGGGCCATGAACCTGAAGTCTTTGCTGGAGCGGTCCCAAAAGTTTTTGGAGGCCTGGCACTCCGCATTGTTCGAGGTCCCGGTCGAGAGGAAGGTCGCGGGACTGGTCGCGGAGTCACCACCACTCGTCCTCGAAGTCTTTGCACTCCTACGGTAAGTCGAAGCACAAGATGAAGGCGAAGAAGCACCGTCGCCCTTCGCCTTCTCCCCGTCGGCCGACGCGGGACCCGGAGCGTCGTCTCTCTCCGGCTCCGGAGCATCCCCTGCCCAGCTTTGTGCATTTTACAAAGCGCTCCATAGCATTTTTGGGCAGCCTGACTCTGCATGCGTGCCTTCGGGCCCCACGGATTCGGCTGGGGGCCCTAAGCCTCCGATGCCGGCGGCTCTGGCCTCGGTGCTGGAGGGGTCCCATGGATCCAGGCCTGGATCCGGATCAGTGCTGGTCGACCTCACGGTACCTTCCCCAGCGCTGATTCCAGTGATGACTCCCCCGACGCCGGTTGTGTCCCCAACCGGTGTCGACCACAGCCTCACCCCTGACTTGGACCCGGTGCCAAACCGATGTCCGTACTGGTGCCGGAGGGTACTAATGAAGCCCTCACCGACATCCTTCTGGGCGCTTGGTCCAAGCCCAGCACAGAGGCTCCTGTGGACAGGATGATTGCCCGATGCTACTGCCCGGCCCCGGGCGACCCACTTTTCCTCTCTCAACACCCCACCCCCGAGAGCTTGGTGGTCCAAGCCTCGTTTTCGAAAGGCGCATTCCCTACTGCTCCCCAGACAGGGAATCCAAGAAGCTGGATCACCTTGGGAAGATGTTTTATTCCGCCAGCTTAGGGCTGCGGTCGGTGAACACCGCATGCCTCTTGGGCCGTTACATCCATACAGTGTGGGATACGGTTGCGCAAGTGCTGCCACAGTGCCCGGAGGAGGCCCGGGCCGTGCTCACCCGCGCAGTGGCTGAGGGTCGAGACGCAGCGAAGTTCACTATCCGGTGTGGGCTGCATACCGCCGACTCTCTGGGCAGAACAGTTTCCACATCAGTAGCCCTGAGGCGCTACGCCTGGTTGAGGACGTCTGGTTTTTCAGGGGATGTCCAATACACCCTTCTGGACATGCTCTTTGATGGCCGTCGCCTGTTTGGTGACAAGCCGGACTCTGCGATTGAGCGCTTCAAGGATTCTAGGGCTAGGGCCAGATCCTTGGGCCTAGCGGCAACCTCTCGCCCCACGCAGTCTGCCTTTCGTGGCTACGGAAGGGGTGCCCCACCACTTTCCACCCAAGCAAGCCACAGGGCCACGCAAGCTACCCAGTCTATGCGTGGCCGCGGACGTGGGACTCAGCGACGTTGGTCTGGAGGCCAGCGGGGGGGCCAGTCCACCCATACCCCCCCCTACAGCAGCCTCCAAACCTTCCTAGTCTGACCTTTCAGGGCCACCAGAAGCCAGTGGGTGGCAGGATTCGCCATCACCTCCCCCACTGGCACATCACGTCGGACAGGTGTGTTTTGCAGATAGTCCGAAGGGGCTACTCCCTCCTCTTCGAGACTACCCCTCCCTCCATGCCACCAACAATCCATCGCAAGTTGGAGGATCACTTGGCCCTTCTCTGCCAGGAAGTTACAGCTCTCTTGGCCAAGAGAGCTATCGAACGGTTCCCTGTGCCAGAAGTAGGTCGTGGTTGATATTCCCACTACTTTCTGGTACCCAAGAAGGACAAAGGCTCGCGTCCTGTCTTAGACCTCAGGGCTCTCAACCGCTTCCTCCGGAAGGAGAAGTTCAAAATGCTCAAGTTGGCTCAGGTCCTCTCTGCCCTCGATCCCGGAGACTGGATGGTAGCGTTGGACTTGCAGTATGCCCATTTTCACATCCCCGTCCTGCCAGCCCACAGACGTTACCTGCGGTTCACAGTAGGCCACGAGCATTTTCAGTTTACTGTGCTCCCCTTTGGCCTTACCAGCGGCCCTCGGGTGTTCACAAAAGTGATGGTGGTCGTAGCTCATCTGCGCAGATCAGGGGTTCCAGTCTTCCCCCTATCTCGACGACTGGCTGTTGAAGGCGGGCTCGCCCCAGACTGTCGTCTCCCATCTCCAGACTGCGGCGGACCTCCTGCATTCGCTGGGGTTCACTATCAATGTGCCGAAGTCGCACCGGATTCCCTCTCAGCAGCTCCTTTTCATCGGAGCAGTTTTCGAAACAGCGCAGTTTCGGGCTTATCCTCCCGAGCAGCGAGTCCGGGATATTCGGGCTATGATACTGATGTTTCAGCCTCTATCCGGGATTTCAGTGAGAATGACCCTGAGGCTGCTGGGCCTCATGGCCTACTGCATCCTGCTGGTAGGTCATGCCAGATGGCATATGCGGGCTCTGCAGTGGGACCTGAAGTTCCAGTGGGTGCAGCATCAGGGGAATCTTTCCGATGTCGTCCAGATCTCGGAGGTGACTGCACTTCAGTTGCAGTGGTGTCTCACGTACCGGGATTGGATCAACGGCAGATCCCTCTCCCTTCCCCAACCAGAGTTCACAGTGGTGACAGATGCGTCACTCCTGGGATGGGGCGGTCACAAGGGAGAGGCGGAGATCAGAGGCCTCTGGTCTCCGGCGGAGTCCAGGCTACACATCAACCTTCTGGAGCTCCGGGCGATCTGTCTCGCACTGAAGGCATTCCTTGCGTCAGAGGAAGAGTAGTGCAGGTGTTCACGGACAACACCACCGCCATGTGGTATTGCAACAAACGGGGGGTGGGGTCGTGGACCCTGTGTCAAGAGGCTCTTCGCCTTTGGATATGGCTGGAACACCAGGGCATATCCCTGGTGGTTCAACACCTGGCAGGTTCACTGAACGCCATGGCCGACGAACTCAGCCGCCGGTGCATGATGGACCACGAATGGCGTCTTCACTCGGAGGTGGTGCAAGGTCTTTCAGCAGTGGGGAGAGCCTTGGTTAGATCTAGTCGCCACCGAAGAGAACGCGCAATGTCAGCAGTTCTGCACGTTGGAATTTCCAAGGCGGCACTCTTTCGGTGACTTTTTTTCGTCTTGAGTGGAATTGCGGCCTCCTGTACACCTTTCCACCTGTACCACTTCTACCCAGCGTGCTGAAGAAGATCAAGCACGACCGGGCCCAAGTCATTCTTGTGGCTCCGGACTGGGCACGAAGAGTCTGGTACCCCGAGCTCTTGAGCATGGCCATCGATCCTCCGATCAGACTGCCTCTTCGGGAAGATATTCTGTCGCAGCAGCAGGGGACGGTCCTACACCCAAACCTGCCCAGCCTCCACCTCCTTGCGTGGAGATTGAGCGGCGACAGTTGACATCTTCCAACCTTCCTCCCGAAGTATGTAATGTCATCTTGGCAGCCAGGTGTCCCTCCACTAAAACGGTATACGCCTGTAGATGGAACAAATTTGTGGCATGGTGCACAGCCAAAACTGTGGATCCCCTTTCTGCTCCTCTTTCAGAGGTTCTCCTCTTCATTCTATCTTTGGCCCAGCAGGGCTCTTCTCTGGGCACCCTTAAAGGCTAACTTTCGGCCATTTCGGCCTTTCTTCGCCTTCCTGATCAGCTTTCTTTTTTCAAGTCCCCTATTGTAAACAGATTTCTGAAGGGCATTACTCATCTCATTCCTCCTTCTCCTTTCGTAATGCCCCAGTGGGACTTGAATCTTGTCCTTACTTCTCTTATGTGTGCTCCCTTTGAGCCACTACATAATTGTCCTCTACGTCTTCTAACTTTAAAGACTGTTTTCCTGCTTGCCATCACCTCTGCTTGCAGGGTGAGTGAGCTTCAGGCTCTGTCTTCCAAACCTCCTTTTCTTGCTGTCCATCCGGACAAAGTGGTCCTTCGTACTAGGCCCTCTTTTCTGCCCAAAGTGGTTACCTCTTTCCACATTGGTCAGACCATCACATTGCCCACCTTCTTCCCGCCCCCTCACCCATCCAAGGAGGAGGAGAGACTCCACCGCCTGAACCCAAAACGTGCGCTGTCCTTCTACCTTGACCACACTAAAGACTTCCGGGTGGAAGATCAACTTTTCGTGGGTTATGTGGGCGCCAAGAAAGGTAGGCCATACACAAACGTACCATCTCTTGATGGGTTGTCCTATGCATCAAGATCTGTTCTTTGGCAAAAAAGGAACCTCCAGTAGGACTGCGCGCCACTCTACCAGGGTGACGGCAGCTAGTACTGCATTGGGATGTGGAGTTCCGATTGTTGACATCTGCCAGGCAGCCACGTGGGCATCCCTGCACACGTTCACAAAACATTACTGCCTGGATAGCCAAGTCCGGAGAGACTGCTTTTTCGGCCGTTCTGTTCTCCAGGACTTCCTGGTGTGAACTTAGTTCGCTCACCCACCACCGCAGTTGGCATTGCTGGGGTATCTATTCTAAGGTAAGGAATCTATAGCTACAGTCTTTCAGATGAACAAGTTACTTCACTCCGGTAGCGATGTATCTGTAAGAGACATATGTAGTTATAGATTCCTTACCGCCCCACCCATCCTCCCTGTTCTGCGAACTGACTTCTAGAGATAGGGACTCCCTTACAGGGCCCTAGTTATGTGCACCAGTGGTCAGTGTCTTGCATGGCTCTGCGCTTCTGGCGTGGAAAGTCGTGTCAGAACTGACGTCAGCGCGCAGGGGTGGCATCTAAGTAGACACTGCAACGTCATCCCGGCGACCACCACAACGCTGACGACGGTGGCGGAGTCGACCGAAGCCACCTATCAACGCTTGGGGGTACTGCTACGAAAACATTTCTCCGGATCCAGTCTGACGCCTGGGGGTAATTCTAAGGTAAGGAATCTATAAATACATATGTCTCTTACAGATACATCTGAAAGAGACACGTTAGTGATAGATTCCTTACCTTAGAATATCCCCAGGCGTCAGGCTGGATCCGGAAAGTTTTGCGTAGCAGTACCCTTGCGCGTCGGTAGGCGGCGTCGTGCGGCTCCGCGTCCGTCGTCGGCGTCGTGATCGCCGGGATGACGTCGCGGGCAGTACTTAGGCGCCGCCCCTGCGCGCTGACGTCAGTTCTTCTTTTTCCGCGCCAGTAAGCGCAGATCCGGGAAGAGCAGTGCCCTGGTCAATTTTTGACCATACTTTTTGGTGATTTTTCACTGTGTTTTTCCAGCTTTCAGGTGTCGTAGGGATGCCCGGCTTCAAGCGATGCGGCGCCTGTGCGCGGATGATGTCCGTCACCGACCCGCATTGGGAGTGTCTCTTCTGCCTCGGCCGAGGCCACGACACCGAGTCTTGTCCCGAATGCCAGGCCCTCAACCCGAAGGCTTTGCGAGAGCGGTCTCGAAAGCTCCTCGAGGCCCGGCATTCGGCTCCGCGGAAGCCCCGGTCGCGTGAGAGGTCCAGGGGTCGCTCGCGGAGTGCACACCGGTCGTCGGCGTCGAAGTCTTCTTCGTCCGGTGAGTCTCGACACAAGAAGTCCAAGAAGCATCGTCGCTCTCGGACTTCGCCTCGCCGGTCTCGCGACTCGGCTGAGGCCCCTCCCGGCACCGTCCCCGCCCCGCGGCCCCGGACTTGCCTGTGGAGTCGCCCCCGTCATACCCGCCCTTCCCGGGTTCGGGGGCGGATCCGGCCAAGGTACAGGAGTTCCTGTCGGCCATGGCCCGCCTCTTCGGGCCTTCAGGCCCCTCCGGTGCGCCTTCGGGCCCCGCGGGCCCTGATGGGGTTGATCCGGCGTCGCCGGCGGCTCCGGCCCCGGCGTCGCCCGAGCCTCCAGCCTCGATCCCGGCTCCGGCCCCGGCCTCGATCCCGGCTCCACAACCCCCATCGACGCCGGTCGACCTCACGACACCTCCGCCGGCGCCGATGTCTCCGGTGCCGTTCTCGACGCCGCCCTGGGCTCCGGGCGGCGTCGTCCCCAGTTCCTTCCGGCTCCGGACTTGGACCCGGAGCGACGTCGCTCGACGCCGGCTCCGGCGCCGATGGGACCTTGGGTCCCAAATGTCCCTCCTCCTCCTTATTTTGAACCAGAGGAGGACCAGGAGGACTGGGAGGGGTCTGATGACCCTCTGACACGCAACTGTCAGTATGATGAGGACTGGACAGAGAGTCTAGGGGAGGCCAGTGGTCTGGATACTTCTCCTGACACTGGCATGCTGTCTCCTCCCGTGGCTACGGAGGAGGGGGCCAATTTTGGTACGGTGTTGCGTAGGGCTGCTGGGGCCTTACGTCTCCAGCTCCCTACTTTGACGGTCAAGCCTAACATCTTGACAGAGGTGCTTCCAGCCGGCAGCCTCCTCTGCGGAGACTGTGCTGCCGTTTAACGACGCCCTCACGGACGTTCTTTTGGGCGCCTGGTCCAAGCCCAACACAGGGGCTCCTGTGGATCGGAACGTGTCACGACGCCATCGCCCCGCTCCGGGCGACCCCCTGTTTCTTTCTGTCCACCCCACTCCTGAGAGCTTGGTTGTCCAAGCCTCCGCTTCCCAAACCGCCTTCCCTACCGCTCCTCCGGATAGGGAATCCAAACGCCTGGATCAGTTTGGGAAGAAAGGTTTTTCTTCCTCCAGTGCTGGCTTGCGGTCCGTTAACACCGCTTGTCTTTTGGGCCGATATACCCACTCTTTGTGGGATTCGGTGGCGGATGTTTTGCCCCAGTGCCCTGAGGAGGTCCAGGCACTGCTTTCCCGCGCCATTGCGGAAGGAAGGGATGCGGCCAAATACACTATCCGTTGTGGCCTTGACACCGCCGACTCGCTGGGCAGGTCGATTGCAACGACGGTGGCGCTCCGACGCCACGCCTGGCTAAGAACCACTGGTTTTTCAGGGGATGTCCAGAATACTCTCATGGACATGCCCTTTGATGGAGTCGGTCTTTTTGGGTCCAAAGCAGACCATGCGTTGGAGCGCTTTAAGGACTCACGGGCTACTGCCAAGTCCCTGGGCCTTTCTGCTACACGCCCTCCGCTGCCTTCTGCTTTTCGCCCCTATCGTGGCCACGGTAGGGGCGCCCTTCACGTCAGCAGCCCAGCCACCGGCCCGCGCAGCAGGCGTCTTCGCGTGGCCGAGGACGTGGATTCCGCCGTGGCGGATCGGGCAACCAGCGTGCGGGTCAGGCCACCACCTCCAACCCGTCCGCGGCCTCCAAGCCCTCCTAGTCCCTCCTTTCAGGTGCACGGCACGCCAGTAGAGGGCAGGGTCCGCCATCACCTTCCCCACTGGCGCACCATCACCTCGGACAGGTGGGTCTTGGACATTGTCCGAAGGGGCTACTCCCTCCCCTTCGAGACCACCCCCAGCCATGCCACCTCAATTCCACCGCATGTCAGGGGATCACTTGGTGCTTCTACAGAAGGAAGTCACGGCCCTCTTGACCAAGAGGGCCATCGAGCATGTTCCGACCCCAGAAGTAGGGCGTGGTTGCTACTCCCACTACTTTCTGGTGCCCAAAAGGACAAGGAGAACATGCGTCCTATCTTGGACCTCCGGAACGTCAATCGCTTCCTCCGGAAGGAGAAGTTCAAGATGCTCACCCTAGCTCAGGTCTTGACTGCCCTCGACCCTGGAGACTGGTTGGTAGCGTTGGACTTGCAGGACGCGTATTTCCACATCCCCGTCCTGCCGGCCCACCGGCGTTACCTTCGGTTCACGGTAGGCCCCGAGCATTTTCAGTTCACCGTGCTCCCCTTTGGCCTTACCAGTGCCCCTCGGGTGTTCACGAAAGTGATGGCGGTGGTCGCAGCTCATCTGCGCCGGGCAGGGGTTTCAGTCTTCCCCTACCTCGACGACTGGCTGCTGAAGGCGGGCTCGTCCCAGGCAGTCGTCTCCCACCTCCAGACTACGGCCGAACTCCTGCACTCGCTGGGGTTCTCCATCAATGTGCCGAAGTCGCATCTAATTCCTTCTCCACAGCTCCTTTTCATCGGAGCAGTTCTGGACACGACGCAGTTTCGGGCCTATCCTCCCGAACGGCGAGTCCGGGATATTCAGGCTATGATTCCGATCTTTCGGCCTTTATCCTGGGTTTCGGTACGGATGACCCTGAGGCTGCTGGGCCTCATGGCCTCCTGCATCCTGCTGGTCAATCACGCCAGATGGCATATGCGGGCTCTGCAGTGGGACCTGAAGTTCCAGTGGGCGCAGCACCAGGGCAACCTGTCCGATCACGTCCAGATCTCGGAGGGGACTGCAAAACAGTTGCAGTGGTGGCTCTCGAACCGGCAATGGGTCATGGGCAGATCCCTCTCCCTTCCCCAGCCAGAGCATACAGTTGTGACGGACGCGTCCCTTCTGGGATGGGGCGGTCACATGGGAGAGGCGGAGATCAGAGGCCTCTGGTCTCCGGCGGAGTCCCGGCTCCATATCAACCTTCTGGAGCTCCGGGCGATCCGGCTTGCACTCAAGGCATTCCTTCCCTCTGTCAAAGGGAAGGTAGTGCAGGTGTTCACAGACAACACCACCGCCATGTGGTACTGCAACAAACAGGGCGGGGTGGGGTCTTGGACCCTTTGTCAGGAGGCTCTGCGCCTCTGGACATGGCTGGAACATCAGGGCATGTTCCTGATGGTTCAACACCTGGCAGGTTCTCTGAACGCCAGGGCGGACGAACTCAGCCGCAGGTGCATGATGGATCACGAATGGCGTCTTCACTCGGAAGTGGCGCAAGGACTCTTTCTACAGTGGGGAGAGCCTTGGTTAGATCTATTCGCCACCGAAGAGAACGCGCGATGTCATCAGTTCTGCGCGTTGGAATTTCCAAGGCGGCACTCGCTCGGCGACGCTTTTCGTCGCGAGTGGAGTTGCGGTCTGTTGTACGCCTTTCCGCCTATACCACTTCTACCCAGAGTGTTGAAGAAGATTCGGCACGACCGGGCCCAAGTCATTCTTGTGGCTCCGGACTGGGCTCGAAGAGTTTGGTATCCCGAGCTACTCAATATGAGCATAGATCCCCCGATCCGTCTGCCTCTTCGGGAGGATCTTCTGTCGCAGCAGCAGGGGACGGTCCTCCACCCGAACCTGTCCAGTCTACACCTGCTTGCGTGGAGATTGAGCGGCGGCAGTTGATTCCTTTCGACTTGCCTCCCGAAGTTTGTGATGTGATTCTGGCAGCCAGGCGTCCCTCCACTAAGGTGGTATACGCCTGCAGGTGGAACAAATTTGTGGCATGGTGCACAGCAAAGGCTGTGGATCCCCTTTCTGCCCCTCTTTCTGAGGTCCTTCTGTTCCTTCTCTCTCTGGCCCAACAGGGTTCTGCCCTGGGTACCATCAAGGGTTATCTTTGTGCTATCTCGGCCTTCCTCAGGCTCCCTGATCAGCCCTCCCTTTTCAAGTCCCCTGTTGTTAACAGGTTCTTAAAAGGCATTACTCACCTCTTCCCTCCTGTTCCGTTTGTAATGCCTCAGTGGGACTTGAACTTGGTTCTTACCTTTTTAATGTGCGCTCCCTTTGAGCCTCTGCATAACTGTCCTCTTCGTCTTCTGACTCTAAAGGCAGCCTTTCTGGTGGCCATCACCTCCGCTCGGCGGGTGAGTGAGCTCCAGGCTCTTTCTTGCAAACCTCCCTTTCTGTCTGTTCATCCAGACAAGGTTGTTCTTCGGACGCGTCCGTCCTTCTTGCCAAAGGTGGTTACTGCTTTCCACATTGGGCAGACCATCACTTTGCCCACCTTCTTTCCGCCTCCGCATCCTTCCAGAGAGGAAGAGAGGCTCCACCGTCTGGACCCAAAACGTGCGCTCTCCTTCTATATCGACCGCACGAAACACTTCCGGGTGGATGACCAGCTCTTTGTTGGCTACGTGGGCGCCAAAAAGGTCGGGCGGTGCACAAGAGGACCATCTCCCGCTGGGTTACCTTGTGCATCAAGACCTGCTATTCTTTGGCTAAGAAGGAGCCTCCTGTTGGGCTGCGTGCCCATTCCACCAGGGCAACGGCTGCTACCACGGCCTTGGGCCGCGGTGTTCCGCTGCCGGTTATCTGTCAGGCAGCTACGTGGGCCTCGCTGCACACGTTTACTAAGCATTACTGCCTTGACAGTCAGGTCCGGAGGGACGGCTTCTTTGGCCGTTCTGTCCTCCAGGACTTCCTTGTCTGATCTTTGTTCGCAGACCCACCACCGGGGTTGGTATTGCTGGGGTATCTATTCTAAGGTAAGGAATCTATCACTAACGTGTCTCTTTCAGATGCACAAGTTACTAACTTGTGTAACGATATATCTGTAAGAGACAGTAGTTAGTGATAGATTCCTTACCGCCCACCCATCCTCCCCGTTCTGCGAACTGATTTCTAGGGTTAAGGACATCCCTTTCAGGGCCCTAGTATTTTTCAGACACCTGTGTCAGCTTCTTGCATGGCTCTGCGTTCCTGGCGCGGAAAGTCGTGTACAGAACTGACGTCAGCGCGCAGGGGCGGCGCCTAAGTACTGCCCGCGACGTCATCCCGGCGATCACGACGCCGACGACGGACGCGGAGCCGCACGACGCCGCCTACCGACGCGCAAGGGTACTGCTACGCAAAACTTTCCGGATCCAGCCTGACGCCTGGGGATATTCTAAGGTAAGGAATCTATCACTAACTACTGTCTCTTACAGATATATCGTTACACAAGTTAGTAACTTGTGCATCGCTACCGAAGGTAAGTAACTTGTTCGTCGTGTTGATTTCTTCTTCAATTGTTTTGGTGCTGTTTAAATGCCTTACACTTGTTCCTCTGTGTAAGCCTTGCTGCTCAGTGCCACAGCTACCCAGGGTTAAGCTGAGGGTTTGAAAGTTGAAAACTCTGGGTCCTAAAGGGGTTGGTGAGTATATTGCACAGTGAGGTTGCACAACCTCCTCATATAATACACCCCATTTCCTCACAGAGATATTCTCTATTGTAAAAAGTGCTAGTGCCCTCAGACGTCCCACTCCTTCATACATGTGTTCCATCTAATGAACTGGCCAGGCTTTATTTTCCAATTGCACTTTATAGTTACTTAAATATTAAAGATTGCCAGGTTTCTCGGAACCTTTTGAGGGCCTCCACTAAACATATCCTCTGGTTAGTCTCCATACTGACCCGTCGCCGTGGGGGTGTATCTGCTGCTTAGGAAGGGGGTGGCGGGATGGAGGGAATTGTTTATCTAGTGTTCAGGTCACAAGCCCCAGGGAGATGGGAAATCTACCGGAAAGGCCACATTCCTTGTATCTTGAATTTCATATGCTTAATTTGTTTTTTATGAGGTAGAAGTTGGAAAAAAATAAGCTCAGTTGGTCAGAGGTCAGTAATGCAGAGTTTTCACATTGGTAACTTTACTTTTATTGTCACAGTACTTGTCAGTGTGGTGAGTTCTTCTCCCCAACATGCACCATGTGGCCATGATTAACACTAGAAAAACACTCCCTCCTACCCTCTACTCATTCTCAGACCTCTCCACTTGCAGCAAGGACTGTAATGAGAGACAACTCTGCTCTGACTTCACCGAACGCATGGGGTTGATGCCCTGGAACCACAGGAAAGAGGGTGCGACCTAAGGGTCAGGAATCACAGGAAGGCAGGCACTACCTAGAGGCCCAGGAACCACACAATGGAGGGCAGGCCTAAAGTACTGGGATAAGTAAGGATAATCTTAAGTAATTTAGATTACCGGTAATTAGTCAGTGTGTTGCTTCCTCAGTCTTTCCTAATCCCCAGTAACCACTGGAATCTTAAAGTAATGTCAGGTACCCTGGAACAAAGAATATATCCACACAGTAAGACACACATTCAGAAAGGCCAGTCACAAACAAGCACACTATCACAAAAAGGCAAAGATCAACCTCGCACTCAAAACCAACACAAAATGAGAGTTAAGGAGGAGCAAGCCTAAAAAAAAGAAAAATGTCAACCGGCCCACTGAACTGCCAAGCCTGCCCATGGCTAAAAGGAAACCTAAACATGAGCAGATTTCCACTACAACAAAGCAGAAAGGGAGAGCTCATGAATCGCAGGAATGGAGAACAGAGCCCAGCAAAACAGAGCAGAACAGGAATCCAAACAACCCCACAGGAAGACTACAAACACAAATTCTGGGCAGAAGGCCTCACACCAGGACCAACCAGAGATAAGATGCCAAGTCACCTTTTCAAATAACCTGGCATCTAGAAAAGAAATAGAGCAGAACCCCTGGCCAGAGGAAAAGACACCACAGCAGAGGAGACAATCTACCAAAGAGCCCGGGAACAACTCCTGCATGGCCAAGTATACACTGGCTGAAGAGAAGGCCAAAGGAACAACAAAACAAAAATTATCACCCAGGTGCCACCAGAAAAGTTGAGAAAACAGGCACTGAGAACAGCACAGAGCCAAAGTCAAGACCCCCAATTCTAGCTTAAGACCTGAAGGGCGATAACTCCCACCAGGGTGTGGCCCTCAAGGCCCACCACATCATAGAAGACACCCATGAGACCCATACAGCCAGACAAGTCACTGACGCAGTACACTTGAGACACTAAGGCAGGACTATGGGGCACTTAAACCACAAGCCTCAATCCCAGTAAGGAGCATGGGCAGTTTAGGGAAGGAGAAGCCAATGAAGAACACGGTCAACACAGTGCCCAGCCAACATTGTGGACTAGCTCCACAGATGCCCAAAGGTAGCCTAGCAGTTTTACCTCACAGCATGAGCAGGTCCGAATCCAGCGAAGGCAAGAATGAAAATGGCAAGACCAGAAGTGGAGGCAAAGGAGAGGGCAAGACTGACAACCATACACCCCTTCCACAAGACCCTGCAGAGGCAGACCAGTTCCACCATTGTGGGTAAAGATAATCCCATAAGAGCCCCAAAGCAGTTGCATAAACTGCCAAAGGCAACATACCACATGATGATCTATGATGAACAGACGCCCAGGTGCAAATGCACAGGACCACGACCGCTGAAAGCTACCATGCTCATCACACCTAATGAGAAGCCAGAACATCTATTACCATACAACTGGGCACAATACGATCAATCAAAAGGGCCACTTTTAGAGTAGTAGCCAGTCCATCAGTCACTGAATTGTACTATGCATTCCTTGAGTATAAATGACAGACCGAAACTAAGGCAATTGAGACCCCATAATGGTATTCATCTGACTTTGTCAGCCGAAACATAGGCCTTATTACAATCATTCCTTTTTGACCAGAACTCTAGAACTACGCTGGTTTAGGAAGTGCTGTTCAGTATTCCTGGTTATAGAGCTCTTCATTGCTATTTGCAATGTTCCTCAGACCTGAACCCTGCTTTGGGCGACTGCTCAGAGAATCTTTCAAAAGATAAATATGAAGGCAGAAGTCTCCATTAGACTAGCCAGTTACTTCACGTTCAGTAGCCTTTTTCTAATGTATATTTCTATTTTCCTGTGGATTCATCTATGCCCTCTTTCCTCCCATCTCAAAATGTTTGTCATTGCTATGATGGTGTGGGAAACGTTGGATACACCCAAGTTATTGGTAGCAGCCGGTATCGCATCTGGCAATGCCCATGTAGCTGCTGCTTTAGCATCACAATGTGCCAATTGGTGAAATTTAAGAGTTTTCCAGATTCATCTTTGACATATTTCACAGATGAGAAATCTACAGAAACTTCAATAAAAGAAGATTCTTTGTATTTGATTATTGGCATTTGGGGGCCAAATGGTAGTTTGTCTTTTCCCATTTAGTTCTGCCATTGTTCTGTT
Source organism: Calotriton arnoldi (assembly GCA_963921515.1). Taxonomy (NCBI): domain Eukaryota; kingdom Metazoa; phylum Chordata; class Amphibia; order Caudata; family Salamandridae; genus Calotriton; species Calotriton arnoldi. Next base: position 2,523,510 of record CAWUFW010000835.1, read on the forward strand.
AAATTTGGAGCCTGGTTTATAGCAATATTGTATATTTTTATGCTCTATACTTTCAATTTGATTTCAATCAAATCAGGCCTTGTATGCCATAATAGATTTGTAAAAGTAAAATTCTGATATTTCTACACCTTATGGTTTTCAACAGGACCCTCTAGAAGGAGAAAAGTATGCCTGCAGTCCATTACCTCCCTATTTAGAAGATTCTGGGGTAAGCATGGAAGAAGAATTTGTGGAAGAAGAGAGAGAGAGGAGACCCCTTCGAGATGTGTGCTTCCATCTCTTAAAACTGTACAGTGACAGGTAGGTCGTATTATGAAAAGTTACGTTTCTAAGATGCTTTACCTGAACTTTCTTTCCACTGAACACACTACATAGCATCTGATTTAGATTGGATTACTTTCACCAGTTGACCTGCTTAGTATTACACTGTTGAAGGCTGAATAGTCCTGTATTATGTCCTCTCCTTGGAGGTATGCACCATGCCTTGTCTAGCCTCCTTTCGCAATAGGCCAGTCATACTGCATCCAGAATGTTGGAGTGCCCTGGTGGCAGGCCTGTCTACAGTATTCTATTCCAAAAAGTAAGGTTGTTGATGTGGATGCCCCCATATTCTGTCAGACTTCAGTTTCCCTCTTCTTTCCGTTCATTTGTGTGGATCTAAACCTGTTTCTCTCATGCTTTATTGAATTCTTTTGCAGTGTCCAACTTCAATACCTTTTTCTTTTTCGGAGCATTTTGCTGTTTCCACTTCCATCCTTTTAGTCCTTCAGCAGTTTAAGACAATCACAGTCTACATAAATACATTGAAGAAAAAACGCTTTGCGACCTTAAGGCTGCAGGCTGACCCAGCTAAACAGGAAGGCACAGCCTGTACAGTTCCGACACTTTATTTCTGCTCTCCACTGAGAGTATCCTTGAACATTGGCCTCTGTCCTTGGCAACTGTAAGATTGTGTTTTCCAGTCAGACTGGAGCTGCTGTTTAGTATTTCAGTTGTGTTTTTAGGGTATTACGATGATATTGATTTTGCTGGTCAGAAATACTTTCATTTTATGTGAAGAGCCTTTAACTATAATGGGATGAGGTTCAGAAAAGACCTTCAAGCCCGTTTTTATCCTTTGTCCACTACTTATCAAATAGTCTAACAATATCCTTTGTGAGAGAAAATGTTTTGAAGGCATCTATTTGAGGGGAAAAGAACAATCCAGACTATCCTCAGAACCTGCTGCTGTGGCTCCACAGCAGAAAGCTAGAGAACTTCTGCTTTCACCACAGTACTGACCCCCCACCATTATGGGGATAACATCAAAAATGGAAAAAAAGAGGATAGATTGCTTCATGAGCGGCATTCCTGTATTGATGATCATCCTTGAAGGATTTGATGTCATGCTTGTCAAGATGGATCTTGAAAAAATAACTTTTGCTTACCATCTGTCAGCCTTGAAATATAGGGAGTCTGATATCTACATCTTGCACGCTTTTGCCTTAGACGAAGCTCACAATATCGAATATTGTGCCTAAAAACCTCACGTCAAGGTCATAGATTTCATGGCACACACTTTTAGCCATTTTTACTTTAAGTAAAAAAACTTTTATGTTTTTAACAAAGAGGCACTTTGCAGGACCAGCTACAGCACACGCTAATGTATGTTCCAAGGCATGAAGCACAAGATTTAGCTTCAGTAGTCCAGCAGAGGGCTCCTCCAAGTAGACATGAATTTTGCACTCTGCAGAGATGCAAAAAAGGAATATATCAAAATCACCTAGTGGGTAAAGTTCATAAGCCCTTATGGATACTGTTTCTAATCTGAGGTGGACTGTTCTTCCAGTGTCTTCTCCAGAATCCCCATCCAAGGTGTTTCCAATAGACTAAACATTATGTTCGAGTCATATGAGCTGTAGATCATATACTTGTGCATAGATCGCCATCTGGTGTTGGGCTCGGATGTTTGCACTTTGTTTTTGTCTTGGTAGAAGTCTTTGTAGTCAGGAGGTAGATGACTCCTCCTTAGGACGATAGTGCGCATGGGCATCGACTCCATCTCCAGATTGTTTTTTTCCGCCATCTGGTTCGGATGTGTATTGCGACGCTCCGGTTCGGGATAGTCTTCGAACCTTTTCGACGCGCAATCCTTACCACTCGACGGTGTTTTCGATCGCGTTTTTCCCTTTCGACGCGCATCGTAAAAATCCCAGTACTTGGATCGACACTTCGACGCGGGCCGTGAGGCCTACCCGCGCCGACCACGCAAGCAGTCCATGGAACGAACTCCATTTAAAAAATGCCCCGGGTGTGGTGCTAAGTTCCCACACACGGACTTGTACGAGGTCTGTAACCTCTGCCTCTCCCCGGAGCACGAAGAAACCACCTGCGAGGCCTGTCGATCATTTAGAACCAAGAAAGCAATTCGTGACTGTCGAGCTCGACGGCACGAGATGAGACGCGGCACTAGTCCGGTGCTGGATATCTTCGGAAAAGAATCTGAACTCCACACCAGCGCCGAAGAAGAAGGGCACATTTCCGTGTCTGAAGCCGACGACTCCGACATGGAAGAGGACTCCAACATCACTCCCGCTCAACGAACCGTGAGTAAAGAGCCCCAACTGCCCACAAAACCACCAAAGACTCCGGTTGCACCTTCGCCCTCGGGCTCAGTTCGACACCATGATACTGTTTCAGACGCCCCGCCTTCGAGCCCGGCTATGAAACATAAACACAAACCTTCCGGCTTGGGATCGAGCCAACCCCGTCCAAGTGTCGAACCCACATCTTCGGCACCGAAACACAAGGCCAAGTCTGACGCTCCGCTGTCGGCGCCGAAAACATCTTCGGCACCGAAAGACTCACAAAAACCAAAGACTTCGGAACCGAGACCGAAAGCTTTGGAACAGACACCGTGTGAGAAGTTGGCCTGGTATATGTTGTCCACTAATTATAGTGGGCACCTTGCACCAGTCCAAACAACCCCTTATTGGAGATAGGTTAAAGACAACCTTTATTGAAAGCTATCCTAGTGGTAGCTATGGAGAGCAGCCTTCAGGCTAAGTCTTGAAGGAATGTAAAGCAGCTTGTTTTACCAGTCTATAATCTCTTGAGTGACCAAATGAAAGAGGACCACACCAGGTATATATTTAAAATGTATGTATTTAGTCTTAAACACACCCCTCTAGTCTCTTTATGAGGCTAGAGTTCGAAGTACATAAGTTACAAGTCGAATATCAACAGTAATAGCACAAATACACGTTTGGGCCCTAGGGGCGTACCAAACCATATACCAATAAAGTGGTATAAGAACCACGACTGAACTAGACACAAGGCCTAGAGCCTGTAGAAGTGCTTGGCCCTCAAGGAACCACCCAAGGTAGTGACACGGGACCCACGGGGACGCGTGCAGTGTGAGAACACAGCCGCGAGCCGCCGTTGACTTCTATGGGGAATGTCACGGTTGGAGTTTTAAAGAAAAAGGACACTTAGAGGAGGACTTGGAGCAAACCCCTTTAGAACTAGACTGTTCTAGAGTCAATACCCACGGGAGCACCGGAGTACTCGTGTTACCTCACCCAGGAAGCCGGGTGCATAGGTGCCTTTCGGGGTCGGGTTTCGTCGTCGTTTTCAATGGCGATCTGCTGCAAAGTGCTGCTGGCGACCAAGTCGAAAGTGTTCGGGTGGATCCAAAGGTGGATCGAAGATCTGAAGAACCTGAAAGCAGAGGGGACAGAGTCTGGGTCACTAGCCAGTGACCAGGAAGGCGATGAGCAGATGCCCACCGATGTCGGGTGCTTCAGGTAGGTTGACGGTCGTCTTGACTCTTCAGCCACGAGGTCCAGGAGGCGTCGACGACGACCAGGAGCTGGATTCGAGCTGTCCCACGACGTCTGTCAATTGCTGGGGTGTCGGCGACCGGATTGGACCCAACAAGCCTTGGCAAGTCACGTGGAAATAGAAGGACGGTGATACAGACCAGCAAGGTCTGAGGGACTCACCCAGCGAGGGTAAGTCAGGGCACGTCTGGAGCAACCAGGGAAGCCCAAGCAGAAGAAGAGTAGCCTTCAGGAGGGCCCACTAGCCAACGGACTAGCGACCGCGAAGGAGCCTCGAGTGGACGCACTTGGAGCTGGCTCACAGGACACTCGTGGAGTGGAGGCCAGTGATCTTCGGTGCAGTCGGTGCTGGAGGCGGGGGCTACTTGGAGCCCAAAGCACATCTTCGTGGGAGACCAGGAAGAGGATGCACTTGCAAATGTGCTTGGTGTCCAGGGGTCACGGTTCCACGTTACCCACGACAGCTACGGGCCTTAGCTTTGCTGGGGACTCAGGGCAGCCTCGGGGAAGTCTGGAAATCCACCTCTGGTGATGCAAAGACTTCGGCGTCCGGCGGGAGCTTCGGCGATGCAGACCGGACAATTGCTTCTTTGGTGCCTGCCAAGCAGGGGAGTCACTCCTTGACCCCAAGGGAGATTCTTCAGTTCTCTAATCTTTAGTAGAGCGTCTAAGTTCCAGGAATCTGAAAGAGACACGTTAGTGACAGATTCCTTACCTTAGAATATCCCCAGGCGTCAGGCTGGATCCGGAAAGTTTTTTGCGTAGCAGTACCCTTGCGCGTCGGTAGGCGGCGTCGTGCGGCTCCGCGTCCGTCGTCGGGTCGTGATCGCCGGGATGACGTCGCGGGCAGTACTTAGACCCGCCCCTGCGCGCTGACGTCAGTTCTTCTTTTTCCGCGCCAGTAAGCGCAGATCCGGGAAGAGCAGTGCCCTAGTCACTTTTTGACTACCTTTTTTTGTGAATTTTTCACTGTTTTCTTCTACGAGTCTTCACGACTCCTAAGGTGTCGTAGGGATGCCCGGCTTTAAGCCCTGCAAGGTCTGTGCCCGTATGATGTCCATCACGGACCCGCACCTCGAGTGTCTCTTCTGTCTCGGCCGAGACCACGACACAGTCGTGCCCTGACTGCCGGAAACTTCATCCCAAGGCTTTGCGAGAGCGGTCTCGAAAGCTGCTCGAGGTCCGGCAGTCGGCTCCGCGCCGCACCAAGCCCCGGTCACGGGAGAGGTCGGGGGGCCAGTCGCGGAGCCCCCATCGTTCGTCGGAATCCAAGTCTTCGCGCTCCTCCGGTAAGTCGAAGCACAAGAAGTCTAAGCGGCGTCATCGCTCTAAGACTTCGCCTCGCCGGTCTCGCGACTCGGCTGAGGCCCCTGTCGGCACCGTTCGCGGCCCCAGACGTGCCTGTCGAGTCACCCCCGCATTACCCGTCCTTCCCGGGTTCGGGGGCGACTCCGGCCCAAGTACAGGAGTTCCTGTCGGCCATGGCCTGCCTCTTCGGGCCTCAAGGTCCCACCGGTGCGCCTTCGGGCCCCGCGGGCCCTGATGGGGTTGCTCCGCCGTCGACTCCGGTCCCGGCGTCGCCTGTCCCACCAGCCTTCATCCCGGCCTCGGCTCCGGCCCCGGCCTCAATCCCGGCTCCGGTGGTGCCGCAACCCCCATCGACGCCGGTTGACCTAACCACGCCGATGCCGATGTCCCCGGTGCCGTTCCTGACGCCGTCCGGGGCTCCGGACGGCGTCGTTCCCCGGCTCTCTCCAGCTCCGGACATGGAGCTGGACCGACGTCGCCAGACGCCGGTTCCGGCGCCGATGAGACCTTGGGTCCCTAATGTCCCTCCTCCATATTATGAACCTGAGGAGGACCAGGAGAGCTGGGAGGGGTCTGAGGACCCTCTCACACAACAGTGCGAGTTTGACCCGGACTGGGTTGAGGAACTTGGGGATGCCAGTGGTCTGGACACCTCCCTGACTCTGGCATGCTGTCTCCTCCCGTGGCTACGGAGGAGGGGGCTAATTTTGCAACGGTGTTGCGTAGAGCTGCTGGAGCCTTGAATCTCCAGTTGCCTACTGTGGCCGTCAGGACTAACCTCCTGACTGAGGTGCTTCAGCCGGCGGCCTCCTCTTCGGAGACTGTGTTGCCGTTCAATGATGCCCTCACTGACGTTCTTTTGGGTGCCTGGTCCAAGCCCACCACAGGGGCTCCTGTGGATAGGAACGTGGCCCGACGCCATCGCCCTGCTCCGGGCGACCCCCTGTTTCTCTCCCAACACCCCACCCCTGAGAGCTTGGTTGTCCAAGCCTCTGCCTCCCAAACCGCCTTCCCTACCGCCCCTCCGGATAGGGAATCCAAGCGCCTGGACCACTTTGGGAAGAAGGCTTTCTCTTCCTCCAGTGCTGGCTTGCGGTCTGTCAACACCGCTTGCCTCTTGAGCCGATATACCCACTCCCTGTGGGATTCGGTGGCGGCTGTTTTGCCGCAGTGTTCTGAGGAGGTCCATACACTGCTTACCCGCGCCATTGCGGAAGGGTGTGATGCGGCTAAATACACCATCCGCTGTGGCCTTGATACCGCCGACTCGCTGGGCAGATCGCTTGCAACGACGGTGGCGCTGCGTCGCCACGCCTGGCTGAGGACCACTGGTTTTTCAGGGGATGTCCAGAATACACTCATGGACATGCCCTTTGATGGAGTCGGTCTTTTTGGTTCAAAGGCAGACCATGCGCTGGAGCGTTTCAAGGACTCGCGGGCTACTGCTAAGTCCCTGGGCCTTGCTGTTGTGCGCCCTCCGCTCACGTCTGCTTTTCGCCCCTTTCGTGGCCACGGGAGGGGCGCCCAGTCACGTCAACAGCCCGGCCAACGGCCCGCGCAGCAAGCGCCTTCGCGTGGCCGAGGACGTGGATACCGCCGTGGCGGTTCGGGCAACCAGCGTTCGGGTCAGGCCACCGTCTCCAACCCGTCCGCGGCCTCCAAGCCCTCCTAGTCCCTCCTTTCAGGTGCACAGCACGCCAGTAGGGGGCAGGGTCCGCCATCACCTTCACCACTGGCGTCCCATCACCTCGGACAGGTGGGTCTTGGACATTGTCCGAAGGGGCTACTCCCTCCCCTTCGAGACCACCCCCCCCAGCCATGCCACCTCAATTCCACCGCATGTCAGGGGATCACTTGGTGCTTCTACAGAAGGAAGTCACGGCCCTCTTGGCCAAGAGGGCCATCGAGCATGTTCCGACCCCAGAAGTAGGGCGTGGTTGCTACTCCCACTACTTTCTGGTGCCCAAAAAGGACAAGGAGGAGATGCTCACCCTAGCTCAGGTCTTGACTGCCCTCGACCCTGGAGACTGGCTGGTAGCGTTGGACTTGCAGGACGCTTATTTCCACAACCCCGTCCTGCCGGCCCACCGGTGTTACCTACGTTTCACGGTAGGCCTCGAGCACTTTCAGTTCACCATGCTCCCCTTTGGCCTTACCAGTGCCCATCGGGTGTTCACGAAAGTGATGGCGGTGGTCGCAGCTCATCTGCGCCGGGCAGGGGTTTCAGTCTTCCCCTACCTCGACGACTGGCTGCTGAAGGCGGGCTCGTCCCAGGCAGTCGTCTCCCACCTCCAGACTACGGCCGAACTCCTGCACTCGCTGGGGTTCTCCATCAATGTGCCGAAGTCGCATCTGGTTCCTTCTCCACAGCTCCTTTTCATCGGAGCAGTTCTGGACACGACGCAGTTTCGGGCCTATCCTCCCGAACGGCGAGTCCGGGATATTCAGGCTATGATTCCGATCTTTCAGCCTTTTTCCTGGGTTTCGGTACGGATGACCCTGAGGCTGCTGGGCCTCATGGCCTCCTGCATCCTGCTGGTCGATCATGCCAGATGGCATATGCGGGCTCTGCAGTGGGACCTGAAGTTCCAGTGGGCGCAGCACCAGGGCAACCTGTCCGATCACGTCCAGATCTCGGTGGGGACTGCAAAACAGTTGCAGTGGTGGCTCTCGAACCGGCAATGGGTCATGGGCAGATCCCTCTCCCTTCCCCAGCCAGAGCACACAGTTGTGACGGACGCGTCCCTTCTGGGATGGGGCGGTCACATGGGAGAGGCGGAGATCAGAGGCCTCTGGTCTCCGGCGGAGTCCCGGCTCCATATCAACCTTCTGGAGCTCCGGGCGATCCGACTTGCACTCAAGGCATTCCTTCCCTCTGTCAAAGGGAAGGTAGTGCAGGTGTTCACAGACAACACCACCGCCATGTGGTACTGCAACAAACAAGGCGGGGTGGGGTCGTGGACCCTTTGTCAGGAGGCTCTGCGCCTCTGGACATGGCTGGAACATCAGGGCATATTCCTGATGGTTCAACACCTGGCAGGTTCCCTGAACGCCAGGGCGGACGAACTCAGCCGTAGGTGCATGATGGATCACGAATGGCGTCTTCACTCGGAAGTGGCGCAAGGACTCTTTCTACAGTGGGGAGAGCCTTGGTTAGATCTATTCGCCACCGAAGAGAACGCGCAATGTCATCAGTTCTGCGCGTTGGAATTTCCAAGGCGGCACTCGCTCGGCGACGCTTTTCGTCGCGAGTGGAGTTGCGGTCTATTGTACGCTTTTCCGCCTATACCACTTCTACCCAGAGTGTTGAAGAAGATTCGGCACGACCGGGCCCAAGTCATTCTTGTGGCTCCGGACTGGGCTCGAAGAGTTTGGTATCCCGAGCTACTCAGTATGAGCGTAGATCCCCCGATCCGTCTGCCTCTTCGGGAGGATCTTCTGTCGCAGCAGCAGGGGACGGTCCTCCACCCGAACCTGTCCAGCCTCCACCTGCTTGCGTGGAGATTGAGCGGCGGCAGTTGATTCCTTTCGACTTGCCTCCCGAAGTTTGTGATGTGATTCTGGCAGCCAGGCGTCCCTCCACTAAGGTGGTATACGCCTGCAGGTGGAACAAATTTGTGGCATGGTGCACAGCAAAGGCTGTGAATCCCCTTTCTGCCCCTCTTTCTGAGGTCCTTCTGTTCCTTCTCTCTCTGGCCCAACAGGGTTCTGCCCTGGGTACCATCAAGGGTTATCTTTGTGCTATCTCGGCCTTCCTCAGGCTCCCTGATCAGCCCTCCCTTTTCAAGTCCCCTGTTGTTAACAGGTTCTTAAAAGGCATTACACACCTCTTCCCTCCTGTTCCGTTTGTGATGCCTCAGTGGGACTTGAACTTGGTTCTTACCTTTTTAATGTGCGCTCCCTTTGAGCCTCTACATAACTGTCCTCTTCGTCTTCTGACTCTGAAGACAGCCTTTCTGGTGGCCATCACCTCCGCTCGGCGGGTGAGTGAGCTCCAGGCTCTATCATGCAAACCTCCCTTTCTGTCTGTCCATCCAGACAAGGTTGTTCTTAGGACGCGTCCGTCCTTCTTGCCAAAGGTGGTTACTGCCTTCCACATTGGGCAGACCATCACTTTGCCCACCTTCTTTCCGCCTCCGCATCCTTCCAGAGAGGAAGAGAGGCTCCACCGTCTGGACCCAAAACGTGCGCTCTCCTATATCGACCGCACCAAACACTTCCGGGTGGATGACAAGCTCTTTGTTGGCTACGTGGGCGCCAAAAAAGGTCGGGCGGTGCATAAACGAACCATCTCCCGCTGGGTTACCTTGTGCATCAAGGCCTGCTATTCTTTGGCTAAGAAGGAGCCTCCTGTTGGGCTGCGTGCCCATTCCACCAGGGCAACGGCTGCTACCACGGCTTTGGGCCGCGGTGTTCCGCTGCAGGATATCTGTCAGGCAGCTACGTGGGCCTCGCTGCACACGTTTACAAAGCATTACTGCCTTGACAGTCTGGTCCGGAGGGACGGCTTCTTTGGCCGTTCTGTCCTCCGGGACTTCCTTGTCTGATCTTTGTTCGCAGACCCACCACCGGGGTTGGTATTGCTGGGGTATCTATTCTAAGGTAAGGAATCTGTCACTAAAGTGTCTCTTTCAGATGCACAAGTTACTAACTTGTGTAACGATATATCTGTAAGAGACAGTAGTTAGTGACAGATTCCTTACCGCCCACCCATCCTCCCCGTTCTGCGAACTGATTTCTAGGGTTAAGGACATCCCTTTCAGGGCCCTAGTGTTTTTCAGACACCTATGTCAGCTTCTTGCATGGCTCTGCGTTCCTGGCGCGGAAAGTCGTGTACAGAACTGACGTCAGCGCGCAGGGGCAGCGTCTAAGTACTGCCCGCGACGTCATCCCGGCGATCACGACGCCGACGACGGACGCGGAGCCGCACGACGCCGCCTACCGACGCGCAAGGGTACTGCTACGCAAAAAACTTTCCGGATCCAGCCTGACGCCTGGGGATATTCTAAGGTAAGGAATCTGTCACTAACTACTGTCTCTTACAGATATATCGTTACACAAGTTAGTAACTTGTGCTTCAGTTACAGAGTTTCGTCCAGGGATGTCTAAAGTCCTAAGGACAGGGGTCCCATACTTATACAAAGTTAGGGGGTTGGACATACTCTGGGGACCCACCTATGGGAGGGTCAGGGAAGAGGGGTGGTTACACCCATTCCCTTTGTCCAGTTTCGCGCCAGAGCAGGGGCAGGTAGCCCCTGCAACCGGTTTGAACTGGCATATGCACAGGGACACCAAATGTGCCCCCAGTGCAGGACTTCAAAGCACCAGAGGGTGCTCCCGCCCAGCCCCAATACACACTATCCTGTCTGGGGAGGTGGTTACACCTACCTGTGACAGGAAACCTATTGTCCAGGCCTCCCCTGCCGGAGTTTGTCAGCAGCAGGAGGCCAGACCCGTGTCTGTGGCAGCGGCATCCATTTTGTGATGCCAGGGATCTGGAAAGAAGTTACCGGGTAGCCCGGTGTGTACGTCTCTCCCTCTAGAAGGGTGGAATGCTACCCCCGCCGCCAGTATTGGCGGGGGGGGGTAGTATTCCAAGATGTTTGACACCAAACACGACATGTTTTGGTGCAGCCAGTCCAAAGTTAGCATTGTACCGCGAGGATATAATGCACTTAAGAGTATATGGTCAGGCTGTACCACAAACAGCATCAGAGGAAGGACTCCGAACGCTGCAGAGGGGCTCTGCTCATGCGGGGGCACCCTCTCACATAAAAACCAAGCACTCTGCCTTCAGGATTGTTAAGGCCTGCCATAGGAGTGACTTATAGGTTTATATGTGTGTGCAATGGTAGTGATATAGGTAGCCTATATCACAGTAAGAGGTGCATGCACCACCTTACCCAGGCTGCAGTAGCAGGCCTGTGGTGTCATTTTGGCTGGCCTTCCAGGGGTGGCATAATACATGCTTCAGCCCCTGGCAGGTCTCTGGGGTACCTATGCCCTGGGTACATAGTATACCACATACTAGGGACTTATAAGGGCACTCCAGATTCCAATCAGAGATGTGCCTAAGGCACATGGAAACCATTTTAGAGAGGAAGCAGCTAGGCTGGGGTTCTGATTAGCAGGGCCCCAGCCAGACTAAAGTCGAAAAACAGTGAAGCATCAGCAAAAAGTGGGGGTACCCATGTGAAGCAGATCCTACTCTCCTACACACCGGTTAAACCGAAAGCATCGGAGCCGAAACCAAGTAAAGAAAAAATTTCGGAACCAAAAGAAAACCCTTTGGATCCAAAACACGGAAAAACTAAGCCTGTGGAATCGAAACATCCCGCACCGAAGGGCACCGACCCTAAAAAACAGGGAAGCCCTCGTAAACAGACTCCATCTAAAGAACTTCCTCCACAAGACTCTTTGGATCTGAAGCAAAAACAATTGCATATTGACCCAGACACTGGGAAACTTCGAGCAACACTTCCCAAAATACGGAAGTTGGACCTCCGTGAAGATTACCACATACCTTTAAAGAAAAAAGACATGGGTACTAACCCCTCTCCCCCTTACACCCCCCCCCCTCCTCCACCTTTTAACCCAAATCTAATAATTTCACCAGTAAATTCACCACCACCACATTTTTCACCTGGACAACAGGATGATAATGATGAGGATGGGGAAGGGGATGGACATGATGATCAGGACAACATTCCACAGGACCCAGACTCCTGGGATGATTAAGATAAAGACCCGGATCACACTAATGACCCCGATCTATATCCCTCCAGACCATCACCACCCGATGATAATATCGGTTTCGCACAACTCAATAGAGCTGCTCAATACCATGGGGTGGAATTACACACTGACCCCTTGGAAGAGGATTTTTTAGTAGAAACTTTCGCTCCATCACAAAAAACCACAAACACACTACCCATGCTTAAGGGGATGATAAAACACGCCAATGAGGTATTCAAAGACCCTGTTAGGGCTAGAATAATTACGCCAAGGGTGGACAAAAAATATAAAGCAGCTCCTACAGACCCAATTTACATCAGGGGTCCGGTACCTTTAGATTCCCTTGTCGTTTCAAACGCACGAAAAAGGACAAATTCTCAGACAACAGGTTGACACCCCTCCACCTGACAAAGAATTAAAACTTATAGATGCATCAGGCAAGAGCATTGCATCTCAAACGGCCAATCATTGGCGCATTGCCAATGCGCAAGCTCTCCTGGCGCGGTACGATAGAGCTCACTATGATGAGCTAGAAAAACTGATGCAACACTTACCAGACCAATACAAAGCTAAAGCTCACGACCTCATTCAAGAGGGTAAACTTATAACAAACGCTTCCATTAAATGTGCCCTGGATGCAGCTGATACAGCCTTGTGTGCGATTAACACCAGCATTTTGCTAAGACGACATGCTTGGCTCCGCATCTCAGGCTTCAAACAAGAGGTACAGTCAACACTGCTTAATCAGCCATTTGATCAAGAACACCTTTTCGGCCCCACAATTGATTCTTCATTAGAAAAAATGAAGAAAGACACCGAGACTGCTAAAGCCATGGGGGCATTACAACTACCCTCTAACAGAGGTTCTTTTCGGCGCTCCTTTTATAGGGGTGGCTCAAAGACAGCTGCATCAGAAAACACTGCCTCCTCTTACAAAAGCCCCAATCAATCCTCCTCATCCAGAGGATATTTTCGGGGAGGATACAGAGGGAATAACAATTGAGGAAGAGGCAGAGGAAACTACATCCCGCACTTCCCTACCACTAAACAGTGACTTCCCTTCACTACCCCCGATCATTCCACTCCTGTCGGGGGACGGCTAACACAGTTCCTACCTGTCTGGCATTCCATCACAACAGACAAGTGGGTAAGACAAATTATCCAGTATGGTTACTGCCTGGAACTCGCCTCTACCCCCCCAAACATTCCTCCCAGACAACGTCCAATGTCCATGGAACATCAGACACTTCTGAAACAAGAAGTTCTCTCTCTATTACAAAAACATGCAATAGAATCAGTCCCCCTATCTCAACAAGGCACAGGGGTTTACTCCCTCTATTTTCTAATCCCAAAAAAGGATGGCTCTCTCAGGCCCATATTGGACCTCAGACCACTAAACCTCTACATTCAGTCAGACCACTTCCACATGGTCACTCTTCAACAGGTGCTTCCACTACTTCAACAGGACGACTTTCTCTCCACCCTGGATTTAAAGGACGCCTACTTTCATATTCCCATTCACCAAGCTCACAGGAAATATCTCAGGTTTGTGGTAGATGGTCAACACTACCAGTTCAGGGTCCTCCCATTCGGGGTGACTACAGCACCCAGAGTCTCGCAGTAGTTGCAGCCCACTTAAGAAGACCGCAAATTCATGTTTTCCCTTATCTAGACGACTGGCTTATAAAAGCCAAGTCACACAGCAGCTGTGTGCACCACACACACAAAACAATCCAACTGCTTCACCACTTGGGATTCACAGTAAACCTCACCAAATCCCACCTCCAACCCTCAACAATATTTAGGGGCTACAATAGACACTTCAAAAGCTCTAGCATACCCCAATCCAGTCAGGATAAGTGCCATACAAGCTCTAATACAAAAATTTCAACCTCAACACTCACTACCAGCGCGAGTGTTCATGCAGTTAATCGGGATGATGGCCTCTTGCATTTTCATCGTCCCTTATGCAAGACTCCAGATGCGTCCCTTACAGGAGTGCTTGGCACGTCAGTGGAACCAGGCTCAAGGTCTGCTAAAGAGATCTGGTGTTGGTAAACGACCGCACCCATCGCTATCTGCAGTGGTGGACCACACAAAACCTTTCCAAAGGGCAGCCGTTTCTCGACCCGGTTCCACAGATAGTGCTCACAACAGACGCATCGCTCACCGGCTGGGGAGCTCATCTTCAAACCCATACCATTCAAGGCATATGGACCCCTCAACAAAAACAATTCCACATAAACTACCTGGAATTGCTGCCAATCTTCTTAGCGTTAAAATCTTTTCAACTCCACCTCCTAGGCAAAGCTGTCCTGGTCCGTACAGACAATATAACAGCAATGTACTACATACAGAAACAGGGAGGGGGACACACTCCAGCTTTCACACCTAGCTCAAAGCATATGGAGATGGGCCATTCCTCAAAAAATATATCTCCTGGCAGAACACCTCCCAGGAGTACACAATCAAATTGCGGATCTACTCAGTCGCCAACAGCAGCAGATCCACGAATGGGAACTTCACCATCAAGTTCTGCTTCCATTCTTTCAAATGTGGGGCCACCCAGAAATAGACCTGTTCGCCACACACAAACGCAAAATGCCCAAGCTTCGCATCCAGGTATCCACACCCATTCTCCAAAGGCAATGCGCTACGGATGAACTGGTCAGGCAAATTTGCTTACGCTTTTCCGCATCTCCCACTCATTCCACTAGTGGTTCGGAAACTCAAACAGCATTCCCTCACAATGATCCTAGTTGCTCCAACATGGACCCGACAACCATGGTTCACAACCCTCTTGGAACTATCAGTAGTTCCTCATCAAAAGCTACGCCTCTCACCCAAGCTTCTCACTCAGAACCATGGAGAGATAAGGCATCCAGATCCCAATCAACTCAACCTTGCGATCTAGCACCTGAAGTCCTAGAGTTTGGCTACCTTAATTTACCGCCAGACTGCATGAACATCATTAAGGAGGCTAGACGCCCTACCACTAGAGCTTGCTATGCCGCAAAGTGGAAAAGATTTGTAATTTACTGTACAAATAACAAAATCAACCCACTAGATGCTTCCATTCAACACATCTGTTACCTTTTGCATCTACAACGATGTAACCTAGCGTATACATTCATTAGACTACATCTTGCAGCAATAGCAGCCTATCTCCTAAACAGACAACATTTGTCTTTGTTTAGGGTGCCAGCTATCAAGGCATTTATGGAAGGACTTAAAAGGATAATTCCACCTAGAGTTCCACCCTCTCCAGTATGGAACCTAAATGTGGTACTTACCAGACTCATGGGTCCCCATTTAAACCTATGCATAAATGCGAATTACAATTCCTATCATGGAAAGTAGCGTTCCTAGTTGCGATCACCTCTCTCAGAAGAGTCAGTGAACTCCAGGCATTAACCATACAAGAACCATTTCTCCAAGTCCATCATAACAAAGTGGTTTTTAGGACTAATCCAAAATTTCTACCTAAAGTCGTCTCTGCTTTCCACCTTAACCGGTCTGTAGAACTCCCAGTATTTTTCCCTCTACCAGACTCAGTAGCAGAACGAGCTCTTCACACGCTAGATGTAAAAAGAGCGATACTTTACTACATTGAAAGGACAAAATCCTTTAGAAACACTAAACAACTTGTTGTAGCTTTCTCCCCACCTCATAAAGGCAATCCTATCTCAAAAACGGGGATTGCAAGGTGGATTGTTAAATGCATCCAAATATGCTATGCTAAAGCCAAACGCACCTTAACCATTCCCCCTAGGGCTCACTCCACACAAACTAGGGGCATCTATGGCATTCTTAGGGAACATTCCCCTAGATGACATCTGCAAAGCAGCAACTTGGTCTACACCACACACGTTCACAAAACACTATTGTGTAGACGTGCAAGCAAAACAAGCTAGTGTGGGCCAGGCTGTATTAAGAACACTTTTTCAAACCACTGCAACAGATACAGGTAGCCACCGCTAAGGAGGTAACTGCTGTATAGTCTATGCACAAGTATACAATCTACAGCTCATATGCCTCGAACGGAAAATGCTACTTACCAGTATGCATCTGTTCTTGGCATGTAGAGCTGTAGATTCGTATACGCCCACCCACCTCCCCGGATACCTCTATCTGTTCCAGTACTATCTTACTTAGATACGTTACACATGAACATCCTTTTCTATTTCTTACTAACTCCATCATAACCCTCCATGGCAAAACAATCTGAAGATGGAGTCGATGCCCTTGCGCACTATCGTCCTAAGGAGGAGTCCACTACCTCGTGACTACAAAGACTTCTACCAAGACAAAAACAAAGTGCAAACATCCGAGCCCAACACCAGATGGCGATCTATGCACAAGTATACGAATCTACAGCTCTACATGCCAAGAACAGATGCATACTGGTAAGTAGCATTTTCCTTTTCAATGATGTGTTGGTGAGGGGAACAATAAAGCTCAATAACTCATTTAAGACTCTTGACAGAATGATTCTGATGCTTCTCCTATCACTCAGACCAGCACAGCTAGGTACAGTGATGGCTATCTCTACAACTATGTCTGTATCAAAGCAATACCTTGTCTTGCTAATAAATGAAACCCACCAGTGCAAGATTCTGTTCGTGTGAGGGGGCACTTCACCCAATTTATATTTGTGGCAATCAAACCGAGATCATAATATTTTCTCAATCTCTCCTACACTAGACATAGAGAGAAGCAAAATAAAGGCAGTTAGGGACTGATTTGAGGAACAGTGCGGCAATGTGCAAAAGTGGTCCGCTTCTTCAGAAGGATATGATCCATGTTTCTAGGATTCAGTTCAGAGATTCGCCGAATCAGTTCCAAGCAAAGACTAGCAATATGTTCTTGAAGTCGTAGTAAAAGGATAGGTCTGTGAATGAAGATTGGTAGGCATACTGAAACTGCCATGCTTTCTCCATGACACTGTGTTCTTGACCTGGGCTGCCTAGCCTGAGACCCAATGCACAGCAATACTTCTTGAGTATTACCTTCAAAGATTCAGTGTTCACATAGCACAGAGACGACCGTGCATGACATAAATGCAGATGCAGACACAGAAAGCAGTTGACTTCCTAAGGTTTTTGGATTTCTTTCTGCTCCTCTACCAACATACTGAATGTAGATGACACCATCAGGTTCCATCAGCGCTACTACTAGCTTACCTTCAAACGCCATCCATATATACTCCTGCCCAAGGTCGGTTTTATCAAATAAGAACTTCAAGGGGAAGAGGTCAACAGTCATTGAACACAGCAGTTAAGCGTTCCAACCGCGATCCACGCAGGCCTCCAAATAGTGACGTCCCCTACTCCACCCTCATTACCTGCTTAGGAAGAGGGATATATACATGATTACACACATAGAAGAGTGGCAAAACATCACTGTTGTGACTCATTACTGATCTTGTTCCAACAGTAAACCATGTGAAGACACATTACTTGAAAGAGCACAGAAGATGAGTATGGAAACAGTGTTGAGAGTAGCAGGTAAGTTACAGGGCATATTCTTGAGGTACTGCAAGGTCATCAAAAAGGGACGAACAAGAACTACATACCGGTTATGGAATTGCGAATCGAGTTAAAAAATGTGGTTTTTCACCAAATCTTTTGCCACTCTGTTAAAGTGATTGATTCTGCTCCATAGAGCCTCAAGATGCTTAATTCTGTGTGCTAGTTGCTCATAAACAGATCAAACATCTACATCTTGTAGTGCAACACTAAATCTTCCAATTCCAAGTGCTTACATTTGACCTGAAATTGACTTGAAAATGTTCTCCAAGTGCATGACAGTTGTAGTCACGTTCAGGTCGGAAAGGGATTTTCAATTATCCTTGTCTGGACAACTTGCTCCTGATGGCCAGCTTTTAAGAGAAAGTACAACAGGGTTTCAGACAGTATCGACAATGAACAGATCAGGCTTGCATGTAAACAGCTTGAAGACCAGTCATTCTGACACACACCATTCAGATCCTAGGGACACTTAAGGACACCAGGAGGGCAAAAGGATTTTCTTCAGAGAAGACTGTTATCAGATTGTCAGAAATGCAGCATGCTAATAAAGAAATACAACAACTTATGTCATATGATCTCTTCTTTATTTAATGTCATCCTGCATTGTTTGCAATGTCGGAGTTCTAGGAGAAACATACAAAAATGTCTGGAGAACCAACTGAGTAAGCACCCAGGGAAACTGGGGTGTTTGAATGTCTGCAGCAGCATTGCTACCCTTTTCAGGGTGGACAGAACATCAAATCTTGATGATCAGCTTGGACAGACCATCATTAGAGACTTGTCTTCCACAACAGAGTCCGCTTTGTAGATCTAACAGTGCGGTGCACCTGACATAAAAAGGAATCTTCATATGACATAAAAATTGTCATTTCATATGTTTTTGAAGGAAAACAATGTAGAGATTCAGATGTCATACACCCATGTACTGCTTCAAAGAGTAAGAAAGGACAACACAGAGTACCTTGTGCATAGAAGCTAAAACTGTGAAGTGAACTCATTAAGCTGATGCATATCGGAAGATTAACAGTTCCTCAAAGTCCAGGCTTGCAGTCAAACATTTGAAATGCGCAACCATTCGTAGCTAGACTTGCTAGCAACAATCAATCAAAAATGCCAGAACTGAAGAAAACCGCGATGGGTGGAGTCCTTGAGCTGATCACTGCCACTAGTAATTCTACTACAGCCACTTTCCATTTTAAATTTTTTTTTTTTTTGCGGTCGATGCCATTCTAGTCAAAGACCAGTTATGCAAATCCTGCTTCAAAAGGAACAGTCCAGTTGAAGGGCCAGGAAAAGTCCACTATCATCTGAAAAACGTTTTTCCCATAGATTGTCAAAATATAGAAGCCATATGACATTTTTCACCTACTGTCTCTCTCCTTCTTAAAGTAATATGTATCTCTTTGCTAGACATCTCAGTCTCTGAAGTGGAGAACTGTAAATTGTTGGAATGAAGGTGTGGCACGCACTGACTGCATAAGGAACTGCTTGAACAGTCTCTTAACTCAGAGGGACCAAACTCTGAGGCAGTAGCAACGTCTATTGATTGTCGCAGAGCGTACAGAAAATAAGTTCTCTTGTCGACATCAAAGGACTTATGTAGGCAGACATTTTGCAGATCCATTACAAAAGACTCCCCCCTATTATGTGGGTTTAGCCAGTCAAGGGACTTGGTCTCAGATTGAGGATTAGCAACGTGTATATATACATGAATTTTAATTGCAAACTGTTTGTCTACCTTTTCGAGCTTTCAAAACTCAGCTACGGAAACGGGTTATAAAGATCTTCACAGGAAATGCTATAGTAGCCTGTTTACAGACAAACTACTCAATAGATTCCACTCGTAACTGGTGCATGGTATTTATCACAGTACCAGTTATGATGGGATACATCTAATTGCAGATTAATCACCTTTAGCGCATCCAGGGTGTCGGGCTGTATCGGAAGAATCCTTCAGCTGTGTTCTTGTGTGCTGCTAGGTGGCACTTTGCAGCTCAGCTGTGACTCCATGCTGCCCCAGAAGTGTCAGTGCCTGCTCCTTTTTTTCTGCTCTTTCTGATACGAATCCAGAGCGCCACTCTGAATTTTGTTGGCCTTCCTGTGACTACAAATTTAACCCTGTGTGATAGAGAACAATGTTCTGTCCTTAAACAAGGTTTCAAACCACATTGTGACTGTAGAAAGCAGATGTCAGTCATGGATCTACACAAGGTGTTTGTCTGGTGTTTGCACTCTGGGCACGACTCAGACGTACAACAAATTCAACCAGAGCCTGTTTGGACCAAGAAGCAAATCTGCAAGTGTCTGAAAACCTAACAAGATGTTGCATCCTTTGTGTAACTCCCACTATAAGTCGCTGACGCAAGCTCTATCTTGTTCCCAAGGTATTTCCAGTGAAAGATCTATTTCACAGGTAAAGTCCTCTGGTAAGTCCAAATCGAAGTCTAAAAGCAAACACAAAAAAGCGAAGTGGGACTCTACTGCTTCCCTTCACTGTGTAACCGAAGAAAATGTGCAAGGGCATAACAATGTTTTTTTTCTCCCTCTAGGTCCACGGCCACAGAGCCAATCACCCAACTGATTCCATTGTGTCCAGAGTTTTCCAGGCCATTGGCAATCCTGCAGCAAATTGAAGCCCTCCAGGAGGCCATGCTGCAAATTTTTGACACAATTCTAGCTCCCTCTAGCACCAAAGGACCGCAGGGGCCTCCAATCAGGTTGCTGCCAGCTGATCGGTCCTCCGCACCATGGTAAACCCCTGAAACCCACTCTGGACTCTATACTGACTCCAGTACAGATGCCCACTCCGGCCTTAAGACCTGCTCTGGGCCCATCCTCATAGACTCCTATAGTGACGACACTTGCACCAGAAGATTCTGTATGAATGCCAAAATCTGACACCCTCTTCAGCCAGATCTCAACCGAAATCGCACTACAGGATTACAAAAGCGCAACCGGTCATCATACCGCATCATTCAGAACCAGTGGCTCTACCGGATCGGAGGTGCCATCAAAGGCTCCATTATCTTTTTGACTCTGAATCTGAACAAGGTACTTCCCAAGAGGGAGATGATGAAGGCTGGGGTGGTTTTCTCCTCCTTCACTATACAGATGACAACTTTTACACTGGTTTACAAGAGGTCACCGGTTGGCGTGATACCTTCCCTGAAACAGGGTTAGACTCACCACTTGGACCAGCAGCTGAAGAGAGTGCATCACTTGCAGTAGTGGAGCAATGGACTGCTGAGTTCCTGGATTTGCAGCTGTCTTCAATCGAGACCAAAACAAACTTCTTCATGGAAACATTTTCAGCCTAGGCCAGCCTCATCTAAGCTCTTGCTCCCGTTTAATGAGGCCCCAGAGATTCATTGACAAGTGCTCAATGCCCTTTTTCTGCCCACCAGTGAATAGGCAGATGGCCAAGCGTCCAACTACCTCCTGGCATTCCTGATTTTCTCTCTAAACATCCTACTACAGAGAGCTTGGTGGTTCAATCTTCAACCAGCAAGATGAACCCCATTTCATTCGCTATCACTCCACCGGATAGGGAGTCCAAGAGGACTGAGGCATTTCGAAAACATATTTTCTCCTCTGCTAGCCTGGTATTGAGATGGGTCAGTGCTGTTTGTTTATTGGGTCACTATACACATGCTCTTTGGGACATGGCCAGTTAGATTTTGCGTCGGTCCCGGAAGACCTTAGTGTCTCTCTGGCTCAGTCAATTCATGACTGACTAGATGCAGCCAGATGTGTGTTGCATGCTCGCCTTGATATTAGTGATTGCTTGGCAAGGGTGCATGGCACCAGTGTTGTGCTCCACTGTCACACGTGGATTCATTTCACAGCATTTTTAGAGATGTACAAACCTCCATCGTGAATATTCCCTTTGATGGCTCATGCCTTTTCAGTGAAAAGGCTGAATCTGCCTTGGAGCTTTTTAAGGAAAGTAGAGTCATGGTGCACACTACCTGGGACTGTTGACTGCTGCCAAACAATTGTTGCATCAGTGTGGAAAATTCAGAGGCTCCACCAGGGATCTGGTGTATAAAAAAAAATAGTCTCCCCAACCACTGGATCTATCACCCCAGTTCTGTGGCGCCCGTAAGCAGGGTTCTGGCAAACAATGTGCAGGTCACCAGGGGCGTCAGTCCTCTCATCCCCTGCAGCAACAACTACCAAGCCACTTTAGTTCGCCTTTAGTGTGGGGGACTGGATTTGGTACTTTCTCTCAGGGTGGCGATCCATCACCTCCGACAGATGGGTCCTACAAATCGTTAGCATGGCTATTCCCTACCTTTTCGCCCCGTCAGATCTCCCCCTCTCCGCTTTAGAGCAACCTTAAGGGGAGAACCTGTTCATTCTGTTACAAGAAGTGCAAGTGTTACTCTCCAAAAGTGCAATAGAGAGGGAATAAGCTCGCTCTTTCCTTATGCCGAAGGTCGGCCGTGGCTTTAGTCGCTTAGCTGTTTTGGACCTTTGAATGCCCTCTTGCAGAAGGACATATTCAAAATGCTTGTGCTGGCCCTAGGGGACTGGATGGTGTTTTTGATCCTGCAGGACTTGTATTTTCATACATCCATCCTGCATTTGTACAGACATTACCTGTAGTTCAATGTAGGGCATGAGCATTTTCAGTTTGCTGTGCATCCTTTCGGACTCCCCGCCGCACAACCATCGGAGCCACGATTCCAAGCCCCATCGGCACCGGGGCGGCCCCAGAGACGGCGGACATTCGCAGGCCGGCACCTCAGTGGAGCAGAGTAGAGCTGCATTCGCTGCGCGGCCACTCCGGAGCTGCTTAGTCAAGCTGCCAACTTGGTGCTCGGCCAGGCCACACCCCCAGATGTATACTAGTATTTATGTATGAATATATATATATATATCGATCTCCATCCCCTCCAGGTAAGCAAGGAGAAGAGGCCACTTCGGAGAAACCTTTATTAAAAACAGCGTGTGCATATGCATTTCGGCCAAAATGGCCTTCCTCAGATGCGGCTGCTCCTTGGATATAGCTCCGCCCCCACCTTTATATATCCTGCAACGACCTCATTGGAGGAAAAGTTACTGACCCCTAGTCACATGGTCATACTGCCACCACAATCCATAGTAGACTTCATTACCCAGAAATCAATGTTTCTGGCTCGATGTTGCGTGGGGAAAAGTAGCAGGAAAAAGGTGCGTTATGTAAGGACGGCACATCCAGGTACGATGTCGTCAGGCTCCCTTGGGTCCCCTTGACGTTCAAGCCTTGGGCGCAGGAATTTAGCCGGGCTCTGAGACGAAGTGACAGTGCACTTGAATCCTCGTGTAGTCACGAGCCACCACTGGTAGAAGCCCTTGCTCAGCCAGCCCCCAGGGCGGGCAGGAGTTGATCCGATACCTCGGAAAAGCAGTTCAAGCTGAGACAGAGACAGCTGGTGCCAGCACTACTCCCGCCACTTGCACGAACGGGGCCTCTTTATGCGCCACTGGCAGACGCGCAGAATCCATGAGCAAATCCCCTCCAGGTAAGCAAGGAGAAGAGGCCACTTCGGGGAAACCAAGGAAATCTTTATTAAAAACAGCGTGTGCATAATGCATTTCGGCCAAAATGGCCTTCCTCAGATGCGGCTGCTCCTTGGATATAGCTCCGCCCCCACCTTTATATATCCTGCAACGACCTCATTGGAGGAAAAGTTACTGACCCCTAGTCACATGGTCATACTGCCACCATGTGTATGTATGTATGTGTGTATATATATATATATATATATCTATACCAATACCATCTAGTGTTGGTCCGGATGTTTGCACTTTGTTTTTCTCCGAAGAAGTCTTTTCAGTCATGAGGTAGGTAACTCCTCCTTTTGGTGATAGTGCGCATGGGCATCGACTCCATTGTTAGATTGGGTTTTTTTTTCCGCCATCGGGTTCGGATGTTACTCGCTTCGGTTCGATACCGTACCTTCGGTTTCCCTCGGTGCGCAAGACACTCAACCTCGACGGTATTGTTTACGGTCGCGTATACTATTCATCTGAAAGAGACACGTTGGTGACAGATTCCGTACCTTAGAATATCCCCAGGCGTCAGGCTGGATCCGGAAAGTTTTTGCGTAGCAGTACCCTTGCGCGTCGGTAGGCGGCGTCGTGCGGCTCCGCGTCGGGACCGCCGGGATGACGTCGCGGGCAGTACTTAGACGCCGCCCCTGCGCGCTGACGTCAGTTCTTCTTTTTCCGCGCCAGTAAGCGCAGATCCGGAAAGAGCAGTGCCCTAGTCATTTTTTGACTAAATTTTTTGGTGATTTTTCACTGTTTTTCTAAACGAGTCTCTCGACTCCAAAGGTGTCGGTAGGGATGCCCGGCTTCAAGCCCTGCGACGCCTGTGGTCGCATGATGTGGATCACAGACCCGCACTTAGTGTCTCTACTGCCCCGGCCGCGACCACGACACGAAGTCGTGCCCCGACTGCCGGGCCTTGCACCCGAAGGCTTTGCGAGAGCGGTCTCGAAAGCTCCTCGAGGTCCGGCAGTCGGCTCCGCGCCACACCAAGCCCCGGTCACGTGAGAGGTTGAGGGGCCGGTCGCGGAGTCCTCATCGGTCGTCGGGGTCCAAGTCTTCGCACTCCTCTGCTAAGTCGAAGCATAAAAAGTCTAAGAAGCGTCATCGCTCGAAGGCTTCGCCTCGCCGGTCTCGCGACTCGGCTGACGCTCCTATCGGCACCGTCCCCGCGGCTCCGGGAGTGCCTGTGGAGCCGCCCCCGCATTACCCGTCCTTCCCGGGTTCGGGGGCGACTCCGGCCGAGATACAGGAATTCCTGTCGGCCAAGGCCTGCCTCTTCGGGCCTCAAGGTCCCCCCGGTGCGCCTTCGGGCCCCACGGGCCCTGATGGGGTTTCCCCGGCGCCGCCGGCGACTCCGGTCCCGGCGCCGCTTGTAACACCAGCCTCGGTCCCGGCCCCGGCTTCGGCCCCGGCTCCGGTGCTGCCGCAACCCCCATCGACGCCAGTTGACCTAACTACACCGGCGCCGATGTCTCCGGTGCCGTTCCCGACGCCGCCCGGGGCTCCGGGCGGCGTCGTTCCCCGGTTCTCTCCGGATCCTTACACGGCGCCGGACTGGCGTCGCTCGACGCCGGCTCCGACGCCGCTGGGACCTTGGGTCCCACATGTCCCTCCTCCTTATTTTGAACCTGAATTGGAGGACGGAGATAACTGGGAGGGGTCTGATGACCCTCTCACACAGCAGTGTGAGTTTGATCAGGACTGGGCTGAGGAACTTGGGGATGCCAGTGGTCTGGACACCTCCCCTGACTCTGGCATGCTGTCTCCTCCATCCGTGGCAACGGAGGAGGGAGCAAACTTTGCAACGGTGTTGCGTAGAGCAGCTGGGGCCTTAAACCTCCTGTTGCCTACAGTGGCTGTCAGGACTAACATCCTGACGGAAGTGCTTCAGCCGGCGGCTACCTCCTCGGAGCCACTGCTGCCGTTCAACGAGGCGCTTTCAGACGTTCTTTTGGGCACCTGGTCCAAGCCCACCACAGGGGCTCCTGTGGATAGGAACGTGGCCCGACGCCATCGCCCTGCTCCGGGCGACCCCCCGTTCCTCTCTACACCCCACCCCTGAGAGCTTGGTGGTCCAAGCCTCTGCTTCCCAAAGCGCCTTCCCTACCGCTCCCCCAGATAGGGAATCCAAACGCCTGGATCAATTTGGGAAGAAGGTCTTTTCTTCCGCCAGTGCTGGCTTGCGGTCAGTCAACACCACTTGCCTCTTGGGCCGATATTCCCACTCCTTGTGGGACTCGGTGGCGCAAGTTCTGCCCCAGTGTCCTCTGGAGGTCCAGACACTGCTTTCCCGCACCATTGCGGAGGGAAGAGATGCGGCAAAGTACACCATCAGATGTGGCCTTGATACCTCCGACTCGCTAGGCAGGTCGCTTGCGACGACAGTGGCGCTGCGCCGTCACGCCTGGCTGAGGACCACTGGTTTCTCGGGTGATGTCCAAAACTCTCTTATGGACATGCCCTTTGATGGAGTCTGTCTTTTTGGGACAATTGCAGACCATGCGCTCGAGCGCTTTAAGGACTCGCGGGCTACAGCCAAGTCCCTGGGCCTTTCTGCTGTGCGCCCTCAGCAACAGTCTGCTTTTCGCCCCTTTCGTGGCCACGGAAGGGGCGGCCAGTCACGTCCGCTGCCCAGCCACCGGCCCGCGCAGCAAGCGTCTTCGCGTGGCCGAGGACGTGGCTCCCGCCGTGGCGGGTAAGGCAACCAGCGTGCGGGTCAGGCCACCAACCCCGCCCGTCCGCGGCCTCCAAGCCCTCCTAGTCCTTCCTTTCAGGTGCACAGCACGCCAGTAGGGGGCAGGGTCCGCCATCACCTTCACCACTGGCGTGCCATCACCTCGGACAGGTGGGTCTTGGACATTGTCCGAAGCGGCTACTCCCTCCCCTTCGTGACCATCCCCCAGCCATGCCACCTCAATTCCACCGCATGTCAGGGGATCACTTGGTGCTTCTTCAAAAGGAAGTTGCAGCCCTCTTGGCCAAGAGGGCCATCGAGCGCGTTCCGACCCCAGAAGTAGGACGTGGTTGCTACTCCCACTACTTTCTGGTGCCCAAAAGGACAAGGAGGACATGCGTCCTATCTTGGACCTCCGGAACGTCAATCGCTTCCTCCGGAAGGAGAAGTTCAAGATGCTCACCCTAGCTCAGGTCTTGACTGCCCTCGACCCTGGAGACTGGCTGGTAGCGTTGGACTTGCAGGACGCTTATTTCCACAACCCCGTCCTGCCGGCCCACCGGTGTTACCTACGTTTCACGGTAGGCCTCGAGCACTTTCAGTTCACCATGCTCCCCTTTGGCCTTACCAGTGCCCATCGGGTGTTCACGAAAGTGATGGCGGTGGTCGCAGCTCATCTGCGCCGGGCAGGGGTTTCAGTCTTCCCCTACCTCGACGACTGGCTGCTGAAGGCGGGCTCGTCCCAGGCAGTCGTCTCCCACCTCCAGACTACGGCCGAACTCCTGCACTCGCTGGGGTTCTCCATCAATGTGCCGAAGTCGCATCTGGTTCCTTCTCCACAGCTCCTTTTCATCTGAGCAGTTCTGGACACAGTTTCGGGTTTATCCTCCCGAACGGCGAGTCCGGGATATTCAGGCTATGATTCCGATCTTTCGGCCTTTATCCTGGGTTTCGGTACGGATGACCCTGAGGCTGCTGGGCCTCATGGCTTCCTGCATCCTGCTGGTCGATCATGCCAGATGGCATATGCGGGCTCTGCAGTGGGACCTGAAGTTCCAGTGGGCGCAGCACCAGGGCAACCTGTCCGATCACGTCCAGATCTCGGAGGGGACTGCAAAACAGTTGCAGTGGTGGCTCTCGAACCGGCAATGGGTCATGGGCAGATCCCTCTCCCTTCCCCAACCAGAGCACACCGTGGTGACGGACGCGTCCCTCCTGGGATGGGGCGGCCACATGGGAGAGGCGGAGATCAGAGGCCTCTGGTCTCCGGCGGAGTCCAGGCTCCATATCAACCTTTTGGAGCTCAGGGCGATCCTACTTGCACTGAAAGCATTCCTTCCCTCTGTCAAGGGGAGAGTAGTGCAGGTGTTCACAGACAACACCACCGCCATGTGGTACTGCAACATGCGGGGTGGGGTCGTGGACCCTATGTCAGGAGGCTCTACGTCTCTGGACGTGGCTGGAACATCAAGGCATTTCCTTGGCGGTTCAACACCTGGCAGGTACCCTAAACGCCAGGGCGGACGAACTCAGCCGCAGGTGCATGTTGGATCACGAATGGCGTCTTCACTCAGAGGTGGCACAAGGTCTCTTTCAACAGTGGGGAGAGCCTTGGTTAGATCTATTCGCCACCGAAGAGAATGCGCAATGTCAGCAGTTCTGCGCGTTGGAGTTTCCAAGGCGGCACTCGCTCGGTGCCGCTTTTCGTCGCGAGTGTAGTTCCGGTCTGTTGTACGCCTTTCCGCCTATACCACTTCTACCCAGAGTGCTGAAGATCAGACGCAACCGGGCCCAAGTCATTCTTGTGGCGCCGGACTGGGCTCGAAGAGTTTGGTATCCCGAGCTACTCGGTATGAGCGTGGATCCCCCGATCCGACTGCCTCTTCGGGAGGATCTCGTGTCGCAGCAACAGGGGACGGTCCTCCACCCGAACCTGTCCAGCCTCCACCTCCTTGCGTGGAGATTGAGCGGCGACAGCTGATTCCATTTGACTTGCCTCCTGAAGTCTGTAATGTGATTCTGGCAGCCAGGCGTCCCTCCACTAAAACGGTATACGCCTGTCGGTGAAATAAATTTGTGGCATGGTGCACAGCGAAAGCTGTAGATCCTCTTGCTGCCCCTCTTTCTGAGGTCCTATTGTTCCTTCTCTCTTTGGCCTAGCAGGGCTCTGCTCTGGGCACTATCAAGGGCTACCTTTCTGCTCTTTCAGCCTTTCTTAGGCTGCCTGATCAGCCCTCTCTTTTCAAGTCCCCTGTTACCAGATTTCTCAGAGGCATTACTCACCTTTTCCCTCCTGTTCCTTTTGTCATGCCTCAGTGTGACTTGAACCTGGTTCTCACATACTTAATGTGCGCTCCCTTTGAGCCTCTTCATAACTGTCCTTTGCGGTTATTGACTTTGAAAACTGTCTTCCTGGCGGCCATCACTTCCGCTCGGCGGGTGAGTGAGCTCCAAGCTCTTTCCTATAAACCTCCTTTCCTGGCGATTCATCCGGACAAGGTTGTGCTTCGACCGCGTCCCTCCTTTCTACCAAAAGTAGTCTCTGCCTTTCATCTCGGGCAAACTGTGACTCTGCCCACTTTCTTTCCGCCTCCGCACCCTTCAAGGGAAGAGGAGAGGCTCCACCGTCTGGACCCAAAATGTGCGCTTTCATTCTATCTCAACCGCACACAGCAGTTCCGGGTGGATGTCCAGCTCTTTGTTGGCTACGTGGGCGCCAAGAAAGGCCGGGCTGTGCACAAAAGAACTATCTCACGATGGGTTGTCTTGTGCATTAAAGCCTGTTACTCTCTGGCTCAAAAGGAACCTCCGGTTGGGCTGCGCGCCCATTCTACCAGGGCGACAGCAGCTACTACGGCATTGGGACGCGGTGTACCCCTGCAAGACATGTCAGGCGGCCACTTGGGCCTTGTTGCATACTTTCACTAAGCACTATTGCCTTGACAGTCGGGTCCGGAGAGACGGCTTCTTTGGCCGTTCAGTTCTCCGTGACTTTCTGGTGTGATCTTTGTTCGCAGACCCACCACCGGGGTTGGTATTGCTTGGGTATGTATTCTAAGGTAAGGAATCTATCACTAACGTGTCTTTCAGATGCACAAGTTACTTACTTGTGTAACGATATATCTGTAAGAGACATTAGTTAGTGATAGATTCCTTACCGCCCGCCCATCCTCCCCGTTCTGCGAGCTGTTCTCTAGGGTTCAGGTCATCCCTTTCAGGGCCTTAGTTCTATTGCACCAGTAGTCAGTCTCTGGCATGGCTCTGCGCTCCTGGCGCGGAAAAGTTGTGTACAGAACGGACGTCAGCGCGCGTGGGCGCGTCTAAGTAGCTCCGACGACGTCATCTCGGCGGCTACGACGCCAGCGGCGTATACGGAGCCCTACGAAGACGCCTACCGACGCGCAGGGGTACTGTTGACGAAAAACTTTCCGGATCCAGTCTGACGCCTGGGGATATTCTAAGGTAAGGAATCTATCACTAACTAATGTCTCTTACAGATATATCGTTACACAAGTAAGTAACTTGTGCTTCAAACCTCTATCTTAAACGCACCTTTTGATAAGGAACACCTTTTTGGCCCAGTGGTAGACTCTTCACTGGAAAAGATGAAGAAGGACACTGAAGTGGCCAAATCCATGGGGGCGTCAGTCACCATAAGGCTGTGGTTCCTTTCGGTGCTCTTTCTATCGAGTGGGGTCCAAGAATTCTTCCTCAGAAAATACCTCCACCTACAAGGGTAATAACCAACCCTCTGGCTCTAAGAACTCCTTCCGAGGGGGATACAGAGGAAATAACGGTAAGGGAAGAGGTAGAGGTTCAAACACACGCACCTCCCCCTCCAATTCAAAACAGTGACTCACCTCTCCTTCCCCCCCCGACCACCTAACACCTGTCAGGGGAAGACTGTCAAATTTCTTACCAGCTTGGCAGTCGATAGCAACAGACAAGTGGGTTCTGCAAATTATCCGTTCTGGTTACTGCCTGGAGTTCATCAACACTCCTCCAAACATTCCCCCAAAGTCACAAACTCTCACTGGATCATCTACACCTCCTCAAACAAAAGGTACAGTCTCTACTTTTAAAAGGAGCTATAGAGCCCGTACCACTACAACACCAGGGGTCGGGCGTGTACTCCTTTTACTTCCTGATACCAAAAAAGGACGGGTCCCTCAGACCAATCTTAGATCTCAGAGAACTCAGTTTTTACATACAGTCAGACCATTTTCACATGGTAACACTTCAACAGGTACTACCCCTTTTGCAAAAGGGCGACTTTCTGTCCACTCTAGACTTAAAGGACGCCTACTTTCATATTCCAATCCACCCTGCTCATCGCAAATTTCTCAGGTTTGTGCTAGCGGGCCAACATTACCAGTTCAAGGTGCTCCCATTCGGAGTCACCACTGCCCCCAGAGTCTTCACAAAATGTCTGGCGGTGGTAGCTGCTCATCTCAGGAGACAAAGCATCCATGTCTTCCCATACTTAGACTGGCTCATCAAAGCCAGCACGTACCAACAGTGTCTCAAATACACTTCCATAACCCTCAAGTTACTGCATCGACTAGGGTTCACAGTCAATGTGCCAAAGTCACATCTTCAGCCAGCCAATATTCAGAACTACCTAGGAGCCACTTTAGATACTCAAAAGGCTCTGGCGTTTTCCAACGCAGTCAGAATTCGCAACATTCCGGCTTTGGTTATCCAGTTTCAACCCAATCAATCTCTTCCAGCTCGGGCTTACATGCAACTGCTGGGGATGATGGCATCTTGCATCATGATCGTCCCATATGCCAGGCTCCACATGCGTCCGCTTCAGGAATGCTTAGCCAGTCAGTGGAACCAGTCCCACGGTCTATTAACCGATCTAGTGTTGGTAAGCGGCCGAACTCATCGCTCTCTGCAGTGGTGGAACACACAATCTGTCAAAAGGACTGCCCTTCATAGACCGGGTTCCACAGACCGTACTAACAGCAGACGCGTCTCTAACTGGCTGGGGTGCTCATCTACAGCAACACACAATACAAGGCCTGTGGAGTCACCAAGAAAAGTTGGTCCACGTCAACCATTTAGAGCTCATGGCCATATTTCTAGCCCTCAAAGCTTTTCAAACCCATCTGACTGGCAAAGCTGTCCTGGTTCGTACCGACAACATGACAGCTATGTATTACATACAAAATCTGAAAGAGACACGTTAGTGATGGATTCCTTACCTTAGAATATCCCCAGGCGTCAGACTGGATCCGGAAAGTTTTTCGTCAGCAATACCCCTGCACGTCGGTAGGTGGCGTCGTGCGGCTCCGCATTCGTCGCTGGCGTCATAAGCGCCGAGATGACGTCACGGAGACTACTTAGGCGCCACCCATGCGCGCTGACGTCAGTTCTTTCTTTTTCCGCGCCAGCAAGCACAGATCCGGTTACAGCACGTACCTTAGTCACTTTTTGACTATTTATTTTTGGCACTTTTGTCTCTACTTCTTTAAATCTTGACTCCTGGTGCCACGTAGGGATGCCTGGGTTTAAATCCTGCGCGGCCTGCCGCCATACGATGTCGGTGGCCGACCCCCATGGCGTCTCTCTACTGTCTGGAGCGCGACCATGACTCCCGGTCATGTTCCGACTGTCTGGCCATGGCTCCGAAGGCTTTGCGGGAGCGGTCCCGAAAGCTGCTGGAGGCCCGTCAGTTGTCTCCGCGCCGTTCGAGGTCCAGGGGTCGCTCAAGGGACCGGCCGCGGAGTCGCCATCATCACTCCTCGGGGTCCAAGTCTTCACCCTCTGAATCGGGTAAGCGACGTCACAAAAAGAAGTCGAAGAAGCGCGTACTCTCTCCGACCTCCCCCGGTCAGTCTTCGGGCGTGGACGAGGGGGCACGGGGTCCTTCCCCCGCGGCTCCGTTGGAGCCTGTCAGTCCTGCGGCCTACCCGCCATACCCGGGTCCGTCGGCGACTCCGGCCCAGGTGCAAGAGTTTCTTGCCGCCATGGACCGCCTTTTCATGCCTAGGGCTCCCGCCGGTGCGCCTTCGGGCCCCACGGTCCCTCTTGAGGGCCCTTGGTTGCCGCCGCCGGCTCTGGCCCCGGCGCCGCAGGGTCTTCCGCCGGCGGCTCCGGCGCCACCTGCGGCTCCCTTCCTGGCGCCGCCCTGGGTTCCGTTCGTCCCACCTCCGCCCTTGCCCGAGTTCGCGGGCAATTTTGCTCCAGCTTGGGACCCTGATTGGGGCTTGGAGCCGGAACGGCGTCGACCAGCGCCATTCTCGGCGCCTTTCCCGTCGCCGGTGGAGCATTTGTTTTCCCCTGTGCCTCCCCCGCCGCTGCAGCCTGTACCTCGGGCCGTTGTGGAGGGGGAGGACTGGGAGGGGTCGGAGGACCCTCTTGCACGGCAGTGTGAGTCCGAACAGGAGTGGGCAGAAGACTCAGAGGATGCAGGTTGCCTTGACCTCTCTTCTGAGCCTGGGTTTGTGTCTCCTCCCACTGTCATGGAGGAAGGCGCCACATACACTGTGGTGCTCCGTAGGGCAGCTGAGGCTCTTGAACTTGACTTGCCTACTGTTACCCTCCGGACTAACCTCCTTACTGAAGTGCTTCAGCCGGCGGCAAGTTCTATGGAACCTCTGCTTCCGTTCAATGAGGCCTTGGCGGATGTTTTGATGGGTACCTGGTCTAGGCCTGCCACAGGGGTTCCTGTGGATAAAAACGTGGCCAGGCGTCACCGCCCGGCACCGGGTGACCCTGCCTTTTTGACAACTCATCCGACACCGGAGAGCCTGGTCATTCAGGCCTCCACTTCCCAAACTGCATTCCCTACCGCTCCGCCGGATAAGGAATCAAAAAAGCTGGAGCAGTTTGGCAAAAAGTTGTTTGACTCTGCCAGCCTGGGGCTGCGGTCAGTCAACACTGCATACCTCTTGGGCCGCTATTCTCACGCTGTGTGGGACACGGTGGCGCAAACTCTGCCCCAGTGCCCGGAGGAGGTTCGGGCTGTGCTTTCCCAGGCTGTTGCAGAAGGGAAGGATGCCGCGAAGTTCCCCATTCGGTGTGGGTTGGACACAGCGGACTCTTTGGGGAGAGCCATCTCCACGACGGTGGCATTTCGGCGACAAGCCTGGCTGCGGTCCACGGGGTTTTCGGGGGATGTCCAGAGTTTCCTCCTGGACATGCCTTTTGAGGGTACTCGCCTGTTTGGCGATAAGGCAGACAGTGCGCTGGAGCGTTTTAAGGACTCTCGGGCTACAGCCAAGTCCTTGGGTCTCTCCGCCCGGCCACACGCCCGGCCACGTCTACCTTTCGTGGCCGCGGAAGGGGCGCCCCTACACGCCCGTTCAGCCAAAGGCCTGCGCAGAACCAACCTCAGCGCGGCCGCGGGCGTGGTGGCCGCTGTGGCGGCACAGGGGGTCAGCGTGCGGGTCAGTCCACCTCCGCTCCCGCAGCATCCGCCTCAAAGCCTTCCTAGTCCGAGCTTTGGGGTGCACCCCACGCCGGTGGGCGGCAGGATTCAACATCACCTCCCCCACTGGCGTTCTGTCACTTCGGACAGGTGGGTGCTGCTAATCGTCCGGAGGGGCTACTCCCTCCCCTTCGAGTCTGCCCCCCCGGCCATTCCACCTCAGTTCCACCGCATGTCGGGGGATCACTTGGCGCTTCTCCGACAGGAAGTCACGACCCTCTTGGCCAAGGGGGCCATTGAGTGCGTTCCTGGGCCAGAAGTAGGACATGGTTGTTATTCCCACTACTTTCTGGTCTCCAAGAAGGACAAAGGGGGCTTGCGCCCCATCTTGGACCTCAGGCACGTCAATCGCTTCCTCCGGAAGGAGAAGTTTAAGATGTTGACTCTGGCTCAAGTCTTGGCTGCCCTCGACCCTGGAGACTGGATGGTAGCGTTGGACTTGCAGGACGCATATTTTCACATTCCCGTCCTGCCGGCCCACCGGCGTTACCTGCGGTTCACGGTAGGCCAGGAGCATTTTCAGTTTACCGTGCTCCCCTTTGGCCTTACAAGCGCCCCTCGGGTGTTCACAAAAGTGATGGCGGTGGTCGCAGTTTATCTGCGCAGGTCAGGGGTGTCAGTCTTCCCCTACCCAGACGACTGGCTGTTGAAGGCGGGCTCGCCCCAGGCCGTCGTCACCCACCTTCAGACTACGGCCAACCTCCTGCATTTGCTGGGGTTCTCCATCAACGTGCCGAAGTCGCACCTGAGTCCCTCTCAGAAGCTCCCCTTCATCGGAGCGGTTCTGAATTCGACGCGGTTTCGGGTTTATCCTCCCGAGCAGCGAGTCCGGGATATTCAGGCTATGATTCCGATCTTTCAGCCTCTATCCTGGGTTTCAGTCAGGATGACCCTCCGGCTCCTGGGCCTGATGGCCTCCTGCATTCTGCTAGTGCAACATGCCAGGTGGCATATGCGGGCTCTGCAGTGGGACCTGAAGTTCCAGTGGGCACAGCATCAGGGCAACCTGTCCGATTATGTCCAGATCTCGGAGGGCACTGCACGACAATTGCGGTGGTGGCTCACGAATCGCGATTGGGTCAATGGCAGATCTCTCTCTCTCCCCCAACCGGAGCACACAGTGGTGACGGATGCGTCCCTCCTGGGATGGGGTGGCCACTTGGGAGAGGCGGAGATCAGAGGCCTCTGGTCTCCGGCGGAGTCCCGGCTCCATATCAATCTTTTGGAGCTTTGGGCGATCCGACTTGCACTGAAGGCATTCCTTCCCTCTGTCCGGGGCAGTGTCGTGCAGGTGTTCACGGACAACACCACCGCCATGTGGTATTGCAACAAGCGGGGTGGGGTCGTGGACCCTATGTCAGGAGTGTAGGAAAGTGGCTCTGTATATACTGTACCCAAGTAAGGTTCAGGGTGTACAGAGTCCACAGTCCCCAGAGGGTTGACAGAGGCTAAAGTTAGATATAACCTTACTCTCCAAAGTGGTAGCTTGGTCGAGCAGTAAGGCAGTATCAGAGGACAGTGTAAAGCATTTGTTGTACACACTCAGTCAGCAAATGAAGCCACACACTCAAGAACTGAACTCTAGGCCAATGGTTTGTATATAAAAAAATATATGCTTGTTTTATTTTAGAACCAACAATAGGATCAAAATATACTTTCTCAGTATGAGATGCTTTGGTTATTCACCTTACAGATAGGCAGTAGACTTTTTTGATAGTGGTTATCACAGTTGGTGCAAGAGGCAACACAGGGTCAAATTCAATGCAACATTGAGCTCAATGGAAAATTATGCTTAATTACAATTGATTATTTTGCAGAGCACTTTTCTAACCACAGGACTGGATCCTGGATTCAGTCCTGGGACACTTCCTGTAAACAGGTAAGAAAAAGCGTTTTGGTTATTGTAGTGATTTTTGAAGAATATTACTATATTTCAAAAGCTGACACTTAGAAACTTTTCTGGGTAAAATTACCAATGTTATCCTATGAAAGGAAATACAGTGTGCAAGCAAAGTATGTTTACGTTACTTTTGTAATCCAGTGCTGGACTCCTAGGTTCAGCACGGGGACATTTACTTAAAACAGGTAAGTAATTACGTTTTTGTAGTTTGTACGATTTTTAAAGAATATTTGTAAAATACAGAAATCGACACTTAGAAGAAATTTCACAGAAAACCAGTCAATGGATCCCTATGAAAGAAAAGTGAGTTAGCGGTAAGTAACGTTGCGATTACTTTTTAGGGCCAGTGTTGGGCACTCGGGTCCAGCACTGAGGCCCCTTCTAATACTAGGTGAGTATTTTCGTTTTCGTGACTCGGTTGATTTTTGGTGAATATTCTAAAGTTTCAGAACTCCACACTTAGAAGAAATTTCGCAGAAAACCAGTCAATGGAACCCTATGGAAGAAAAGTGAGTTATCGGATTTCGGGTAAGTACTTGACTGGCAGGGTTAAGGTTCTGGGTAAGACTCAGGGGTCCCCCAGGATCAGGTAAGTACAGTTTTTACACCCTCAGCGGCACAGGGGCGGCCGGGTGCAGAGTGAGAAGGCCCAATGTTATCCTATGGCAGGCGGGGGCCCCGGGTTGGTGGCTGCTGGCAAGCAGGCCAGGCGACTGTGGGAGCTGGGCTCCTGGTCACTTGCTCAGGGCAAGTAGGGAAGTAGGTTAGGATAGAGGTTGCACTTCCAGGGGCACTCGGGCGGCTGGGTGCAGGGTGCTTTTGAGCCGTCGGGCGCTCAATGTTAAACAATAGAGGTCGTGAAAGGTGAAGAAAGGCTGCAGGCTCGGGACGGTGATTCTTCAGGGACGACCAACACTTCAGGAGGTAAGTTGGGGTCTTGGAGGATAGGTAGACACCCAGGAGTTGGGCACAGGGGGCCGTGGGCGCCGGGTGCAGGGGTGTCTTTTGAGGTCGGGAAATCTTACCCCCTGCTGGTCGCGGTTGGAGGGGTCCCTTGTCCTGAGGCTGCAGGCGTCGTCTGGGTCGTCGAGGAGGGTCCTTGGCCACTGGATTCCAGGTCAGAATCGCCGGGGGGACGTCCTTGAGGTCTTTGGTCACTCAGGCACAGGCTGGACTCGGCGGGTGCAGAGTGTGCAGGTTTCGCGGCTCGGTGCCAGGGCCGGGTCTTTGGTAGGTTTTCTTTTGAGCAGTACCACTGCTCGTGGGAGTCCCTGGGTCGAAGGCTGTAGCACAGAAGTCAGGTCCTCCGGGGTTTGTGAGGTTGCTGAGGCCGGGATTCCGCAGGAGCAGGTTCAGAGGTCGACAGGCCGGTAGGGCTGGGGCCAAGTCAGTTGTTGTCGCCTCCTTTTTAGCAGCTGCACGGCTGGTCTTCTTGCTTCGTCTTCTCTTCTTGTTTTCGGATTTGGGAACTCTGGAAGGAAGGTTCAGGGAGCCCCTAAATACTAAATTTAGGGGTGGTTACAGGTAGGTAAGGGCAGGGACCAATGGGTCCCTTCCCTGGGGTGGGTACACCCCCTATTCTGTTCCTCTCCAGTGGGAGGGGGCAGGAGCCTGTCCCTGGTTGGCCAGGTCCCCCCATCCTCAAGATGGCGGGGACTCGAGTTTGTGCTTCACCTCGCCTCCCCCACCTTAGGGGTGGAGTTGGCAGAGGTGGGCACAACCCATTTCCTGCTTCTGGTTTTCCCGCCGGTTCTCCCGCCAGGAGTGGGGGTAGAACCAGTGGGGACCAGTTTGCTGGAAGCAGCAAATGGTCTGGGGAAACTCCAAAGGCGGCAGGCCTTTGAAGCTCCCCCTGCCCATCCTGGGGGAGGAGGCTTTGGCACCTCGTCCCGGGATGTGCATTGTTTCAGGCCCCTGAGAGCAGAGGCTCTCAACCCAGGGGTCCAGAAACATGTCTGGTGGTGGCAGCCTGGGCAGCCACTCAGTCCGGACACTGGAGGTCGGGTTGGTTTCAGGGGGCATCTCTAAGATGCCCTCTGGAGTGCGTTTTACATTAAATCCCACACTGGCATCAGTGGGGGTTTAATGTGCTGAGAAGTTTGATACCAAACTTCTTAGTCTTCAGTGGGGCCATTATGGTGCTGTGGAGTTCGTAATGACAGACTCCCAGCACCATATACTCTTAATGGCAGCACTGCACTTACAATGCCCAAGAATGGACTTGGGCACTGTAGGGGCACAGGGCTCATGCCTCTATGCCCTCACCACTGGCATAGTGCACCCAGCTAGAGGGGTGGCTGACCTAGGCCAGGGCAGTGGCTTGTAGGCATGGCACACAGGGATGTGAGCCATGTCGACTCTTCACTTTTGTTCTGCACCAAGACACGCAGCCTGCAAAGGCAGTGTGTGTGTGTAAAGGTGCAGGGTCCCTAAGGGTGGCACAACAAGTGCTGCAGCCCTTAGGGGCCTTCCCTGGTCACAGTGCCCTGGGTACCCATGGTACCATTTACCAGGGGCTTACCTGTGGCCAGGGATGTCAATTGGGTGTAGGTATCAATGCAATTTTAGGGAAGGAACACAGGCCCTGGGTACCTGGTTGGCAGGAGCCCAGGGCACACTCAGTCAAAGTACATCAGCCATTCAGCAAAAAGTGGGGGCATACCATGTAAGAAAGATGGCACTTTCTCACAAGGAGGCTCTGCGCCTCTGGACATGGCTGGAACATCAAGGCATTACCTTGGTGGTTCAACACCTGGCAGGTTCTCTGAACGCCAGGGCGGACAAACTCAGCCGCCGGTGCTTGATGGATCACGAATGGCGTCTGAACTCGGACGTGGCGCAAGGTCTCTTTCTGCAGTGGGGAGAGACTTGGTTAGATCTGTTCGTCACCGAAGAGAAGGCGCAATGTCGTCAGTTCTGCGCGTTGGAATTTTCAAGGCGGCACTTGCTCGGTGACGCTTTTCGTCGCAAGTGGAGCTGCGGTCTGTTGTACGCCTTTCCGCCTATACCACTTCTGTCCAGAGTGCTGAAGAAAATTCGGCGCGACCGGGCACAAGTCATCCTTGTGGCTCCGGATTGGGCACGAAGATACTGGTATCCCGAGCTACTCAACATGGTGATCGATCCCCCGATCCGACTGCCTCTTCGGGAGGATCTTCTGTCGCAGCAGCAGGGGACGGTCCTCCACCCGAACCTGTCCAGCCTCCACCTCCATGCGTGGAGATTGAGCGGCGACAGTTGACAGCTTTCGATCTTCCTCCCGAAGTCTGTGATGTCATTCTGGCAGCCAGGCGTCCCTCCACTAAGACGGTATACGCCTGCAGGTGGAACAAGTTTGTGGCATGGTGCACAGCTAAGTCTGTGGATCCCCTTTCTGCCCCTCTTTCTGAGGTCCTTCTGTTCCTGCTCTCCTTGGCCCAGCAGGGCTCTGCTCTGGGCACTATCAAAGGTTATCTTCCGGCCATCTCCGCCTTTCTCAGGCTTCCAGATCAACCTTCTCTCTCTAAGTCCCCGGTTGTTAGCCGTTTCCTGAAAGGCATTGCACACACGTTTCTTCCCGTGCCTTTCATAATGCCTCAATGGGACTTAAATCTTGTCTTGACCTATCTGATGTGCGCTCCCTTTGAGCCCCTTCATAACTGTCCTTTACGTCTTCTTACCCTCAAGACTGCTTTCCTGGTAGCTATCACCTCTGCCAGAAGAGTGAGTGAGCTCCAGGCTCTTTCTTCTAATCCTCCTTTCCTTTCTGTTCATCCGGACAAGGTGGTTTTAAGGACCCGTCCTTCTTTCTTGCCAAAGGTTGTCACGCCCTTCCACATCGGGCAGACCATCACTTTGCCCACCTTCTTTCCGCCTCCGCATCCTTCAAAAGAGGAAGAGAGGCTCCACCGTCTGGACCCAAAACGTGCGCTCTCGTTCTATCTGAAGCGCACACAACAGTTCCGGGTGGATGAACAGCTCTTTGTTGGCTACGTGGGCGCCAAAAAAGGTCGAGCCGTGCACAAACGAACCATCTCTCGGTGGGTCGTTTTGTGCATCAAAGCGTGTTACTCGTTGGCTAAGAAGGAGCCTCCTGTGGGGCTGCGTGCCCATTCTACCAGGGCGACTGCAGCCACTACTGCCTTGGGACGCGGCGTTCCCTTGCAGGATATTTGTCAGGCAGCTACGTGGGCCTCGCTGCACACATTTACCAAGCATTACTGCCTTGACAGTCAAGTCCGGAGAGACGGCTTCTTTGGCCGCTCTGTTCTCCGTGACTTTCTGGTGTAATCTATTCGCAGACCCACCACCGGGGTTGGTATTGCTGGGGTATCTATTCTAAGGTAAGGAATCTATCACTAACGTGTCTCTTTCAGATGCACAAGTTACTACTTGTGTAACGATATATCTGTAAGAGACATTAGTTAGTGATAGATTCCTTACCGCCCCACCCATCCTCCCCGTTCTGCGAACTGCTTTCTAGGGTTAAGGTCATCCCTTTCAGGGCCCTAGTTTCATGGCACCAGTGGTCAGTTTCTTGCATGGCTCTGCGTTCCTGGCGCGGAAAGTCGTGTACAGAACTGACGTCAGCGCGCATGGGTGGCGCCTAAGTAGTCTCCGTGACGTCATCTCGGCGCTTACGACGCCAGTGACTAACGCGGAGCCGCACGACGCCACCTACCGACGCGCAGGGATACTGCTGACGAAAAACTTTCCGGATCCAGTCTGACGCCTGGGGATATTATAAGGTAAGGAATCTATCACTAACTAATGTCTCTTACAGATATATCGTTACACAAGTAGTAACTTGTGCAACAGGGAGGAACACACTCCCTCCAACTGTCCCACCTAGCCCAAGACATCTGGAGGTGGGCCATTCATCACAAAATCTATCTCTAGCAGAACACCTCCCAGGAGTAGACAATCAGATGGCAGATCTGCTAAGTCGTCAGACACAGCAGATCCACGAATGGGAACTACACCCTCAAGTTCTCCTCCCATTCTTTCAAATGTGGGGCTTTCCAGACATAGACCTGTTCGCCACGCACCTAAACGCAAAATGCCCAAACTTCGCGCCCAGGTATTCCCACCCATTGTCCAAAGTCAATGCACTGTGGATGAACTGGTCCGGGATATTTGCTTAAGTTTTCGCCTCTCCCACTCATTCCATTAGTGGTTCGGAAACTCAAACAGGCGTCCCTGACACCTAGTTGCTCCCACATGGGCACGTCAACCATGGTTCACAACCCTATTGGAACTCTTGGTAGTTCCTCATCAAAAACTACGTCTTACACCCAATCTCCTCACACAGAGCCATGGAGACATAAGACACCCAGACCCCAGTC
Organism: Calotriton arnoldi; assembly: GCA_963921515.1. NCBI lineage: Eukaryota > Metazoa > Chordata > Amphibia > Caudata > Salamandridae > Calotriton > Calotriton arnoldi. The sequence goes on from CAWUFW010000835.1 coordinate 2,563,779, forward strand.
AACTCAATCTGGCACCTGAAGTCCTAGAGTTTGGCTATCTTAATCTACCACCAGACTGTATGAATATTATCAAGGAAGCTAGACGTCCTACCACAAGAGCCTGCTATGTAGCAAAGTGGAAGCGGTTTGTGATTTACTGTAATAACCACATCAACCCGCTTGAAGCTTCTGTCCAAAACATTATATGCTATTTGTTACATCTACAACGTTCCAATCTAGCGTACACGTCAATACGTTTACATCTAGCTGCAAAAGCTGCATACCTACAAAATAGACATCTATCTCTTTTTAGCGTACCTGTCATTAAAGCGTTTATGGAAGGACTCAAGTTATTCCCCCGAGACGTCCACCTGCTCCAATATGGAATCTCAACATTGTCCTCACCAGACTAATGGGTCCACCCTTTGAGCCATTGCACAAATGTGAACTGCAATTTCTCACATGGAAAACTGCTTTCCTGGTGGCTATCACAGCACTCGGAAGAGTGGGTGAGCTTCAGGCATTAACTATAGAAGAACCTTTTTTACAAATGCACCAAAATAAAGTGGCTCCTCGGACTAATCCTAAATTCCTTCCTAAAGTCATTTCTGCTTTTCACATCAATCTGTTGAGTTACCCGTGTTCTTCCCTCAACCAGATTCAGTAGCAGAACGTGCCCTACCCACATTAGATGTAAAGAGAGCATTGCTGTATTACATAGAAAGGACAAAACCTTTCCGTAACACAAATCAACTTTTTGTCGCTTTTGCTCCACCACACAAAGGCAATTACATATCAAAATCAGGAATTGCAAGGTGGATAGTAAAGTGCATTCAAATCTGCTACGCAAAAGCAAAACTAACATTAACAGTTCCCCCTAGAGCACACTCTACACGCAAACTGAGGGCTTCTATGGCATTCTTAGGAAATATAACCATAGATGACATATGCAAAGCTGCAACATGGTCTACACCTCACACATTCACAAAACACTATTGTGAAGATGTGTTAGCAAGACAACAAGCTAGAGTGGGCCAGGCAGTTTTACGTACACTATTTCAGACCACTGCAACAGATGCAGGTTAGCCACCGCTTTGGGAGATAACTGCTATATAGTCTATGCATAGCATATGATTTACAGCTCATGTGCCCCGAACGGAAAATACTACTTAACCAGTATGCATCTGTTCTTGGCATATAGAGCTGTAGAGTCCTATGCGCCCACCCACCTCCCCGGGTACCTATACCTGTTGCAGTAACATCTTACTTAGATACATGCATTCATGGACATCTCCTTTTACTACTCTTACTAACTCCATTGCCACCCTCTGCTGGAAAACAATCTAACAATGGTGTTGATGCCCATGCGCACTATCACCGAAAGGAGGAGTCACCTACCTCGTGACTGGCAAAGACTTCTTCGAAGAAAAACAAAGTGCAAACATCCGGACCCAACACTAGATGGCGATCTATGCACAGCATGTGACTCTACAGCTCTACATGCCAAGAACAAATGCATACTGGGTAAGTAGCATTTTTCTATTTCCTGTTGCCCTCGCTGCTGTTTCTTTGTGTAACTGTTTTGTGGAAAAAATTCCCATCTACTCCAATAATGATACACCCCCTATTATGCCAACCTCCCGTGGGAGGGGGGCAGGAGCCTGTCCCTGGTTGGTTGGGTCCCCCCATCCTCAGGGGGGGGGTGGGGGGGACTCGGAGTTGTGCTTCACCTCGCCTCCCCACCCGAGGGGTGGAGTTGGCAGAGGTGGGCACACCTCTCTCCCTCACTTGTTTTTCCCGCCGGTTCTCCCGCCCAAAGTGGGGAGCAGAACCAGTGGGGACCAGTTGCTGAAAGCAGCAAGTGGTCTGGGGAAGCTCACAAAGGCGGCATGCCTTTGAAGCTTCTCCTTCGTGAACCCTGCCCATCCTGGGGGAGGAGACTTGGCACCTCGTCCCAGGATGTGCATTGTTTCAGGCCCCCAAGAGCAGCAAGCTCTCGACCCAGGGGTCCAGAAACATGTCTGATGGCAGCCTAAGGAGCCACTCAGTCGGGACACTAGAGGTGGGTTACTTTTCAGGTGGCATCTCTGAGATGCCCTCTGGGTGCATTTTTCATTAAATCCCACACTGGCATCAGTGTGGGTTTAATGTGCTGAGAAGTTTGATACCAAACTTCTCAGTTTTCAGTGTAGCCATTATGGTGCTGTGGAGTTTGTAATGACAAACTCACAGTACCATATACTCTTAATGGCAGCACTGCACTTACAATGTCTAAGAATGGACTTAGACACTGTAGGGGTACAGGGCTCATGCACCTGTACCCTCACCACTGGTATAGTGCACCCAGCTGGAGGGGTGACTGACCTATGCCAGGGTAGTGGGTTGTAGGCATGGCACACAGGGATGTGTGCCATGTCGACTCTTCACTTTGTTCTGCACCAAAACACGCAGCCTGCAAAGGCAGTGTGTGAGTGTGGTGGTACAGGACCTCTAAGGGTGGCACAATAAGTGCTGCAGCCCTTAGAGGCCTTCTCTGGTCACAGTGCCCTGGGTACCTGTGGTACCATTTACCAGGGGCTGACCTGTGGCCAGAGATGCCAATGGGGTTTAGTTTTGGGGAAAGAACACAGGCCCTGGGAACCTGATTGGCAGGGACCCAGGGCACACCAAGTAAAAGTGCATCAGTAGTCTGGCAAAAAGTGGGGGGGGTTACTGCAACAGAAACCCACTTTCCTACACATTGTATATGCGCTTTGATTTGATTATAGTAGAGCTACTAGTAATGCAATGCTTTTGATATACTGTACATATACTTTGTATTGGCTTTTTAGTAGAATGTCAAGTAGATTACTTTACAGATTACTTTTCTTACACAGTGCAGTATGCCTGGATACTGCACTGGGACATATCCTGTAAACAGGTAAGTAAAAGCGTTTTTGTTATTTAGGTACAGTTTTAAAGGGTTTCTTAGATTTTCCAACTCCACACTTCAAAACTTTTCATAGAAAAACAATTTTCAATGTTATCCTATGGAGGAAAATAGGGTTATCGGTTCAAAGGTAAGTATTCGGTTGTGGGAGTTGGGTTTCTGGGGTTAGACTCTGGGGTCCCCCAGGGTCAAGGATGGATTCTTGTAACACCCTCAGCGGCACTAGGGTCGCCGGGCGCAGAGTGCTGCGGCCCAATGTTATACAATGGGGTATAGTATGCCTCCGGTTGGTGGCTGCTTACGAGCAGGCCTCTGGGTTGTGGGAGCAAAGCTCCTGGACTTAAGCTCAGGGCAAATGGGGGTTCAAGCCAGCACAAAACGTGCAGTCTCAGCTGCACTGGGGCGGCCGGGTGCAGAGTGCTGTTCTGGCGTCGGACGCCCTGTAGCTTTCAATGGGGAGTCTCCAGTTTGCAAACACACTGCAGGCTTGGGGATGAAGGTCTTCTGGGTGCGACCACCACTTGGAGAGGTAAGTTGGGATGTTGGGTGCTGGTTAGGCACCGTCGGTTGGGCCACCCAAGGCCGTGGGACGTCGGGTGAAGGGGTGCCTATCTGAAAGAGACACGTTAGTGACAGATTCCTTACCTTAGAATATCCCCAGGCGTCAGGCTGGATCCGGAAAGTTTTTGCGTAGCAGTACCCTTGCGCGTCGGTAGGCGACGTCGTGAGGCTCCGCATTCGGCGTCGGGATCGCCGGGATGACGTCGCGGGCAGTACTTAGACGCCGCCCCTGCGCGCTGACGTCAGTTCTTTCTTTTTCCGCACCAGTAAGCGCAGATCCGGGAAGAGCAGTGCCCTAGTCATTTTTTGACGAAGTTTTTGGGTGATTTTTCACTGTTTTCTCGAAGTCTCTCGACTCCGAAGGTGTCGGTAGGGATGCCCGGCTTCAAGCCATGCGACGCCTGTGGTCGAATGATGTCGATCACAGACCCGCATCAGGAATGTCTCTACTGCCTCGACCACGACACCAAGTCGTGCCCCGACTGCCGGGCCTTGCATCCGAAGGCTTTGCGAGAGCGGTCTCGAAAGCTCCTCGAGGTCCGGCAATCGGCTCCGCGCCACACCAAGCCCCGGTCACGCGAGAGGTCGAGGGGCCGGTCGCGGAGTCCTCATCGGTCGTCGGGGTCCAAGTCTTCGCACTCCTCCGGTAAGTCGAAGCATAAGAAGTGGAAGAAGCGTCATCGCTCGACGACTTCCCCTCGCCGGTCTCGCGACTCGGCTGAGGGTCCTGTCGGCACCGTCCCCGCGGCTCCGGGAGTGCCTGTGGAGCCGCCACCGCATTACCCGTCCTTCCCGGGTTCGGGAGCGACTCCGGCCGAGATAAAGGAGTTCCTGTCGGCCATGGCCCGCCTCTTCGGGCCTCAAGGTCCCCCGAGTGCGCCTTCGGGCCCTGATGGGGTTTCTCCGGCGCCGCCGGCGACTCCGGTCCCGGCGCCGCCTGTCACACCAGCCTCGACCCCGGCTCCGGTGCTGCCACAACCCCGATCGACGCCGGTTGACCTGACGACACCTCCACCGGCGCCGATCTCTCCGGTGCCGTTTCCGATGTCGCCCGGGGCTCCGGGCGGCGTCGTTCCCCGGTTCTCTCCGGATCCGGACACGGCACCGGTCCTGCGTCGCTCGACGCCGGCTCCGACGCCGATGAGACCTTGGGTCCCACATGTCCCTCCTCCTTATTTTGAACCAGAATTGGAGGACGAAGAGAACTGGGAGGGGGTCTGAGGACTCTCACACAGCAATGTGAGTTTGATCAGGACTGGGCTGAGGAGCTTGGGGATGCCAGTGGTCTGGATACCTCCCCTGACTCTGGCATGCTGTCTCCGCCTTCCGTGGCAACGGAGGAGGGAGCAAACTTTGCAACGGTGTTGCGTAGAGCAGCTGGGGCCTTACACCTCCAGTTGCCTACAGTGGCTGTCAGGACTAACATCCTGACGGAAGTGCTTCAGCCGGCGGCTACCTCCTCGGAGCCACTGCTGCCGTTCAACGAGGCGCTTTCAGACGTTCTTTTGGGCACCTGGTCCAAGCCCACCACAGGGGCTCCTGTGGATAGGAACGTGGCCCGACGCCATCGCCCTGCTCCGGGCGACCCTCTGTTCCTCTCCCAACACCCCACCCCTGAGAGCTTGGTGGTCCAAGCCTCTGCTTCCCAAAGCGCCTTCCCTACCGCTCCCCCGGATAGGGAATTCAAACGCCTGGATCAATTTGGGAAGAAGGTCTTTTCTTCCTCCAGTGCTGGCTTGCGGTCCGTCAACACCACTTGCCTCTTGGGCCGATATTCCCACTCCTTGTGGGACCTGGTGGCGCAAGTTCTGCCCCAGTGTCCTGAGGAGGTCCAGACACTGCTTTCCCGCACCATTGCGGAGGGAAGAGATGCGGCAAAGTACACCATCAGATGTGGCCTTGATACCGCCGACTCGCTAGGCAGATCGCTTGCGACGACAGTGGCGCTGCGCCGTCACGCCTGGCTGAGAACCACTGGTTTCTCGGGTGATGTCCAAAACACTCTTATGGACATGCCCTTTGATGGGATCGGTCTTTTTGGGAACAAGGCAGACCATGCGCTGGAGCGCTTTAAGGACTCGCAGGCTACGGCCAAGTCCTTGGGCCTCTCTGCCTCGCGCCCTCCACAGCCGTCTGCTTTTCGCCCCTTTCGTGGCCACGGAAGGGGCGCCCAGTCACGTCCGCTGCCCAGCCACCAGCCCGCGCAGCAAATGTCTTCGCGTGGCCGAGGACGTGGCTCCCGCCGTGGCGGGTCAGGCAACCAGCGTGTGGGTCAGGCCACCAACCCCGCCCCGTCCGCGGCCTCCAAGCCCTCCTAGTCCTTTTCAGGTGCACAGCACGCCAGTAGGGGGCAGGGTCCGCCATCACCTTCACCACTGGCGTGCCATCGCCTCGGACAGGTGGGTCTTGGACATTGTCCGAAGGGGCTACTCCCTCCCCTTCGAGACCATCCCCCCAGCCATGCCACCTCAATTCCACCGCATGTCAGGGGATCACTTGGTGCTTCTTCAAAAGGAAGTTGCGGCCCTCTTGGCCAAGAGGGCCATCGAACGCGTTCCGACCCCAGAAGTAGGACGTGGTTGCTACTCCCACTACTTTCTGGTGCCCAAAAAGGACAAGGAAGACATGCGTCCTATCTTGGACCTCCGGAACGTCAATCGCTTCCTCCGGAAGGAGAAGTTCAAGATGCTCACCCTAGCTCAGGTCTTGACTGCTCTCGACCCTGGAGACTGGATGGTAGCGTTGGACTTGCAGGACGCATATTTCCACATCCCCGTCCTGCCGGCCCACTGGCGTTACCTGCGGTTCACGGTAGGCCTCAAGCATTTTCAGTTAAACGTGCTCCCTTTTGGCCTTACCATTGCCCCTCGGGTGTTCACGAAAGTGATAGCGGTGGTCGCAGCTCATCTGCGCCGGGCAGGGGTTCCAGTCTTCCCCTACCTCGACGACTGGCTGCTGAAGGCGGGCTCGTCCCAGGCAGTCGTCTCCCACCTCCAGACTACGGCCGAACTCCTGCACTCGCTGGGGTTCTCCATCAACGTGCCGAAGTCGCACCCGATTCCTTCTCCACAGCTCCTTTTGATCGGAGCAGTTCTGGACACGACGCAGTTTCGGGTCTATCCTCCCAAACGGCGAGTCCGGGGATATTCAGGCTATGATTCCGATCTTTCGGCCTCTATCCTGGGTTTCGGTACGGATGACCCTGAGGCTGCTGGGCCTCATGGCCTCCTGCATCCTGCTGGTCGATCATGCCAGATGGCATATGCGGGCACTGCAGTGGGACCTGAAGTTCCAGTGGGCGCAGCACCAGGGCAACCTGTCCGATCACGTCCAGATCTCGGAGGGGACTGCAAAACAGTTGCAGTGGTAGCTCTCGAACCGGCAATGGGTCATGGGCAGATCCCTCTCCCTTCCCCAGCCAGAGCACACAGTTGTGACGGACGCGTCCCTTCTGGGATGAGGCGGTCACATGGGAGAGGCGGAGATCAGAGGCCTCTGGTCTCCGGCGGAGTCCCGGCTCCATATCAACCTTCTGGAGCTCCGGGCGATCCGACTTGCACTCAAGGCATTCCTTCCCTCTGTCAAAGGGAAGGTAGTGCAGGTGTTCACAGACAAACCCCACCGCCATGTGGTACTGCAACAAACTGGGCGGGGTGGGGTCGTGGACCCTATGTCAGGAGGCTCTGCGCCTCTGGACATGGCTGGAACATCAGGGCATATTCCTGATGGTTCAACACCTGGCAGGTTCCCTGAACGCCAGGGCGGACGAACTCAGCCGCAGGTGCATGATGGATCACGAATGGCGTCTTCACTCGGAGTTGGCGCAAGGTCTCTTTCAGCAGTGGGGAGAGCCTTGGTTAGATCTGTTCGCCACCGAAGAGAACGCGCAATGTCAGCAGTTCTGCGCATTGGAATTTCCAAGGCGGCACTCGCCGGCGACGCTTTTCGTCGCGAGTGGAGTTGCGGTCTGTTGTACGCCTTTCCGCCTATACCACTTCTACCCAGAGTGTTGAAGAAGATTCGGCGCGACCGGGCCCAAGTCATCCTTGTGGCTCCGGATTGGGCTCGAAGAGTTTGGTATCCCGAGCTACTCAGTATGAGCGTCGATCCCCGATCCGTCTGCCTCTTCGGGAGGATCTTCTGTCGCAGCAGCAGGGGACGGTCCTCCACCCGAACCTGTCCAGTCTACACCTGCTTGCGTGGAGATTGAGCGGCGGCAGTTGATTCCTTTCGACTTGCCTCCCGAAGTTTGTGATGTGATTCTGGCAGCCAGGCATCCCTCCTCTAAGGTGGTATACGCCTGCAGGTGGGACAAGTTTGTGGCATGGTGCACAGCAAAGGCTGTGAATCCCCTTTCTGCACCTCTTTCTGAGGTTCTTCTGTTCCTTCTCTCTCTGGCCCAACAGGGTTCTGCCCTGGGTACCATCAAGGGCTATTTTTGTGCAATCTCGGCTTCCTCAGGCTTCCTGATCAGCCCTCTCTTTTTAAGTCCCCTGTTAACAGGTTTCTTAAAGGCATTACACACCTCTTTCCTCCTGTTCCGTTTATAATGCCTCAGTGGGACTTAAATTTGGTTCTTACTTTCTTAATGTGCGCTCCCTTTGAGCCTCTGCATAACTGTCCTCTTCGTCTTTTTACTCTGAAGACAGCCTTTCTGGTAGCCATCACCTCCGCTCATCGGGTGAGTGAGCTCCAGGCTCTTTCTTGCAAACCCCCCTTTCTGTCTATTCATCCAGACAAGGTTGTTCTTAGGATGCGTCCGTCCTTCTTGCCAAAGGTGGTTACTGCCTTCCACATTGGGGAGACCATCACTTTGCCCACCTTCTTTCCGCCTCCGCATCCTTCTTGAGAGGAAGAGAGGCTCCACCGTCTGGACCCAAAACGTGCGCTTTCCTTTTATATCAACCGCACACAACAGTTCCGGGTGGATTACCAGCTTTTTGTTAGCTACGTGGGCGCCAAAAAAGGTCGGGCGGTACACAAAAGGACCATCTCCCGCTGGGTCATCTTGTGTATCAAGGCCTGCTATTCTTTGGCTAAGAAGGAGCCTCCTGTTGGGCTGCGTGCCCATTCCACCAGGGCAACGGCTGCTACCACGGCTTTAGGCCGCGGTGTTCCGTTACAGGATATATGTCAGGCAGCTACGTGGGCCTCGCTGCACACGTTTACCAAACATTACTGCCTTGACAGCCAGGTCCGGAGGGACAGCTTCTTTGGCCGTTCTGTTCTCCGAGACTTCCTTGTCTGATCTTTGTTCGCAGACCCACCACCGGGGTTGGTATTGCTGGGGTATCTATTCTAAGGTAGGGAATCTGTCACTAACGTGTCTCTTTCAGATGCACAAGTTACTAACTTGTGTAACGATATATCTGTAAGAGACAGTAGTTAGTGACAGATTCCTTACCGCCCCACCCATCCTCCCCGTTCTGCGAACTGATTTCTAGGGTTAAGGACATCCCTTTCAGGGCCCTATGTCAGCTTCTTGCATGGCTCTGCGTTCCTGGCGCGGAAAGTAGTGTACAGAACTGATGTCAGCGCGCAGGGGCGGCGTCTAAGTACTGCCCGCGATGTCATCCCGGCGATGCCGACGACTGACGCGGAGCCGCACGACGCCGCCTACCGACGCGCAAGGGTACTGCTACGCAAAAACTTTCCGGATCCAGCCTGACGCCTGGGGATATTCTAAGGTAAGGAATCTGTCACTAACTACTGTCTCTTAAAAATATATCGTTACACAAGTTAGTAACTTGTGCTTTAGGGTCGGATCTTCTTACCAGCTCCTGGTCGCCGTTGGGGGGACCTTCCGGTTTGAGGCTGCAGGCGTCGGCTGGAGGCTTGAGGTAGGTCAGGGATCACCAGATCCCAGGTCAGGATCGCCGGGGAGACCTCCTCGTGGTGTTGGGCCACTCTAACTCGGGCCATGGGCATGCTATCTCCCCCCTACCATGGCTACAGAGGAGGGTGCATCATACGCAGTGGTTTTTGCGTAGGGCGGCTTAGGCCTTAAACCTTGAGCTTCCTACGGTGGCGGTCAGGACTAACCTCCTAAGCGAGGTGCTTCAACCGGCAGTGTCCTCTTCGGAGCCCCTGCTTCGTTCAATGAGACCCTCACGGACTTCCTTTTGGGCACTTGGTCCAAGCCCAACACGGGCTCCTGTGGATAAGATGATGGCCCGACGCCACCGCCCGGCCCCGGGTGACCCCATTATCCTCTCCCACAACCCCACCCCTGAGAGATTGGTGGTCCAAGCCTCGACTTTCAAGGGCGCATTCCCTACCACACCACCTGATAGGGAATCCAAGAAGCTGGACCACCTTGGGAAGAAAATGTTTTCTTCCTCCAGCTTAGGACTGCGGTCGCTGAACACCGCATGTCTCTTGGGCCATTACTCCCACTCTGTGTGGGACACGGTCGCGCAGGTGCTGCCACAGTGCCCGGAGGAGGCCCGGGCCGTGCTCTCTCGTGCAGTTGCCGAAGGAAGAGACGCAGCGAAGTTCGCCATACGTTGTGGGCTGGACACTGCTGACTCGCTGGGCAGGATGTTTTCAACGTCAGTAGCCCTGAGACGCTACGCCTGGCTGAGGTCCACTGGCTTTTTGGATGAAGTCAAAGCTACGCTTTTGGACATGCCCTTTGATGGTAGTCGCTTGTTTGGCGACAAAGCAGACAATGCTCTCGAGCACTTCAAGGACTCAAGGGCTACGGCCAGGTCCTTGGGCCTCGCTTCTACCTCTCGCCCCGCACAGTCTGCTTTTTGCCCCTTTCGTGGCTATGGAAGGGGTACCCACCCATGTTCCATCCAGAGCCACAGGCCTGCACAAGCTGTCCAGCCTCTGCGCGGCCAGGGACGTGGGACCCACTGGGCGGGCCAGTCCACCAGCGCCCCCTCTGCAGCAGCCTCCAAGCCTTCCTAGTCAGACTTTTCAGGTCCACCATTCGCCAGTGGGCGGCAGGATCCGCCATCACCTCCCCCACTGGCTCAACATCATGTCGGACAGGTGGGTTTTGCAGATAGTCCGAAGGGGCTACTCCCTCCCTTCGAGACTACCCCTCCATCCATGCCACCTCAATTCCATCGCATGTTGGAAAATCACTTGGCCCTTCTCCAACAGGAAGTTACGACTCTCTTGGCCAAGGGAGCCATTGAGCGAGTTCCTGCCCCAGAAGTGGGTTCTGGTTGTTATTCCCACTACTTTCTGGTGCCCAAGAAGGACAAGGGCCTGCGTCCTATCTTGGATCTCAGGAACGTCAACCGCTTCCTCCGGAAGGAGAATTTCAAAATGTTGACACTGGCTCAGGTCCTGTCTGCCCTCAACCCTGGAGACTGGATGGTAGCGTTGGACTTGCAGGACGCTTATTTTCACATCCCTGTCCTGCTGGGCCATCGGCGTTACCTGCGGTTCACGGTAGGCTACGAGCACTTTCAGTTAACCGTGCTCCTCTTTGGCCTTACCAGCGACCCTTGGGTGTTCACGAAGGTGATGGCGGTGGTCGCATCTCATCTGCGCAGATAAGGGGTTCCAGTCTTCCCCTATCTTGACAACTGGTTGTTGAAGGCGGGCTCGCCCCAGGCTGTCGCTTCCCACCTCTATACTATGGCCGACCTCCTGCATTCGCTGGGGTTCACCATCAATGTGCCGAAGTCACACCTGATTCCCTATCAGAAGCTCCTTTTCATCAGAGCTGTTATGGACACAGCGCAGTTTCGGGCATATCCTCCTGAGCAGCGAGTCCGTGATATTCGGGCTATGATTCCGATCTTTCAGCCTCTATCCCGGGTTTCGATCAGACTGACCCTGAGGCTACTGGGCCTCATGGCCTCCTGCATCCTGCTGGTGGACTGTGCCAGGTGGCATATGCGGGCTCTGCAGTGGGACCTGAAGTTCCAGTGGGCGCAGCACCAGGGCAACCTGTCCGATCACGTCCAGATCTCGGAGGATGACTGCAAAACAGTTGCAGTGGTGGCTCACGGACCGGCAATAGGTCATGGGCAGATCCCTCTCCCTTCCCCAGCCAGAGCACACAGTTGTGACGGACGCGTCCCTTCTGGGATGGGGCGGTCACATGGGAGAGGCGGAGATCAGAGGCCTCTGGTCTCCGGCGGAGTCCCGGCTCCATATCAACCTTCTGGAGCTCCGGGCGATCCGACTTGCACTCAAGGCATTCCTTCCCTCTGTCAAAGGGAAGGTAGTGCAGGTGTTCACAGACACCACCGCCATGTGGTACTGCAACAAACAAGGCGGGGTGGGGTCGTGGACCCTTTGTCAGGAGGCTCTGCGCCTCTGGACATGGCTGGAACATCAGGGCATGTTCCTGATGGTTCAACACCTGGCAGGTTCTCTGAACGCCAGGGCGGACGAACTCCGCCGCAGGTGCATGATGGATCACGAATGGCGTCTTCACTCGGAAGTGGCGCAAGGACTCTTTCTACAGTGGGGAGAGCCTTGGTTAGATCTATTCGCCACCGAAGAGAACGCGCAATGTCATCAGTTCTGCGCGTTGGAATTTCCAAGGCGGCACTCGCTCGGCGACGCTTTTCGTCGCGGGTGGAGTTGCGGTCTGTTGTACGCCTTTCCGCCTATACCACTTCTACCCAGAGTGTTGAAGAAGATTCGGCACGACCGGGCCCAAGTCATTCTTGTGGCTCCGGACTGGACTCGAAGAGTTTGGTATCCCGAGCTACTCAGTATGAGCGTAGATCCCCCGATCCGTCTGCCTCTTCGGGAGGATCTTCTGTCGCAGCAGCAGGGGACGGTCCTCCACCCGAACCTGTCCAGCCTCCACCTGCTTGCGTGGAGATTGAGCGGCGGCAGTTGATTCCTTTCGAATTGCCTCCCGAAGTTTGTGATGTGATTCTGGCAGCCAGGCGTCCCTCCACTAAGGTGGTATACGCCTGCAGGTGGAACAAATTTGTGGCATGGTGCACAGCAAAGGCTGTGACCCCCCTTTCTGCCCCTCTTTCTGAGGTCCTTCTGTTCCTTCTTTCTCTGGCCCAACAGGGTTCTGCCCTGGGTACCATCAAGGGTTATCTCTGTGCTATCTCGGCCTTCCTCAGGCTCCCTGATCAGCCCTCCCTTTTCAAGTCCCCTGTTGTTAACAGGTTCTTAAAAGGCATTACACACCTCTTCCTTCCTGTTCCGTTTGTGATGCCTCAGTGGGACTTGAACTTGGTTCTTACCTTTCTAATGTGCGCTCCCTTTGAGCCTCTACATAACTGTCCTCTTCGTCTTCTGACTCTGAAGAAAGCCTTTCTGGTGGCCATCACCTCCGCTCGGCGAGTGAGTGAGCTCCAGGCTCTATCATGCAAACCTCCTTTTCTGTCTGTCCATCCAGACAAGGTTGTTCTTAGGACGCGTCCGTCCTTCTTGCCAAAGGTGGTTACTGCCTTCCACATTGGGCAGACCATCACTTTGCCTACCTTCTTTCCGCCTCCGCATCCTTCCAGAGAGGAAGAGGCTCCACCGTCTGGACCCAAAACGTGCGCTCTCCTTCTATATCGACCGCACAAAACAATTCCGGGTGGATGACCAGCTCTTTGTTGGCTACGTGGGCGCCAAAAAAGGTCGGGCGGTGCACAAACGAACCATCTCCCGCTGGGTTACCTTGTGCATCAAGGCCTGCTATTCTTTGGCTAAGAAGGAGCCTCCTGTTGGGCTGCGTGCCCATTCCACCAGGGCAACGGCTGCTACCACGGCTTTGGGCCGCGGAGTTCCGCTGCAGGATATCTGTCAGGCAGCTACGTGGGCCTCGCTGCACACGTTTACAAAGCATTACTGCCTTGACAGCCAAGTCCGGAGGGACGGCTTCTTTGGCCGTTCTGTCCTCCAGGACTTCCTTGTCTGATCTTTGTTCGCAGACCCACCACCGGGGTTGGTATTGCTGGGGTATCTATTCTAAGGTAAGGAATCTGTCACTAACGTGTCTCTTTCAGATGCACAAGTTACTAACTTGTGTAACGATATATCTGTAAGAGACAGTAGTTAGTGATAGATTCCTTACCGCCCCACCCATCCTCCCCGTTCTGAGAACTGATTTCTAGGGTTAAGGACATCCCTTTCAGGGCCCTAGTATTTTTCAGACACCTATGTCAGCTTCTTGCATGGCTCTGCGTTCCTGGCGCGGAAAGTAGTGTACAGAACTGACGTCAGCGCGCAGGGGCGGCGTCTAAGTACTGCCCGCAACGTCATCCCGGCGATCACGACGCCGACGACGGACGCGGAGCCGCACGACGCCGCCTACCGACGCGCAAGGGTACTGCTACGCAGAAAACTTTCCGGATCCAGCCTGACGCCTGGGGATATTCTACGGTAAGGAATCTGTCACTAACTACTGTCTCTTACAGATATATCGTTACACAAGTTAGTAACTTGTGCTTCATGCGCCTTCCTTCATTCCTTGGTGGTAATGAGTTTGTTTTTCTGTGTACTGTACTGCTCCATGTCTGTTACCATATCAGTACTTTGTACCGTTCTTTTCTGTCACTCTCACATCTAATTTATCTCTCTATTGTGGGGGCTTAAGCATACTCCTTCGCTCTTCCTTCTCCATGGAGATACACCTATATATCTAGGTCCTATATGTATATCTAGTGATATTCTAGGTCTATATGTTTCCAAGTATATGGATATTCAATGGATTTCCCTAGAGATCTTCTAGTCTCTAGCTCTTTTACTATTGATGGCCGCTTATATGCAGATAGTAGTTGAGGTTTTTTCAACCCCAGATCGTTTCAACAACGCTTGCATGATTCTTTCTGCGGTGTTAATAGATTGCTCAGTGTTTTTAGATCGAGCCTAGCAGCAGCGCGCGTGCGCTGCTTGCTCTGCGTGGCATGCTGTATTGAAGTATGCACTGGAAGCCCTGCCCAATCTCCGCCCATATTTGTCATTGGCGTGTGTCATTGTACTTGGTAAATGCTGGCTTCTGATTCATAAATAGGCTTGTTAGTACCTCTTTGGTACCACCTTGTCTTCATTTGTAACCTCCCATGAGGACTGGCCCTTTTACTTCGGTTGTTACATGGAACGTCTTCTTTAGTCTGGAAGCACTATTTTATTTAATGCCTTTCTCCTGCTGCAGGCACGACATGCTTTCCTTCGCGCCATGCGCTTGTTCACTTTTAAAGCAGCCCGTGACAATCGTGGCCGCTTCTTTTCAATTAAATAGGTCTCGTTAAAAATGTTAGAGGCTTTACCAATGTGTTATCGACATCTCCGTTTCAGTCTTTCCTTAGTGAAGATGGGTGTGAGAAGGTGGTTCTGACCATCTGAGCCGCCCGGATTTTTCGCTTTTTGAATACGTGATTTTTGAGCTTTTACTGTGGGAGAGCCTCATAAGCTGAGACTCGCCCACAGTGAACTCATGATGAAATGGACTGCATGTGGATTTCACTTGTGTCTGCCTTGTGAGATAAGGCCGCTGCGCTGCAGCCAGGGTAAGGGGCTCCGGACTGGTTACATGTGTGCACTCATGTAAGGGCTGCGCGGGGGAGAGCCCTGTCGTGCGCAGCCCGGGACCCCCAACTCCGGGCCCCTGTGAAGAGGAAGCTGGGGAGCGCCGTTGCACCCCCGTGAAGAGATTCCTGGTGCCCGGAACCCCATCTCCGGGCCCCAAAGAAGCAGAAGTCGGGTAGAGCTGACGCGCTCCCTGTGAAGGTGGGTGGGGCCCAGGACCCTTCCCTGGGCCCCGGTGCCAGAGAGAGGAGAGGGGGGGGGAGGCCATTGCACTCCCCCCGCTGCAGAAAGAAGCAGTTGGGGGAGTGCCGTCGCACTCCCATGAGGCCCTGCCTGACCGGCTGCATCATTTGTGTCTGACCAGAATGAAGAGCTGGCTTCCGTGGCAGCACGCAAGGGTGCTGGCCAGTCGGGGAGCTGGCGAGAGCAGCCGTGAGTGGGCTCCCCGAGCTGCTCTCCAACTCACCATAATGCGTGGAGCCCGGGTGGGACCGGGCCCCCAGAGAAAGTGGATGTGGTGTGAAGCTGCCATCAAAGTCATCGCGGCTCTCCCCGGAGCAGCGAGAGAGTCACTGCTCAAGTATTTATGCATCTCAGGAAAGCGCCCCATAATGCCTTGCAGGACATGGTGAAGCCTGCAGGAAAACCAGCTTGTTCCTGCGTGTGGTGGCCCCAGGAGGATGGGGCCACCGCCATTTGTTTGCAAAGGTGCAGGGGGAGCTGCAGGAGCAACGCAGACCCCCCAGCACAAAAGTGAAACGTCCCCACCCTCAGTCTCTGGGGGACTTAAAGAAAATAACCCCTCAAGGGTTCGTTCATGTTTTCAAGCCTACCTAATGCTGGAACTTTTGTTCTTCAGCTGGGAGCTTATGCTTAGGACTACACTGAGGTATAAGAGGCTGAACATGGATTGCCTTCGTGGGGACATCCACTAGGGGGGGAAAGGTGTAATTGCACTGGTGGTGTTTTTCAGTTGTCGAAGAGGGGGGTGGGGGGGGGAAGGGGGAACTGTGGGCGGAGAATCAGAGGGCGGGAATAACCCAAGGATTGGATCAGTGGGCGGAGTCAGGTGTAGCCAGAATGCGCAAACATCCCAATTTTTAGTATTTGGCATTTCACTGCCCAGTTTAATTCAACCAATGGATACACATGATTATTTAAGGTTTAATATGAGTTATTGACATTAAAATACATTCACAAAGTGGGATATGTTTCCAACCAAAGAATGTTCCAAATACGCTTAAAAGTGGAAACACAAGCCATTTGTCTCCGAGCCATGGAGTTTCTGTCGTCAGCACTTCTCCCTTTTTCCACAAGAGCAGTTCAAACATGAATGGCAAATTATCCTAGTTTGCAAATGTTTTCTATATAATTATGGCTCTGCCATATTTGCCATATAATACAAGATCTGCTGCATAATCTGGCCATTTTAACTAATAAATTGTTTGTAGCTCAAACGTATCAAAAGTTAATAAAAAATGTGACTTGTGTTGCTGCGGAGTGGACGGCCCATTGCGAAGGTTGACTGATCACCTTTCTCACTGCTGCATTTGTATGTTACACTGGTACTAATAAGGGAAAATCTTCCCAGAGACTGTTAGCATGTGTACACATGTCAAAATAATAAAATATCAGAAAATATACTGCATTATGCTGCAGCCTTTTTTTTATGCATAATTTAGTCAACACTGCGGCATAGTTTTGTCCCTCATTGCTGCATAATTAATTCCAGTGGCCCCACAGCAGACAGCACATGTTAAAAGTGCTTGTGAATGAAGCAGAGAGCGTGTTAAGTTTGCGAACTTAGTTTGATGTTATCTTAGCAATTTCTTATATAGCGCACGTACACCAGAGGTTTCATGGCGCTGGCTCTAGAGTGTGCCGGTACCATTGGGAGGAGTTAAGCGTGGGCCTGCGTAAACAACCATGTCTTGAGCATTTTCCTAAAGCTCAGCAGGTTGGTACATGATCGAATCTTTAGTGGAAAGGAGTTCCATAGTCTGGGGGCCAAGGCAGCGAACCTGCAGCCTCCCTGACATTTTAGCTTGAAGGCTGGGGTGGTCAGAAGTTGGAGGTGGGCGGATCGGAGGTTGCGGGAAGGAGTGTACCTAGGTAAGACGTTTAATAAATTTGGGGCTCCGGCTGTGAAGAGACTTGAAGATGATGCAGCCCGTCTTGAAGGCCGTACGTTGGGGAATGGGGAGCCAGTGAAGTTTTTTTAAAAGGGGTCTGGCGAATTGCCATCTGGGTTGCTGATGGATCAGTCTTGCTGCTTGGTTCTGGACCAGCTGAAGCCGTTTAATTAAGAAAAGCGGCAAGCCAAGGTATATTGAATTGGCATAATCTAGGTGTGATAGTACCAAGGCTATCACGACCTGAATCAGTGCATGACAGAGAAAGATTTGAAATTAAATTTAAAGAAAACTTTTGTAATGACATGTGGGGTAAAAAGCTTAAAAACAAACAACATCATGTAGGTGGAGTTTTAATTAATAGAGTCTCATCTTTCTCTTATTTGGGGTTGCTTTTTAATATGAATGGTACATGGAACTCCCATATTGAATTATGTAATATGAAATGTTTAAGATCAATAGAGAGCATTTTTAGATTTTCAGCGAAGATGGGTAATAAACCCATCCGTGAAATCTTAGCACTCTATCGGAGCAAATGTATTTCAGGGGCCTGTTATGGAGCCGCTATTTGGGGTAGATCTAATACCACCTCCCTACAGACCCAAGAAAATAAATTCTTAAAGAGATTATTGGCAGTCCCCAATGGGACTGCAAACTACACAATTCATAAAGAACTTTCAGCTCTGTATATTAGTGATACAATAAATGTTGCAGGTCTTACCTTTTGGTACAGTATTTGGTCTAAGGATGAAACAAAATTCACAAAAGAATTAATTATGGACTGCCTAGCCCTCGATCAGAGTAGGAAGATTCCATGGCTGGAGCATATTCACAATATTTTAAAACTTTGCAAACCTGACATGGATAGAAGAGACCCCCTTCTATACAGGAGCTCAGTAAACAGGAACTTAAGCACAAATATTTAAAAATAATGGAAAACGAAAGAGAACGGTATGTCAGTCAAAAACACACTGTCATGTCATACTGTGAACGACCGCTTGTGAGAGGCCTACAGCCGTACCTAACATTGGTGAAAAATGTACAGCAGAGATTTTACCTTACAAGGTTAAGGATGGGTACGTTACACCATCTAGTCGCTTTCCCTAGAGTGGAAAAATGGTGTCAAAAACTTCCGAATTGCCCATGTGATGGAAAATCTATGCAATCCACGATGCATTTTATTCTTTTTTGTGGTTTTTATAAGGATATCCGGAAATCAGTTTTAAAACCTCTTTTTTACTAAACATGCTTTTTAATTATAAATATGCATTCAATTTCGTATGTAGTCTAGAAAATGTGAAAATTATAAGTACTGTTATTCGTTTTATATAACTTGCAGTTAGAAAACGAAAAGATTATTCACATCTAGATGCACTGATATATGAAAATTTAGATGATTATTTTTAATATCGTCCTTTTTAAGTATGTATTGCTTGCCAAGATCTTTACTTTGTATTCTAGGTTTTACTATGTACGCCTTGCACTAGCACTTTATTTCCCATGATGGAATGTATTTGCTCTTGATCAGTTTATAAATCCTTAGTTCTTTCAGATCACCGAGAGAGATTAATGATGGTCATATGGATTACAAAAATATTCTAAAAAATAATCTGTAAATGTATTTTAAATCTTTCTAAATGATTCAGAACGACAATGTACATTTAGGAATGTTTTTATAGTATGCTTTTATGGTGAGATTTGTTGCACCGAATAAAGCTGATTTTGATTTGATTTGATTTGAGTGAGCAGACGGCTGATCTTACGTAGCTGGAAGAAGCAGGTAGAGACCACTGTGCCCACTTGTGTTTTTAGTGATAAGTCGTTGTTAATGGTTACCCCTAGGCTCTTGACCGAGGTGGATGGTTGGGGGGGGGGGGGAGCCAAGTTCCGCCGGCCAGTAGTGTGGGCCCCAGAAGGTCTGACTGTTCCCAGTCAGGACTAGTTCAGTCTTGGTGTGTGTGCAAATCCTGCATTGCCAATCTCTGGTGAGTTGCAGCTACTACTGCTGAAACAAGGCCAATGGAGGTACCTATGGGTGAGGCGGAGTGGCCTCAAGGGCAGGGCCGTCCTTAGCACTGGTGGCGCCCTGTGCATTAATGTTTGTTAGTGCCCCCCAGTGACCACCTCCGCCATGGATTCCCTCACTACCACTCTTTAATAGTGCCCCTCAAGTCTCCATAACACACACTCTCAGATGCATTTAATTTGATTTACAGCGCTACTCATACCACTGTAGGGTGTCAGAGCACTTTACATCACACACATTACACAGACAATCAATATGTGTGTAAATCACTGTGTAGAAAATGTTACATAAGACTAAGGACTACAAGGTGTAGGAGTCACATGACAACCATACTAGTAGGCCGTATAGTTTAATAGTGATTGGTCTGGAGAAACACAAACTCAGAATTTAAAACGGAATACCATGGTTGGGGGTTCTCTTTAATAATCAGATTTGATTTCTATCCAAAAGAACACTTTTGGCAACATTAGGATAATCAAAGACTGGGGGGAAAAACATAACGCTCTAATTTATACCTTTCAGTTTGTATGCAGCTCTTAGATGACAGTTAATAGCTCACTGTTCTATGTTAGGATTTTAACTTATAAACTGCAAGTAACAAAAGGATCTCTCTGACAAAAGCAGTAACCCACTGACCTATTTACATTATGTGCACTTTGTGATCTGCATGGTACATGTTCTTTGCAGCAGGCACATTAACCCTCTGTGCTACCTTTCCATGAGTGAAAACTTCCACTAGAAAAAACTCTGTTTTCTCTCTAGGAAGAACATTAAACACCAGAGTCATCATGACATTTTTATTGTTGCCGAAAAGTGCTGGAGGCCGGGAAGGAGGCAGCAAGTGCTTTTAAAACCATAATATACTTGCAAACATGATGCCACCACCCAAGGTCAGCACCCGGTGCGGTCGCACTGCCCTAGAGCTGGCCCTTCTCAAGGGTCCTGGGACCTCAGTGACAGTGTCACTGTTGCTCTAGGGTGTGCTGCTTCTTAGGCCTGCCCGCAAGACTGGAGGTGAACTTCAGTATGGATTGTGGTGGACAAGCCTTAAAGGTTAACCAACACTTGCCATGCTAGGGTCCACCTGCTGGTGCTAAGACACCAGGGCTGCTATGGCCTTGCGGGGCCTTCTAAGGTGTAGCATGGGATTGTGCTCCCTCAGGAGAGTGGTCTGGTGGACTGGTTATGAAGGCTGAACCTGGTTCCCCAGTTCCAAATTCAGCAGCTCTGGCCATAGTGCCACATCCTCTCCCCCACTGAACACCATACTGCCCCACTGAGAGACTCACACTGCCTTCAACCACAATCCAATTGTGCCCCGCTATAAACACTTGGATGCGACTCAATTCAAATTACGCACTAGACGAGAGCAATATGCTGCCTACAAAAAAAAGTAACAACATCCTGGAAAAAGCAAACACTCATAGGGAATGCAAAATTTTGCAAACCATGTGAAATGTAAGCAGGAACAACATGGTTACCTTAACGCTTTTGCACTCACTATTCAGAAATCAGTGAGTACTTTTGCCTGAAAAGTTAGGGACATGACTACAGGGCCCTGAATGGACCCATTTCAATGTCCATTGCTTATATCCTTACAAAACGTAAGCAGTATGATAAAAAGACCACATCCCTGAACGCAGAGTCGCAGTACACATTTTGTTTTCCAATCCACGCATTGCAGTACCTCCAGGATTGGTGCACTAGATCCAAGCCCGGGAAAAGAAAGCCAAGAAAACAAAAGTAGAGCTTCACTGGCAAACTCTGTAAAATTGGCGCTAATGTGTTTGGCTGTGAATAAAATTAATCTGGCCTCTTTGCTACTACTCTCTTACTTTATTTAGTTATTTTTTCATTTTTAACCTTTTATTCCGGATGCTGGACTTTGGAATTAAAATGTCAGAAAAATACGGCATTTCCAGCAAATGTGTTTTTCTTTTTAGGAATCATTTCACAGGGGAGCAAATAAACGAGAGGAAAGGGAGTGAGAACCGCTTCTTGAAGTCACTGCTTTCAATAAGAGAAGAACTGCTAGACGGAAAGAGCGGGAAGAAGGAAAGAGTGGGGGTGGGCAGCTGAAGCAGCAGAGCAGAAGTGGACACTGTCCTTGTCTTCTCTAATAAAGACAGAGTCCTGTTACTTCTCTGCCCCCCGCCTGTCCTCGAACGCCAGGAACGCTGAGCTTTATCTATAGGCCTTGGCGATTTCTTGTATCCTGTGATGCATTTTCAAAAAAAAAAAAATAGGGGAACGGAATCTGTGAAATTAAAGAAGTAGGGGCACGCCGTGCCCTGCCGATCCCTTCCACTTCGACCACTGGTGCTTTTACATAATGTTGTTCCTTTTGGGGACTGGAAGTCACATGCAATATGTGAAATAAGTAATTTGGAAATATGTTGCTAGGCATTCCTGCCAGGGTGCCTGGTTGTAATTGCATAATCATGTGATTATAGATGTGATGCCTTTAAGGGGCTGTGATTGACTTGCATTATACATGTCATCGGGTATGATAAGTACCTGTCATTCTAAGTGATGCCTAAACATGTATTCTTGCTACTGTGTTAGTTGAACAACCAGACTGTCAGCCACTTGATTTAAGTGTGTAAACTGTATGGTCAGTATGAGATGCTCTGTCAGGGTTATGTGTCACTATGGCAGGTGTTCCCATTATAAATGCTTGTTGAAATAATGGGGTGGGCCGCCACTGTGGTGGTGCTAGTGGGAAGGGCCCTCACTCCAGATTATGGCAACCTGTTGCATTTGGGGGCAAGATGAAGTTCGTACATGTGAGTGGTGGTACTAGACCCCCCATCCCCCTCCTGCGGGAGGGGTGAGAATGTTTACGCAATGTCAAGAGGTATTTCCAACAGCTTATGTATATTTGTAAATTGATGTAGTATTGAGTAGTGTATGTGTAATAAATGTACTCTTCCTTTTTATAAAGAAAAGTACAGACTGGACAATCAATTATTGAGTGTTATTTCTGCGTACCTGTAAATGGCGATTACTAGCCCACACCACTTCCCTTGAGTTAGCCTTAGACTGCTCTGCAACACTACCCTCTGAGAGTCAAGCGCTAGAATGGGGTGTTTGGTTCCCAGTGAAGGACAAATGTAGACCCATTATTTGTGCAGGCCTCACAACAAATGCCTCGTTTTCCAACAATGGGCATGCGTCGCTCAGAGGGTGGTGAAATTATTTAAACACCGGTCTAGCCACAATCCAAAACTCCTGGCCCACTTATCAAAGCCTTGAAGTGAAATTATGAATTGCATAAATCTACTAATGCTACTTTTTAATGAAGCAGCAGCAGCAACTTCTCAAAACTGCTCACTAGGGACCTCTAGGAGCAGCTTGCAGTACTGCACCTAGACATGCAGTGCTAGTACCTTGCTCACTAGGGCCCTATAGGAGCAGCTTGCGGTACTGCACCGAGAAATATAATGCTGGTTCCTGGCTCACTACGCAAGCGTTTTCAATGCACTAGGTCTGGCATTACTGAAAGTATGAGCTATTGCGTTGCATTATTATTTGCAACGCCAATACCTCAAGCTATCAGTGAGCCACAGGACCTGTTCAATCTCCTAGATTAGTTCCACGATCTCTTATGGCCTTGTTAGGTCATTTATTGGGGTTTTCTTCTTGACATGGATGTTTTCTCCCAACATTGTTAGTTATTTTGTCTGTCCTGTGGTTTGGTGCACAGTTATTGCCACTTTATATGCATGGGTCAGATGCAGTTGGGGGTCGAAACTTTCTTGTTTCTCCTGTTCCATTCTTTGGGCAGCGACGTGTCTGATTAACCTGCTTTCTGCTCCCATGGTTTTCGGTGTACGATTCTTCCGAGTCTGGTCCCTTATGTGGGACTTTTAGGGCTGAGTTTCATGTTTTCCTCAGCCGTTCTTTCTTTCCGATCTCCTTGTCTTCTGGACCTGGTTATTCTACTTCTGTATTCTTTTGTAGTTCCGGTTCGCAGTCCCTCCGGGGATTATATGGCATGAGTATCTGATTCTGTGAGAAAGTGCCATCTTTCTTACATGGTATGCCCCCACTTTTTGCTGAATGGCTGATGTACTTTGACTGAGTGTGCCCTGGGCTCCTGCCAACCAGGTACCCAGGGCCTGTGTTCCTTCCCTAAAATTGCATTGATACCTACACCCAATTGACATCCCTGGCCACAGGTCAGCCCCTGGTAAATGGTACCATGGGTACCCAGGGCACTGTGACCAGGGAAGGCCCCTAAGGGCTGCAGCACTTGTTGTGCCACCCTTAGGGACCCTGCACCTTTACACACACACACTGCCTTTGCAGGCTGCGTGTCTTGGTGCAGAACAAAAGTGAAGAGTCGACATGGCTCACATCCCTGTGTGCCATGCCTACAAGCCACTGCCCTGGCCTAGGTCAGCCACCCCTCTAGCTGGGTGCACTATGCCAGTGGTGAGGGCATAGAGGCATGAGCCCTGTGCTCCTACAGTGCCCAAGTCCATTCTTGGGCATTGTAAGTGCAGTGCTGCCATTAAGAGTATATGGTGCTGGGAGTCTGTCATTACGAACTCCACAGCACCATAATGGCCCCACTGAAGACTAAGAAGTTTGGTATCAAACTTCTCAGCACATTAAACCCCCACTGATGCCAGTGTGGGATTTAATGTAAACGCACTCCAGAGGGCATCTTAGAGATGCCCCCTGAAACCAACCCGACCTCCAGTGTCCGGACTGAGTGGCTGCCCAGGCTGCCACCACCAGACATGTTTCTGGACCCCTGGGTTGAGAGCCTCTGCTCTCAGGGGCCTGAAACAATGCACATCCTGGGGCGAGGTGCCAAAGCCTCCTCCCCCGGATGGGCAGGGGGAGCTTCAAAGGCCTGCCGCCTTTGGAGCTTCCCCAGACCATTTGCTGCTTCCAGCAAACTGGTCCCCACTGGTTCTACCCCCACTCCTGGCGGGAGAACCGGCGGGAAAACCAGAGGCAGGAAATGGGTTGTGCCCACCTCTGCCAACTCCACCCCTAAGGTGGGGGAGGCGAGGCGAAGCACAAACTCGAGTCCCCGCCATCTTGAGGATGGGGGACCTGGCCAACCAGGGACAGGCTCCTGCCCCCTCCCACTGGAGAGGAACAGAATAGGGGTGTACCCACCCCAGGGAAGGGACCCATTGGTCCCTGCCCTTACCTACCTGTAACCACCCCTAAATTTAGTATCTGAAAGAGACACGTTAGTGATAGATTCCTTACCTTAGAATATCCCCAGGCGTCAGGCTGGATCCGGAAAGTTTTGCGTAGCAGTACCCTTGCGCGTCGGTAGGCGGCGTCGTGCGGCTCCGCGTCCGTCGTCGGCGTCGTGATCGCCGGGATGACGTCGCGGGCAGTACTTAGGCGCCGCCCTGCGCGCTGACGTCAGTTCTTCTTTTCCGCGCCAGTAAGCGCAGATCCGGGAAGAGCAGTGCCCTGGTCAATTTTTGACCATACTTTTTGGTGATTTTTCACTGTTTTTTTTCCAGCCTTCAGGTGTCGTAGGGATGCCCGGCTTCAAGCGATGCGGCGCCTGTGCGCGGATGATGTCCGTCACCGACCCGCATTGGGAGTGTCTCTTCTGCCTCGGCCGAGGCCACGACACCGAGTCTTGTCCCGAATGCCAGGCCCTCAACCCGAAGGCTTTGCGAGAGCGGTCTCGAAAGCTCCTCGAGGCCCGGCATTCGGCTCCGCGGAAGCCCCGGTCGCGTGAGAGGTCCAGGGGTCGCTCGCGGAGTGCACACCGGTCGTCGGCGTCGAAGTCTTCTTCGTCCGGTAAGTCTCGACACAAGAAGTCCAAGAAGCATCGTCGCTCTCGGACTTCGCCTCGCCGGTCTCGCGACTCGGCTGAGGCCCCTCCCGGCACCGTCCCCGCCCCGCGGCCCCGGACTTGCCTGTGGAGTCGCCCCGCCATACCCGCCCTTCCCGGGTTCGGGGGCGGATCCGGCCAAGGTACAGGAGTTCCTGTCGGCCATGGCCCGCCTCTTCGGGCCTTCAGGCCCCTCCGGTGCGCCTTCGGGCCCCGCGGGCCCTGATGGGGTTGATCCGGCGTCGCCGGCGGCTCCGGCCCCGGCGTCGCCCGAGCCTCCAGCCTCGATCCCGGCTCCGGCTCCGGCCCCGGCCTCGATCCCGGCTCCACAACCCCCATCGACGCCGGTCGACCTCACGACACCTCCGCCGGCGCCGATGTCTCCGGTGCCGTTCTCGACGCCGCCCTGGGCTCCGGGCGGCGTCGTCCCCAGTTCCTTCCGGCTCCGGACTTGGACCCGGAGCGACGTCACTCGACGCCGGCTCCGGCGCCGATGGGACCTTGGGTCCCAACTGTCCCTCCTCCTCCTTATTTTGAACCAGAGGAGGACCAGGAGGACTGGGAGGGGTCTGATGACCCTCTGACACGCAACTGTCAGTATGATGAGGACTGGACAGAGAGTCTAGGGAGGCCAGTGGTCTGGATACTTCTCCTGACACTGGCATGCTGTCTCCTCCCGTGGCTACGGAGGAGGGGGCCAACTTTGGTACGGTGTTGCGTAGGGCTGCTGGGGCCTTACGTCTCCAGCTCCCTACTTTGACGGTCAAGCCTAACATCTTGACAGAGGTGCTTCAGCCGGCAGCCTCCTCTGCGGAGACTGTGCTGCCGTTTAACGACGCCCTCACGGACGTTCTTTTGGGCGCCTGGTCCAAGCCCAACACAGGGGCTCCTGTGGATCGGAACGTGTCACGACGCCATCGCCCCGCTCCGGGCGACCCCTGTTTCTTTCTGTCCACCCCACTCCTGAGAGCTTGGTTGTCCAAGCCTCCGCTTCCCAAACCGCCTTCCCTACCGCTCCTCCGGATAGGGAATCCAAACGCCTGGATCAGTTTGGGAAGAAAGGTTTTTCTTCCTCCAGTGCTGGCTTGCGGTCCGTTAACACCGCTTGTCTTTTGGGCCGATATACCCACTCTCTGTGGGATTCGGTGGCGGATGTTTTGCCCCAGTGCCCTGAGGAGGTCCAGGCACTGCTTTCCCGCGCCATTGCGGAAGGAAGGGATGCGGCCAAATACACTATCCGTTGTGGCCTTGACACCGCCGACTCGCTGGGCAGGTCGATTGCAACGACGGTGGCGCTCCGACGCCACGCCTGGCTGAGAACCACTGGTTTTTCAGGGGATGTCCAGAATACTCTCATGGACATGCCCTTTGATGGAGTCGGTCTTTTGGGTCCAAAGCAGACCATGCGTTGGAGCGCTTTAAGGACTCACGGGCTACTGCCAAGTCCCTGGGCCTTTCTGCTACACGCCCTCCGCTGCCTTCTGCTTTTCGCCCCTATCGTGGCCACGGTAGGGGCGCCCTTCACGTCAGCAGCCCAGCCACCGGCCCGCGCAGCAGGCGTCTTCGCGTGGCCGAGGACGTGGATTCCGCCGTGGCGGATCGGGCAACCAGCGTGCGGGTCAGGCCACCACCTCCAACCCGTCCGCGGCCTCCAAGCCCTCCTAGTCCCTCCTTTCAGGTGCACGGCACGCCAGTAGGGGGCAGGGTCCGCCATCACCTTCCCCACTGGCGCACCATCACCTCGGACAGGTGGGTCTTGGACATTGTCCGAAGGGGCTACTCCCTCCCCTTCGAGACCACCCCCCAGCCATGCCACCTCAATTCCACCGCATGTCAGGGGATCACTTGGTGCTTCTACAGAAGGAAGTCACGGCCCTCTTGACCAACAGGGCCATCGAGCATGTTCCGACCCCAGAAGTAGGGCGTGGTTGCTACTCCCACTACTTTCTGGTGCCCAAAAAGGACAAGGAGGACATGCGTCCTATCTTGGACCTCCGGAACGTCAATCGCTTCCTCCGGAAGGAGAAGTTCAAGATGCTCACCCTAGCTCAGGTCTTGACTGCCCTCGACCCTGGAGACTGGTTGGTAGCGTTGGACTTGCAGGACGCGTATTTCCACATCCCCGTCCTGCCGGCCCACCGGCGTTACCTTTGGTTCACGGTAGGCCTCGAGCATTTTCAGTTCACCGTGCTCCCCTTTGGCCTTACCAGTGCCCCTCGGGTGTTCACGAAAGTGATGGCGGTGGTCGCAGCTCATCTGCGCCGGGCAGGGGTTTCAGTCTTCCCCTACCTCGACGACTGGCTGCTGAAGGCGGGCTCGTCCCAGGCAGTCGTCTCCCACCTCCAGACTACGGCCGAACTCCTGCACTCGCTGGGGTTCTCCATCAATGTGCCGAAGTCGCATCTGATTCCTTCTCCACAGCTCCTTTTCATCGGAGCAGTTCTGGACACGACGCGGTTTCGGGCCTATCCTCCCGAACGGCGAGTCCGGGATATTCAGGCTATGATTCCGATCTTTCGGCCTTTATCCTGGGTTTCGGTAAGGATGACCCTGAGGCTGCTGGGCCTCATGGCCTCCTGCATCCTGCTGGTCAATCATGCCAGATGGCATATGCGGGCTCTGCAGTGGGACCTGAAGTTCCAGTGGGCGCAGCACCAGGGCAACCTGTCCGATCACGTCCAGATCTCGGAGGGGACTGCAAAACAGTTGCAGTGGTGGCTCTCGAACCGGCAATGGGTCATGGGCAGATCCCTCTCCCTTCCCCAGCCAGAGCATACAGTTGTGACGGACGCGTCCCTTCTGGGATGGGGCGGTCACATGGGAGAGGCGGAGATCAGAGGCCTCTGGTCTCCGGCGGAGTCCCGGCTCCATATCAACCTTCTGGAGCTCCGGGCGATCCGGCTTGCACTCAAGGCATTCCTTCCCTCTGTCAAAGGGAAGGTAGTGCAGGTGTTCACAGACAACACCACCGCCATGTGGTACTGCAACAAACAGGGCGGGGTGGGGTCTTGGACCCTTTGTCAGGAGGCTCTGCGCCTCTGGACATGGCTGGAACATCAGGGCATGTTCCTGATGGTTCAACACCTGGCAGGTTCTCTGAACGCCAGGGCGGACGAACTCAGCCGCAGGTGCATGATGGATCACGAATGGCGTCTTCACTCGGAAGTGGCGCAAGGACTCTTTCTACAGTGGGGAGAGCCTTGGTTAGATCTATTCGCCTCCGAAGAGAACGCGCAATGTCATCAGTTCTGCGCGTTGGAATTTCCAAGGCGGCACTCGCTCGGCGACGCTTTTCGTCGCGAGTGGAGTTGCGGTCTGTTATACGCCTTTCCGCCTATACCACTTCTACCCAGAGTGTTGAAGAAGATTCGGCACGACCGGGCCCAAGTCATTCTTGTGGCTCCGGACTGGGCTCGAAGAGTTTGGTATCCCGAGCTACTCAATATGAGCATAGATCCCCGATCCGTCTGCCTCTTCGGGAGGATCTTCTGTCGCAGCAGCAGGGGACGGTCCTCCACCCGAACCTGTCCAGTCTACACCTGCTTGCGTGGAGATTGAGCGGCGGCAGTTGATTCCTTTCGACTTGCCTCCCGAAGTTTGTGATGTGATTCTGGCAGCCAGGCGTCCCTCCACTAAGGTGGTATACGCCTGCAGGTGGAACAAATTTGTGGCATGGTGCACAGCAAAGGCTGTGAATCCCCTTTCTGCCCCTCTTTCTGAGGTCCTTCTGTTCCTTCTTTCTCTGGCCCAACAGGGTTCTGCCCTGGGTACCATCAAGGGTTATCTTTGTGCTATCTCGGCCTTCCTCAGGCTCCCTGATCAGCCCTCCCTTTTCAAGTCCCCTGTTGTTAACAGGTTCTTAAAAGGCATTACTCACCTCTTCCCTCCTGTTCCGTTTGTAATGCCTCAGTGGGACTTGAACTTGGTTCTTACCTTTTTAATGTGCGCTCCCTTTGAGCCTCTGCATAACTGTCCTCTTCGTCTTCTGACTCTAAAGGCAGCCTTTCTGGTGGCCATCACCTCCGCTCGGCGGGTGAGTGAGCTCCAGGCTCTTTCTTGCAAACCTCCCTTTCTGTCTGTTCATCCAGACAAGGTTGTTCTTCGGACGCGTCCGTCCTTCTTGCCAAAGGTGGTTACTGCTTTCCACATTGGGCAGACCATCACTTTGCCCACCTTCTTTCCGCCTCCGCATCCTTCCAGAGAGGAAGAGAGGCTCCACCGTCTGGACCCAAAACGTGCGCTCTCCTTCTATATCGACCGCACGAAACACTTCCGGGTGGATGACCAGCTCTTTGTTGGCTACGTGGGCGCCAAAAAGGTCGGGCGGTGCACAAAAGGACCATCTCCCGCTGGGTTACCTTGTGCATCAAGACCTGCTATTCTTTGGCTAAGAAGGAGCCTCCTGTTGGGCTGCGTGCCCATTCCACCAGGGCAACGGCTGCTACCACGGCCTTGGGCCGCGGTGTTCCGCTGCCGGTTATCTGTCAGGCAGCTACGTGGGCCTCGCTGCACACGTTTACTAAGCATTACTGCCTTGACAGTCAGGTCCGGAGGGACGGCTTCTTTGGCCGTTCTGTCCTCCAGGACTTCCTTGTCTGATCTTTGTTCGCAGACCCACCACCGGGGTTGGTATTGCTGGGGTATCTATTCTAAGGTAAGGAATCTATCACTAACGTGTCTCTTTCAGATGCACAAGTTACTAACTTGTGTAACGATATATCTGTAAGAGACAGTAGTTAGTGATAGATTCCTTACCGCCCCACCCATCCTCCCCGTTCTGCGAACTGATTTCTAGGGTTAAGGACATCCCTTTCAGGGCCCTAGTATTTTTCAGACACCTGTGTCAGCTTCTTGCATGGCTCTGCGTTCCTGGCGCGGAAAGTCGTGTACAGAACTGACGTCAGCGCGCAGGGGCGGCGCCTAAGTACTGCCCGCGACGTCATCCCGGCGATCACGACGCCGACGACGGACGCGGAGCCGCACGACGCCGCCTACCGACGCGCAAGGGTACTGCTACGCAAAACTTTCCCGGATCCAGCCTGACGCCTGGGGATATTCTAAGGTAAGGAATCTATCACTAACTACTGTCTCTTACAGATATATCGTTACACAAGTTAGTAACTTGTGCATTTAGAGGCTCCCTGAACCTTCCTTCCTCAGTTCCCAAATCCGAAAATAAGAAGAGAAGACGAAGCAAGAAGACCAGCCGTGCAGCTGCTAAGAAGGAGGCGACAACAACTGACTTGGCCCCAGCCCTACCGGCCTGTCGACCTCTGAACCTGCTCCTGCGGAATCCCGGCCTCAGCAACCTCACAAACCCCGGAGGACCTGACTTCTGTGCTACAGCCTTCGACCCAGGGACTCCCACGAGCAGTGGTACTGCTCAAAAGAAAACCTACCAAAGACCCGGCCCTGGCACGGATCCGCGAAACCTGCACACTCTGCACCCGCCGAGTCCAGCCTGTGCCTGAGTGACCAAAGACCTCGAGGACGTCCCCCGGCGATTCTGACCTGGAATCCAGTGGCCAAGGACCCTCCTCGACGACCCAGACGACGCCTGCAGTCTCAGGACAAGGGACCCCTCCAACCGCGACCAGCAGGGGGTAAGATTTCCCGACCTCAAAAGACACCCCTGCACCCGGCGCCCACGGCCCCCTGTGCCCAACTCCTGGGTGTCTACCTATCCTCCAAGACCCCAACTTACCTCCTGAAGTGTTGGTCGTCCCTGAAGAATCACCGTCCCCGAGCCTGCAGCCTTTCTTCACCTTTCACAACCTCCATTGGTTAACATTGAGCGCCCGACGGCTCAAAGCACCCTGCACCCAGCCGCCCGAGTGCCCCTGGAAGTGCAACCTCTATCCTAACCTACTTCCCCACTTGCCCTGAGTAAGTGACCAGGAGCCCTGCTCCCACAGTCGCGTGGCCTGCTTGCCAGCAGCCACCAACCCCGGGCCCCCCGCCTGCCTTAGGATAACATTGGGCCTACTCACTTTGCACCCGGCCGCCCCTGTGCCGCTGAGGGTGTAACAACTGTACTTACCTGATCCTGGGGGACCCCTGAGTCTATACCCAGAACCTTAACTCTGCCAGTCAAGTACTTACCCGAAATCCGAGAACTCACTTTTCTTCCATAGGGTTCCATTGACTGGTTTTCTGCGAAATTTCTTCTAAGTGTGGAGTTCTGAAACTTTAGAATATTCACCAAAAATCAACCGAGTCACGAAAACGAAAAAACTCACCTAGTATTAGAAGGGGCCTCAGTGCTGGACCAGAGTGCCCAACACTGGCCCTAAAAAGTAATCGCAACGTTACTTACCGCTAACTCACTTTTCTTCTATAGGGATCCATTGACTGGTTTTCTGTGAAATTTCTTCTAAGTGTCGATTTCTGTATTTTACAAATATTCTTTAAAAATCGTACAAACTACAAAAACGTAATTACTTACCTGTTTTAAGTAAATGTCCCAGTGCTGAACCTAGGAGTCCAGCACTGGATTACAAAAGTAACGTAAACATACTTTACTTGCACACAGTATTTCCTTCCATAGGATAACATTGGTAATTTTACCCAGAAAAGTTTCTAAGTGTCAGCTTTTGAAATACAGTAATATTCTTCAAAAATCACTACAATAACCAAAACGCTTTTTCTTACCTGTTTACAGGAAGTGTCCCAGGACTGAATCCAGGATCCAGTCCTGTGGTTAGAAAAGTGCTCTGCAAAGTAATCAATTGTAATTGAGCATAATTTTCCATTGAGCTCAATGTTGCATTGTATTTGACCCTGTGTTGCCTCTTGCACCAACTGTGATTACCACTATCTAAAAAGTCTATTGCCTATCTGTAAGTTGAATAACCAAAGCATCTCATACTGAGAAAGTATATTTTGATCCTATTGTTGGTTCTAAAATAAAACAAGCATATATTTTTTTATATACAACCCATTGGCCTAGAGTTCAGTTCTTGAGTGTGTGGCTTCGTTTGCTGACTGAGTGTGTACAACAAATGCTTTACACTGTCCTCTGATACTGCCTTACTGCTCGACCAAGCTACCACTTTGGAGAGTAAGGTTATATCTAACTTTAGCCTCTGTCAACCCTCTGGGGACTGTGGACTCTGTACACCCTGAACCTTACTTGGGTACAGTATATACAGAGCCACTTTCCTACAGATTCTAAGTAAGGAATCTGCGGCTAGATGTCTCTATCAGATGAACAAGTTACTTACCTTCTCTAACGCTGTATCTGGTAGAGACAGGATCTAGCCGCAGATTCCTTACGCCCCTCCCAGCCTCCCCACTCTGCAAACTATTTTCTTTCTTTTTTTCATATTGAGCCTGATATGGGATATTCCTTCTTGCGGATAGCCTTGTTGTGTTGCAGGTTCTTCCTGCTTCATATCTGGATACTACTCCGTCCTGTACGGTTGTATTCTTGGAGGCTATGTCTCTCGTTGGAGGATGATAGGACATTGCTGTTCCTGCTTTCTGCCCTGGGTTGTCTTCGGCCTCTTGCATTTGTTGGCTGTTTTATTATTGAAATTTTGATTCAGTAGGGATGTGACACATGGTGTCTGTGATCTTGGCACACTGTTCCAATAGGTAGTTTCTATCTGTGGCTCCACTTTTGAAGCGCGGACATTAGTCACGGAAGAAACTGACGTCAGCGTGTCGATGAGGGAATTATATGGACTCCTCTGACGTGCTCTGGGGGAAGAAAAGTTTCTGGATCCAGTCTGGCACCTGGGGAGGATTTGAAGTAAAGAATCTGCGATAGATCCTGTCTCTATCAGATACAGCATTACCAAAGGTAAGTAACTTGTTCAATGCCAAGATACTTTCCTGAGCCCAACCACTAAATGTCATAACAGTGCACTGCCTGTGCATGTAGAATATCAAGCTGCAATGCTGTCAGTATAGGTAAGTAGATTGCTCGATCACACTCCTGGTGGTTAGCCAGGCATGAGCCACAATGTAATGAAAATGTTGTTTCTATTTTATTTTTTGTAGGCATTATGAGCTCTATCAGTTGCTTGATCCTAGCAGCGTGACTTCTGACCCCCTGGACTACCGCCTCAGTTGGCACTTATGGACAGTACTACAGGCCTTGAACTATACCCATTTATCAGAGCAAAGCCAGGGAGTGCTGCATGCCAGTTACGCTGCCCAACTGGAGAATGCGGGACTGTGGCAATGGGCGATTTTCGTTCTTTTACACATCACAAATGCACAGTAAGTGAGAGCTTGTTTTATGGATTACGAACAACTGACAGGTGATCATGAAACTGCTTAACATCTACTCTTACCCAGAGTTTGAGATGTTTAATTTTCTCTAAGAAGTATTAGTTTTATTTAATGTGAATTTTGTCAGTTTTCTTTTCATTCTACTGAATTGTTTTTAGCACTTATTTTAGGCCCTTCATTGTGCACCTAAGGTAAAACAGAAAAAGGAATGATTGTATCCTGCTGTCTGGGTGGGTTTATTCTACTTTACTTGTTCTGGGCAGACTGCTTTGGATATGACAGATGTAGGGATATAACTGTGCAGAAGGTTTGATCAGATAACATTGATAATGTCAAAGTGTCGTATTATTTCTGTTTGACTGTATGTACTTTTCATGTTAAAAGCTGAATTTATGATTGTTCCCTGAAAGCTAGGTTTGTTGTGTCAATCAATTGAAAGTGTCCATTGAAAGATCTTTAGCCAAGTTACCATTTCCCAGATGTAGGAGGCTAGCTTAGTATATGGTGCACACTTATTTAAGTGAAGCACCCTGCACTAATCCAGACAACCCTTATGGTGATTTTAGTGGTATTAGACAACCATAGAAAGCTCTCTAAGTGGTAGCTGTGGAGAGCAGCCTTCAGGCTTAGTCCAGAAGGAGTGTTAAGCAGCTTGTTTTGCCAGATTTAATCATATAGTGTAGGTTAAATGAAAAAGAACCACACAGTGTAGTTATAAAAATAACTATATTTAATATACAGACTCACTTATACATAGGTATATCTCCTTCCC
Source organism: Calotriton arnoldi (assembly GCA_963921515.1). NCBI lineage: Eukaryota > Metazoa > Chordata > Amphibia > Caudata > Salamandridae > Calotriton > Calotriton arnoldi. The sequence goes on from CAWUFW010000835.1 coordinate 2,597,688, forward strand.
GGAGATAACACAATACTTCAAACTGGTAAGTAAGCACAAATACACAGTGGACTCCCGGGAGAGACCAAACCATATGCTAAAGAAGTGGAATTCGAACTGCGATCGAAGTCGGGACTTGGATCAGAAGAGCTGGGCACCCAAGGAACCACCCGAGGTAAGGACCCAGGAACCCCACGGAGGCTGTGTGCTCAATGCAAGTCAATGGGAAAGTCGCAGTTGCAGTTTTCAAGAAGGAGGACCCTTCCCAGGGGACACTGAAGAAACCCCTTTGCAAACAGAAGGTTGGAGAGTCACACCACCCGTGAATACCCCAGGAACCAAGATACCTACACCATGGAAGCCTGTGTGAATAGGTGCGAAGTGACGTCAGAAACCGCCATAGACCACAATGGACGACTTCAGGAAAAATGCAGCTGGTAAAGATGGTGCAAGAGTCCGGTGAAATCCAAGGATGTATTCTTGAAGATGAGTACCTGCAAGCAGAGGGGACAGAGTCTGTGCCACTCGGAGGTGACCAGGAGGCATGGCAGGAGTGATGACGGTGACCTTGTCGCTGCAGTTGTGATTACCAGGCGGCGCTGTGGAAGACCAGGAGCCATTCACGAGCTGTCCCATGTCGGTAGTCAAGAACCAGGGGGTCGGTGTCGGGCGGGAGCACCAACAAGCCTTGGCGGCAGTAACAGACGTGGTAAACTAAGAAGGTGTAACCTTTGGACCAGCAAGGTCCAAGGGACTCTCCAATTGCAGGAGTGTCAGAGCAGGCCCTGAGCAAGCAAGGGAACCCACTAAAGCCAGAGAAGACTCTCAAGGGGCCCACAGGCCAAAGGCACAGGAGTCTCAAGAGGACCTCGAGCAGCTCACTAGAGATGCAGGCCCACGGTGCAGAGGATGTGGTGAGGACGAAGATCTTGGCAGGAAGAGATTAGGGAGGCTGGAGCTTCTTGTAGCCTGAAGATCTCAGTAAGACCGAGTCAGCAAGCCTTGGCAACAGCAAGTAGACGCAGTGCACAGAGATTCTGATCCAACGGTTCCGACGAGGGATACTGGCCTCAAACATGCTGCAAGGACAGGCCAGGCCTCGAGGAAGTTGCAGAACCACCACCTGTTGCTGAGCCTTTCGGAATACGTAGGACATCGGGAGCAGCAGACCAGTCAGCTTCGTTGCTTTGCCTGCAGAGAGGGAGATTCTTTCGGGTGTCTTTGATGCCCACAGGCCCGGAGAGGAACCTGGATGAATCACAGGCACGGATGACGAAGACTTGCCAAACAGCGAGACCAGGAATAGCAGGAATCTTCCTTGATGCAGTCTCTCTTCCAGGCGAAGTCCAAGGTGCCCAGACGGTAAAAGTTGAAGTGGTTTCGGGTTTAAATCTTGTCCCACGACGAATCTGAAGAGCCATCCATAGGTAAGCCCTTAAGTACCCTAGGGAAAGGGTTGGGACGATTCAAGTGTCCCTCCCAGAGGAGAAACTGGACAGAGGGGAGGATACTCCTGTCCTTTGTCTAGTTTAGTGCCAGAGCAGGGAGCCAAGGGTGGCACTGGCAAGCGACCTCCCCCCCCACCCCCACCCCCCCCGCGCACACCAAGTCCTATCTGGGAGGTGGTCACACCTCCTTGTGACAGGAAACCTATTGTTCTACCTTCCCCTGCTCGAGCTCGGCAGAAGGCCCGAATCGTGTCTGGGGTCGACAGCAGCACTAGCTTGCTGGCAGACCCTGAAAGGCTGTTACCGGGAGCACTTGGGGCTTCCCGTAGAAGCTCCCTGGTGCATGGAATCATACCTCCAACACCGGTAATGATTCCACCATGTTTGATACCAAACAATCCCAGGTTCGGCACAGCCAATAAATAGCCATCACGTAATGCCACTATATGTAAAGAAATGGCTGACCTTGCTTACAAAGCCTGGAGAATCAACTCCGGTGTTTGTAGTGGGTGTCCTGCTCTTGCAGGGGCACCCTCACACTTATAACCTAGCACCCTACCATCAGGATTGAAAGGCCTACCTTAGGGGTGACTTATAGGTTTTAAGTGCAGTGACCTCAGATATATGAAAACTTACATCTGTTACACAGGCTGCCAAGGCAAGCATATAGTCACAGTTTGAGTGGTCTCTCATGAGTAGCACAATACATGCTGCAGCCCATGGGAGACCCCTGGTGTACCTATGCCCGGGTACCTTAGTGCCATATACTAGGGACTTAGAAGGGTACACCAGTAGCCAATTGGGAAGGTACCAAAGTATTTACCACAGTCCAATTTAGGGAGAAAGCACAGTGACTGGGGGTCCCCATTAGCAGGATCCCAGTCAGACTAGTCAGAAAACAGAGTAACACCAGCAAAAAGTGGGGGTAACCATGAAAGCTGATCCTACTTTCCTACACCAGAGAAACCAAAGTTTGTGTAATTTGAAGGGAATATTAAATGCCCTAATGAAAGCTAAATACAATAGTGTACCAAAAACAGAATAAAAACACCATGGCCGTTTTTTTTGCCTCGCCTTAGACATAGTTATGTGATAGTACGACAAGTAGGCTCATATTGTATGAGTTGTTTTTGCTGTAGATTTCCTCTTTTTGTCTTCAGTTTAAATCTCCTAACCTTTTCTTTTGTTTCTAGCAGGTTGGTGCCCAATTTTATTTTATTTTTCTGTTTATTTACACGAGGGTAAGATTATGTAAATCCCATTATTGGGCTATGTGTAATTGTGTGCATACTCTTGCCATCTAATGTTTGCCTCCGACGTTACAATTTATTTTTCTTATTGAATAAGCTTCAAATCACAGGATGTGTTGTACTGCTTCGAGATGGACAAGATCCTAGTGGGTTTTTTTCAGGCTTAACTGCTCCTCTTTCCATACCCAGCCGAGCAATCTCCGTCGGATGATACAAATGCGAATCATGCAGTCATTTTGAGTGCGGCCCGCCACCATAAAGTCAACATGCATGTCCTCTAGAACATACTGTCCAATTCCTCCCTATGCTCAATACATGTTCATGTCAGCCCAAAACAATTATCGAGATCCTGTCATGCCAAAGGTAGAGAAGAAATGTAAAGTTTCTCTTAATTACCCACTTTAAATCCATGGCCAGGTCCACCCATATTCCCTGGTGGTACACACAGCAAGAAAGCGGGTGTTGGCTCAAGCAACTGGGAATGCCCCCTTACGGAGAAGGAGAGTAAGCGCTTCGAGCTGCCAGCAAGTTTGTTGGAGTTGGTGCAGCCACCCAATGGCTTATCGCCACTTTGGTTGGCTTACTGTTACGAAAGATTTCACCTCCCTGTGACTTAAAGGTAGAAAGAGGTTGCAGAGCTAGTCGCTAAAGTAAAGATTTCCAACACAAACTTCTCGTGCGGCCTATGTGCTAATGACACTGCCTGCACCGCTGCCATAGATAGGTTTACATCTCTGGGTTCAAACTAAAGTTCCAACTCCTCCTCAACATCACACTCGATGGGGAACATCTCTTTGGACCCCAAGTGGATTAGATGTTGGAAAAGATCAGGAATAGAGGACACGGATCACGAAGTCCATGGGTGCCCTGCAATTTGTCACTCAAGGGCACCTTTCATATGCAGTAACCCTGGGGCTGGAACTAGACTACGTGCCCTGACTAGCCTCAAACCTACCATTACCAGGCTTTTCACGACTCAGTGGATACTCAGGGTGGTTACAGGTGTAACAAGTGCTAGGATAGAGGCAGAGGGGGCTCCTGTAAAAGAGTCTCTGTTCCCAAGCACAGACTCACTTGCGCTCTGCCATCCCGTCACCCCGATCACATACCTGTTGTGAGAGACTAAAGGATTTTCACCCTAGCTGAGAGGATATAACCTTCGATCAATGAGTGTTAGCGTTTCAGTACAGCTACTGCTTAGAATTCCGCACCAACGTACCATCACACTGACACATCCTCAGCCAAGACCACCTCACCCTCTTCAAAGAAGAGGTCCCAGCGCTCCTCTAAAAGGTCCGCTCCAGCCTGTTCTCCCACTCCAGCCCCTTCTCCCACTCCTTCTCTCGCTCCAGCCCCTTCTCCCGCCCCAATTGGGCAAAGGCATCTTCCTGCTGTACTTCCTCATTCCATAAGACTTCGCCCTATGGCCATCTTAGACCTCTGGCCACTGAACCGTTACATCTTGTCTGAGCACTTTCATTTGACAACCTTGCAGGGCTTCATCCTTCTCTGCAAAGGGTACTACAATGATGCCTATCTACACAGCCTCACCCACCCTGACCATCACCAGTGCATTTACTTTGTGGTAAGTAGACAACAGTACCAGTTCACAGTTCTACCCTTGTGAGTCACTACAGCTCCCAGGGTCTTTACAAGTGCCTGGCGGTGGTGGCTACTTATCTGCGCAGAGCAAGCACCCACGTCATCCCGTACCTCAACAACTGGTTGATCAAGAGCAGCAGCAGTCAGCAATGCCTAGCAGATACTCATGCAGCTGTAACCCTGATCCACAGCTTAGGGGTTTACCATAAAACCACAGAAGTTCCTACCCCAACAGATCCAGCCCTTCCTGAGCGCAATGTTGAATGCTATCACAGCGAAAACGTATCCCAACCAGCAGTGTAGTGGCATTCCAGCAGCTGCTGCTGGTATTTTTTAGCCCAGTCGTCTGCTAACTGTAAAAACTGTAATGAAGCTCTTGGGTATGACTGCATTCTGCATAGCACTTATGCCACATGCCAGATTACACTTGCAGCCACTCCAAAAGTGTCTTGTTAGGCAGTGATAACAAGCAGAAGGTCACCGGGACAAACTTGTGTTGGTAAAGGCCCACATTAAGCGCTTTACTATGGTGGTACAGCAACAACCTGTTGCTCAGGAGGCTTTTCTTGGATCATCTTCTGCATGTCACGATTACCACTGACTGATCACTTTCTGGGGGCTGCGCACATCTCAGCAACATGACTGCAAAGTGCTTGGACTCCACCACCACCTGGGTCAGTACATCAACTACCTAGAGCTGTTTGTCATCTGTCTAGTCCTTAAAACCTTCTGCAAGCTTGTTCAGGGGTGCAGTTGGGTCAGCAGCAGCTGCTACACCCTACCCACCCACACCTGACAGCAGTGACTGAGGCTTTGCTTCTTGGTTGAGGTGGACATTAGAGATTAGAGGCATTTGGTCTGTGGTGGAGGCCCTGCTCCACATCTACCTTTTGGAGTTGCAGGCGATTTGCTTGCCATTAGAGGCTTTCCTGCTGTCATTCCGGGTGGGAAACTGGTGCAGATTCTTACAGACAACACCACCACTATTTGGCACTGCAGCAAGCAGGGTGGAATAAGGTTGTAGGTCCTGTGCCAAGAGGCAAGGCTACTGCCACGGGGTTGGCACGTGGAGTGCCAGTCATGGACATCTGTCGGGCTGTTATGTGGTTATCAGTTCACACATTTATGAAACATTACTGTCTGGACAGCCAGGTCTGGCATTTTGCAGGGAGGGGCATTTTGCCTGTTCAATCCTGCACGATTTTATGGTCTGGGCCATTCCTCAGACGCTCCACCTGGGAAGGTACTGGTTTGGTATCTGAGAATCTGTGGTTTATAGGTATCCTTCAGAAGAACAAGTGACTCACTTTTGGTAATCTTTCTGGTGGATACTCTGTGTAACTGCAGAGTCCCTTCTAACCTAACCGCCTCCTCTTTCAGTGGAATTGTCTTTTTAGGTCCACATTAAAAGCATACCATTTAGAGATCTGCACTCTGACACATTTGATTATTGAAGGCTCTGCGTCCAGTGGCACAAACCGACATCAGAAACTGATGTTGACGTGTGGTGTGGAAGTAATATGGTATTTGAAAGAAACCGTTCTCTTCCAGGGGATCCTCATCAATAGTCATAAGCACTGAATATTCCCGCCCATGTGCGGGGACCCCGGAAATAATAAAAATTATATATGAAAAAACATATATATATATATATATTATTTTTAGGTCTCGCCTGGCGACGCAGCGCGAAGCGCTGTCGCTAGCGAGATCTATTGTCACTGACTTGCTTCGGAAGGGAGACAGGAGCTGTGCACGCGCAGGCCGGACTGGAAATGTGAACACGCACGTACAGGCACGCGATGTGCACATCTCCTGTCCCCCTTCCGTCCTCTCCAGCCGCATTGCACGCACTCCCCAGCTGTCCTTGCACCCCCTCCAGTGTCAAGCTGTCCTTGCACCCCCTCCAGTGTCAGTCAGCCATGCGCCTGCCACCCCCACCCACCCCCACCTTACCGTCGTTCCGCCATGCTTCACGCGATGCCCTGCAGCGTGTCCCCAGAGCTCACGTCACGCTGGTCTTTTCTGGCGATCTCCAGACAGCAAATGTGCACGCTCACGGCGCGTTCTGATGTGCACTTGCCCGGACAGCTGATGTGCACGCTCACGGCGTGTCTGTGTTCGGCAGCTTGTTCCATTAGCTCACAGTCCTCGCGCTTCTTTATTTATTTTAATTTAGAACGCGGTCCGCTAACTTTAGCGGCCGCGCTAGGTTTATGTATTTAATTAATTTGGCGCGCGGGTGTTCTCCGCCATTCAATGCAGACGATCTCTCCTTCTACCGACCTCCTCCACCCCCCCACCGCCCCCCCCCCCCCAATAGGTTCTTCCCCTCGCCCTCCTTGAGCTTCTTACTCCACATCCCGTCGTCTAATCCGATCCCCACATTTCTCGTATTTAAGGTCACCCAAAGTGACCGTGCACAAGGGGCGCTGTCTGGCACCTTTTCTGCACAGGCGTTATTTACACCAAAATTAAACGGCTTTCCCTGCGCAGCTCTACCGAGTGCACTCTTCGAACCACTCTGAAAAGTGCGAGTTCTCTGGTTTTTTCTTCCTATTGCAAATAGAATACAGCTGAGACACGACGTGCACTTCCGCAAGACTGTTAAGGTACGTGTGAAGTGACAAACAAAAATCAGCTGAATGGCTCGGGTGTTACTTCAAAAGACTACTTCCTGTGGCCGCCGACATTACACACGGAGTGTACTTTTTTTCTAAATATATATAGTGCATATGGAACGCAGCTGAAGGACTTCCTGGCACTTGAAAGGACTCCCGTTTCTGTCACGATATACCCTGCACCTAGGATAAAGCTGGTGGGCCTCCACTACTCTCAGGCAGTGCACACGAGTTCACTTGTTGGCACTAGTAGGTCCATGGTTTGCAGCTGATATTTAAGACTACACTTTCATGGCAAACCCTGCTAGTCACTTGTACAAACCGTCACAGACTCACTGAAAGGTGCCAGAACTCAGACACTCTGCCTTGAATTCTGACACATTCACGACCAAGACTGCTTGTAAGACTCCTAAACTCAATAAAAGGAACTAAGTCCCTGCTGAAGGAATCACTCTGAAACTCTGTGACACAAAAACGCTCCCAAACTACACCTTGCCAAAAAAATACATTCACAAAAAACACTAGATAAGTAACTAACACATTGCTTTCCTTGGGGATTTCCCACTTACCTCACCACCACGTGAGCCTTCACGTTTACTGACACACTCACAGACACAACCGCTGCCAAACTGTGACATTCACGGCATTCAATGCAAATACAGAAAAGTAAAAATGTGAACATATCGTCGCACTGCACTTCTGTAGTGTCCAAGTGCCGCAAATAAAAAGTGTTTCTTTTACCGAAGTTAGTTAATCAATTTTCCGACTTCAGAAGGAAGAAAGGCTCAGATGGCCTTGTGGGGATTGAAACATGTGACCTTCATATCACTGCATGTTTCAGTGGCGATAGTTTAACTCACTACACTATCTGTAACCTGAAATAAATGCATTGTGCGAAGATGTAATGAGCCAAAACATCACAAAAGAACCAGCAGGAGTCTTGCTTTCAAGAGACCCTGATGGGGCACCTGTAGCTCTTTCCAGCTGCAATTCATCCATTGCACGGAGCATTAAAAAATACCGCTCTGTGAAGGGTGAATCATTTGACAAAGACAATGGGTCCTCTCTATGTGAGAACTTTTGGCTTTGCCAAAGTTTCTTAGCCATGTTGCAACATGGCTAAACGTAAAGAAAACAAGCATTTGCAATGCAATAGGTCTCGCATTTGCTAGAGTTTGAGCTATTGGCATTATAAATGACAATGCCTTTTATTAATGTCTTTTGAAAACCTGCAAGCGGTGCGTAAGCACACACTTTGAACTTCTAGTCATTGCTTATGAGAAGCGAGGCTGCCAGTAACCGCGCCTCTTTACTGCCAGCCTTGCTTCAGCAGTAAGCAACGACTACAAGTACAAAGTGCGTGTTTACGCACCGCTTGCAGGTTTTCAAAATATAAATAAAAGGCATTGCCATTTACAATGACAATAGCTCAAACTCTTGTAAATGCGAGACCTATTGCATTGCAAATGCTTGTTTCTCATATCAATGCAGCCCCCATCTAGGAGGCTAAACAATGTAATAACCAATAAAACACTGTTTTTGCAAACACATAATATATGCATAAAAACACAGGAGAGCAAGTACCACTTGAACTCTGTTTTTAATGAGCAAAACTCAGAAAAAAACTGCATTGTTAGTCTACAGGCTGCATTGTAAACCAATAGCATAGAAAATGAAAGCATTTTCACACAAAAACTGGCACCGTGCCTTTAAGGCAGCCATGACCCCTAGCTTCCCATCATGCCTCAGGGGTGACAGTTAGGTCAGTTGTTCTTTCCGGCTCCTTCAGTCAGGACCCTGGATTCCCAGCTCTTCCTTTTTTTGACTTTCTGTCAAAAAATATTTGATATTTTAGAAGATTTTGACTTTCACTTGACGTTTTTTACCCTTCGAGTGAGAGTGAAACCTTTTTTGTGTTTCAGAAAAGGTTTATTTCTGTCAGAAATGCCTTCCTTGTTTGACCCTTGCCCTGCCTGTGGCAAGAAGAAGGCTAGATCAGACACACACCCTGTGTGTATCCTCTGCCTCCCTGATTCTCACTCTTCTGCCACTTGTCATCATTGCAAGAAGTTGTCGAAGGACCATCAAAGACAGGGAGAGGATTAGACTTTATGGCCTCTCTGAAAGAGGTAGGTCTCCAGTGAGGCAGCAGAAGAGGAGGACTCGGTCGACGTCGAGAGGCAAGGACCCGACCTGTTCTCCATCGGCGATCGACGTCGAAGCTGCCGGCAACGAAGAAATCGGCGACGAAGACTATGGTGGTGCCGACGCATCATTCTTCCAAGAAATCGACGATGCTCTCAACGTCGACAAAGGTAAAAGGCCCTCCGTTGTCGTCAACCAGGCGACGATCAACGTCGAGGAGCAAGTCTCCGCCAACGCTGGGCAAGCGTTCGACGTCGAGGAACATCACTGCGTCGTCGCCACATCAACGGCGATCGACGTCGAGGTAAAGGTCTCCATCGAGGTCGGTTCAAAGATCTTCGACGTCGAGACGGAAGTCTCCGTCGACGGCACCACGTCATCGATCGACGTCGAGACACCGGTCTCCAGCCCAGAGGCGGCTGGCGTCGAAACACGGTACTCCGTCGGCGTCAAGTAGACGTGAGACGCCGGTCGACTGCAAGATTGAGTCCTCCGTCCAAGAAGAGAAAGATGACGTCGAGGCAGGCTTCACCATCGCCGAGATGACGGTCGACGTCTAGAAGCCAATCTGTTCAGAGACGTTCCAGATCAACGTCGAGGCACCAGTCCAAAGAGGCCTCCCGTCCAGTAAGCCTGTCCAAGTCACCGACGTCGAACAGGTTCTCCTAGCTCTCACAGGGGTTCAACGTCAAGATCTCCGGATGTCGTGATCTTGACGTCCAGCAGTCCAGTGGACATCAAGATTCGCCGACCAGGCCTGCGCAAGAAAGAGAGAACTCTCCGCCTCCTCCACATGCTCCTGAGGGGCGAGAAGGGCAAAGATCGCCTTCCATCCATCTTTCGCCAAGATGGGACAGACCCTTGCATCACTGGGCCACTGCTCCACCCGCAAGGGCACAGCAATACTCGAGCCCCCTTCACAGGTCCCCGTTGGCTCGTCTGGTACAGGCGGTGGATAGAGAGCGTACTCCATCAAGAGCCAGGGATCGCAGTCGCACTCCTGCGCACAGAAGAAAATCTAGATCCCGAAGCAGGAGGAGAAGGCACAGATCTCCAACACCTTCCTCCTCTTCCATGCACACGTCACACAGAGACTATTCACCTACTCTGACTGACAGCCCGAAGTCGAGGGTCTCTCCGGTGGATGATATTAGCACCTTTCAGGCCGTGCTGGACAGGGGTGCGGTGAAACTAAACATCCCGATTACGACTCGACAGAGTTCGTCCTCTGTTATCTTAGAGACTTTGCACCAAAGGGCAGCATCTAGACCCCTGCTACCATTGGTACCGGGTTTAATAGAACCAGTTATGGACATTTTCCTTACGCCGGCTACACTCAAGACCGCACCGGCTAGGATTTTGAAGAAATACCGTGCACTGGCAGAAGACACACTTTTCCTCAAATCTGATCCTCCACCGGATTCTGTGATAATCGCTGTAGCAAAAAAGACCCATGCTATTGCTTCCTCCTCTACTGTTCCACCAGATAAGGAGAGTAAGGCACAGGATTCGTGGGGAAGGAAGGTATGTGGCACATCAACTTCTATGATGGTGTCGAGTGCTTCGGCTCTCTTGGGCCAGTATGACAGGTCTCTGTGGGACTCCCTTCAAAGATTCACAGAAAAGTTACCACAAGAAGATCGCAAGGATTTTGATGAGATCTTACATGAAGGCAGCTTGGTGGCTAACCAAGTTATCAGCGCTGCAGCTGATGGAGCTACTCTTTAGGCTCAAGCCTATGCGCATGGAATATGTGCTAGAAGAACCTCCTGGCTCCGACTCACGGCGCTCAAACCAGAGGCACAGTCTAGGATCCTTAATCTTCCCTTATCCGGATCATCTTTGTTCGGGGCACACACGGATGAAGAAATGTCCCGGATGAAGACGGAGCTAGACACACTAAAAGCTGTGGGTCTAGAGAAGAAGAGAGAGTTCCGCAAACGATTCAGGCCTTACAACCGGCGATCCTCCCAACAGAGGGTTCAAACCCCTCATTGGCACAAAAACCAGGATCAGCATGGACAGCAAAGGTCGCAATACCAAGGCCCGCGTTCCTCCAGAGGAAGAGGGAACCAGCGTCAGTCTAACACCTCCGCTAAGACGCAGACCAAGCAATGAGTGTCCACTTCACCCGTCGCCGTTCACCACTCCAGTGGGGGGGGAAGTATTGCAAATCATCTCGAAGAGTGGCGAGCTATCACAAAGGACCAGTGGGTGTTAGCTACGCTACAGAATGGGTACTCTCTACGTTTTCGACACCAAGCCCCCTCAATCCCTCCGGTTCAAACATCGTACCATCAGATAAAGATATTGCAGAGCGAAATTACCACCCTTCTGCGAAAGTCAGCCATTGAGAAAGTGCCAATATCTCAGCGAGGACGAGGGGTCTTCTCAAGATACTTCTTGGAAAAGAAGGGTCGAAAAGCAGAGTACAGACCCATTCTGGATCTGCGAACACTCAAGTCAATCAAAAAGGAGAAGTTTCGCATGCTGGCTCTCCATCAAATATATCCACATCTCAGGCAGGGAGAATGGATGTGTTCGCTGGATTTGCAAGATGCCTACTTTCACGTTCCGGTCAGTCAACATCACAGACAATATCTCAGATTCCTAGTGGGATCTTCACACTACCAGTTCAAAGTGCTACCCTTCGGGTTGAAGTCAACTCCCCGAGTGTTCACGAAGTGCATGGCAGTGGTGGCAGCAGCACTACGCCGCAGAGGCATCTTCGTGTACCCGTACCTGGACGACTGGCTGTTGAAAGGTCCCTCCCCCCACAGCGTGAGGAATCATTTCCTACAATGCCTGGAGCTTTGTCACCGGCTAGGTCTTCATGTGAACTTCGACAAGTCAACTCCACAACCCACACAGAGAATCCATTATCTAGGAGCTCTGGTAGACTCCGAGGTAGGAAAAGTATTTCCTTCGGAGGAGAGACCGTTTTCTATCACACAGAAAAATTAGAATGCCTTCAGTTCGTCAGATTGCCTCCCTGTTAGGGTCGATGGCATCCTGCATTTTCCTGGTCCCCAATGCCAGACTACGAATGTGTCCTCTACAGCAGGATCTGGAGGACAAGTGGGATCAGCAAACGGATCATTGGGAAGACAGAATTAGTCTCTCAAAAGCATCCATACCATGGTGGATGAAAAAGGAGAATATGCAAGTAGGGATACCTTTTCATCAGGCACCTCCCTCTCAGACTCCCTCCTGGGCTGGGGAGCCCACATGGGTTCTCTTCAGACACAAGGACAATGGTCAGTGAAAGAGC